>OX451735.1:1178553432-1179023432 GCA_948472305.1 Vicia faba
AAAGTCCATAATGATCCATGAAATTAATTTGAGGCATTTAAAGTCCAATTTTCCTTGTGAAAACTCAAACCCTAATTTGAGGCATCAGTGTTGAGGAGATGGCTTGACCTAATCAATCCTTGTGCAAGCTTGAGTTATTTGAAGATATTGTGAGAAATGTCTTGAGAAAAGAGAGGGAAAATTATGGGGTACAACACCAGCATTTCTACCATAGGAATTAGATATTTTTCCTTTGGTGTGGCTTTATTTAAATCCCCAAAATCTATGCAAATTCTTAAAGTTCCATTTTTCTTTACCACATGGACTATATTAGCTAACCATTCAACATACCTGGATGTCCTGATGAATATACTCTTTAACAATCGTTCGATCTCTATTTTGATTTTGGATAGCACTTCTGGCTTGAACCTCCTTGGCATTTGTTTGACTGTTCACTTGCCTGGATTTATAGGTAATCTAATTTCCACCATCTCCCTGCTCAAACCAAGAATCTCACTGTAATCCCATAAAAAGAAATTTATGAATTCTTTAAGCAGTTCGATTACTTGATCCTTCATCTTAATGTCGATCTTAATGCTGATGTATATAATTCACCTAATCGTACCATCACCTAGGTCGACTTCCTCCAATGGATCTTATGCTTGCATATTCAAAATATTCTCTCTCGGGTCTTTTTCAAACCCCAAAGGCTCTTCTTCATATATGCAGTCAAGCCTCTGGCTTTATGAAGTTGTTGTTTGGCTTGGTTCTCCAAGCTTTTCCACCATAATGGCTCCAGGTGCCATATTTGAAACATTTTCAGCCTCTAAAGTTGAATTTATTCTGCTTTCGGCCATATAGGCCAAAATCCTTGCCAGAGCATTCGACTCAGGCATCATTATGAGTTTTTCCTTACCACCCTGTGGGTTCAAACTCTCCTTCTATAGTTGGATATGTATCCAACTTTTCTTGGTCCCAAATGAAACCATGAGTAGGGTGTAGGGTTAGAAACTTGATCGCATTAGGATGTGACTTGAACATTGCATCTTTAGGATCACACGAAGGTATGGTAGCTAAGGCTTTATGAAAATTCTTCCTATTGACCATCCCCATATCATCAGTAAAATAATTGTGATCTGCCTCAATATTCTCCACAATCGCATCTTGACGCCATATAGATAAGCGTTGATGCAGAGTTGATGGTACTTCACCAATGCCATGTATCCACTCATGCCCTAGCAATAAGTTTTTGTTTGCTTTGGACACAATCACCATGAATAATGTTGGCCTTTAAGTTGATCCAACTGACAAATTTACTTGAATGACACCTAGTATGTGACTTGTTTTCCCTTCATAGTTTGACAAAACCATGTTATGTGGTTTGAGGTTGGTGTCGAACTTGCCAATCCTTTTCAACAATGATTGTGGCATCAAGTTCACAGCAGCACCACCATCAACGAATACTTTGTTCACAGGAAAACCATCAACTTTAGCCCTTATAAACAAAGGCTTAAGATGATACATCATACCAGATGTAGGCTTTTTAAACATTGTATGTTGTTCTTCGACCACCCCATTACTCATGACATAGTAGCATAGATGTTTCTGGCCTGCTGATTCTTCGTATATGGCTTCCTCTTTGTCCCCAGATGCCTCTGACACGAAACCATACTCATCAGGAAGGACTGACATAATATTATAATGAATAATCAAACCATCTTCTGAGCTATCTTCAAAGTCATCATATAGTTCATCGCCCATGTTGTCATCACCAGGATTTTCAACTTTTATTGGTAGCGCACTCACAACCGGCATCAATAACCTCTCTTTTGTTGGTCTATAATGCACTTCCTTTTGAACGCTTTAACCCTTTGATGGAGCAACTTTTAATGTCGCTTCTCTTGCAGCTTTTTTGTTTCTCTAAAACCTTCTCCATTGAGTCTTTTTCATAGGATTTTTCCCTTTGTATGTGGGAGGAACATGATACTTCTTTAAAGTGATCCCAAATTCAGCAAATTGGGAAGAACTTGATCTTTTCTCCATCATTTCCCACTTATGACTCGAACCTCAAACTTTCTTTACTACCTTCCAATTTTGGTTTGCCCCCCTTGGATAAAAGGACGAACCCAGTTGTTGTTGGGAACATCAACTGGTAGCATAAAGGTCCTTTGATACGGAAACCTAGGTTTCCCCTGGGGCACTTAAACGTTGTACGATCCCTTTGCATGGTCGAACACCACCTTTGGATTCTTCTCTTGAGGGTGTTTCTTCTTCAACGCCTCAATTTTCTTTGTAGCATTTTTGTCATAGACTATGTTGCAATTTGGGCATAACATAGACCTGGAATTACCCAGCTTGCACCTATTCAGAAAATCCACCAACTCCTCTTCAGGTATGGGGAAAACAACCTTCATTAATTCAACAATTTTTTCTTCATACAATTCCTCATTCTTAGTTTCACAATCTATTTTTTCCTTGTCGCTTTGATTATATTCAGGCTCTTCAGCAATATCAACTACCATCATTTATTGTGGCTTAGACAAATTGCCATTGCCACTTTTGAGACCTTCAGTAGTCTCGACTGTTGCAGCTACCATTAGATCAGTGGTCACATCTTGTTCATTCTCAAAACCATCAGTGATCTTGATTGTCAATGCTGCGAGTGAGTCGATAAGATCCACCTGTTCACCTTCGAGACTATCAGTAGTCTCGATCATCAGCACTTCCAATGGTTCGACAAAGTGTGTATCAATAACATGTAAAGGATGTGAGTCGACCTTCATGAAGCTTTTTGGTTTTTCACCAAATTTCAATCGGTCATCTTTTAGAGCCTTCTGAATCAAATCCCTGAAAATAAAACATTGAGAAGTATTATGACCCAAAAAATTATGATACTTGCAGAAACCTCTTTTTTGTTTTTGCTCTAATGGTGGATTTGTAATGACTGGAGGCACTATAATCTGACCATCTAAAACTAAAACATCAAATATTTCATCACATTTTGACACATCAAAAGTATATGTTTTGGTACTAAATATATCATTTTTTGGTTCTTCGATCGTCATTCCTTTTGACGATCTTATACTTTACATGCATATGGAGGTCCAGCTTTTAATTCAGCCACATTAACTTCTCCTTCTTCCATGTAATTCACTCTCGGACTCTATGGAATAATCTTATGTGTCTACATAGGCCACTTTGCCTTTTCTATGATCCTTTAACACCCTAACTTTCTCTATTTTCAAATGTTCGACATATCAAATCTTATCAGCTAGTTGAGACATGTCTGTAATAGATTGAGGATCAAACTTTTTCCTAATAGAATAATCTAAGCCCCCGACGACCATTTCGACCAGCTCATGCTCGGGAACTCTAGTGAAGTATCTAGACTTTAGGACCCTAAACCTATTCAAATAATCTTCCATTGACTCGGACGACCTCCTCTTGATTGAGGATAATGTTGGATTAAAATATCCAACGTCAACCTTAGGGATTCGAAGGGCTTAACATCCCACCCATGGGCGCTTAGTAAACTAGGTGCAGCCTCTGAAAATGCTCGTACTATATGGAAATAAAGTTGCACCTTGACTACAAGCAATTGCTTTTAGTGCAGTGGTAAGCGCTTGATCCTTCAAGTGGTATCAGAGCATGGTCATGGGTTCGAATCCCCCCGACTGACACTGGGGGGAGATTGTTGGATTAAAATATCCAGCGTCAACCTTAGGGATTCGAAGGGCTTAACATCCCACCCATGGGCGCTCAGTAAACTAGGTGCAGCCCCTGAAAATGCTCGTACTATATGGAAATAAAGTTGCACCTTGGCTATAAGCAATTGCTTTTAGCACAATGGTAAGCGCTTGATCCTTCAGATAAATCTTTCAAAGTTATCTTAGGTTGACCGGTATAAAATTTCTCATGAAATAACCCTCAAGTTGTTCCCAAGTGCGTATGGAATTTGGAGTCAATGTCGTAAACCAAGTAAAAGCATTTTTGGTCAATGAATTAGGAAAAAGTATTAATTTTAAACCCTCATCATTGGCTATATCGACAGCTTTTGTTTCTTACCTAGCGATGTGTTCAATGGTCGACTCATTGGCATCACCAGCGAACTTGGTAAATTTAGACACCTTACATCCCCTAGGTAATTCTTCCTGTCGAATGTAATCAGGCAAGGGCGAAGAGTAATTGAGCCTCCGAAGGCCAACATTTACCTCGGATCGTGTTAATACTTCTTCTACGACATTTATTATGTTGTTACGCCAACAATGGCATTTCTTAACACTCGGTCAACATTTTAGTTTCTCCTAACTACGACCGGCCTAGGTTCGTATTGTTTAACGAATTCTTCCTCTTCACAAGTGGGTGTTTCCACTCTTCGGGGTCTAAAAGGAAGCTCATTGTGGTCCCCATCTAGTTCCTCAAAAAATCTTAACATCCTGTGGCGCATTTGAGTTGGTTGGACTCCAAATGAGTCGATCAATCTACTTATTTGGTCAACTACAGGATTGAGGGCAACTCGCGTTTGTTGAGTTAAGATATTTACTAAGTCTAAATTACTCTCATACATATGTTGACTTAAAGCCACAACAGAAGTAGTATTCAAAGATGGTGATATCCCATGTCTAGGTTCTGTCATTGTGACGGTTGTTACTGAACCATGAACAACGGTCGATCTCACAGGAGATAAAACTACCACGCTTTGAGTTGTGGTACTCACTGGTATGACGTCCAAATTTTGTATAGAACTCTGTGTATGTGCAGTGTTTGTGTCAGAGCGTGGCATTCTAGACTTGGACAAAAGTTTACCACTTCTTAAATTCATACACACACAAACTAACTATAAGAAACTTTGTAAAATCACACACAAAATACGAAATTATTAGCATTGTCTCACTGGGTGTGCTAATTTGTTCACCTATGGTTTTGGCAAACAACGCTGGTCTCTTAACAGAAAGTTTACTGGCGAGATCGACCAGAGAATCTTAGTACAGTGCTTCAGTTTTCGAGTGTTTTTCACAAAATATGTTCAAAAGGGTTCGTTCGACTAAGACAAAATAAATTTAAAAGCAATAAAGCAGGACTTGTAAAATGAAACAAAATATGTTTTAAACTGTAAAAATAGATAACATAATATCAAACTAGTTGAAATGAGTTGATTCAAACGTACATTTCCCTATCTTGACTCATTTCTCTCGTTCGTTTGGGTACTCTGAGTGACTCGCGTGTAGGAATGTGAAAGTTTGAACCCTTAACACTATGCATTAAGTGCTTTATTTATAATACAAAAAAATAACTACTTTTCAGCGAGTTTCGCTTCTTAATAAGCCACACGTCTCTTGTAACTTCTCTCTATGATCTCACGTTCGTCATCCCTGCTATCGAACCCATGTTCTTCATTCCTGCTGTCGAACTCACGTTCTCCATCCATAACAATTTGCTTTGCTAGTTACGCACTATTTGGGCTTTTTAACGTTCCTGGACCCAATGCATTCCTCACGAGACCTCTTTTCTGGTCGACTGCGTCCACAAGCCTAATTGACTATTTGTGAAATCTCTCCTTGTTGACTGCTTCTGTAGTCGTCTTCCTATAATTCAAAGTTCTCGAAGAATCTTTTTAGCTTTTGGTTAGATTATAATCTGTGTGAAAATCCTAGCTAACACGGGCATTCATACTATTTGCTTTTGACACTTTTGATTTTTTAATACCATAAGCAATTGATCTTTTACAGAGAATTTAAAGACTTATGAATATCATTGTTGTATCTCCTAAATCTATAAATACAGTTTAAAGATGATTGGTTTTGTCATCCAAGAAATAGCGACCCAATTTTCAAAGATAAATAAATTAATATGGGACAATTTTTTTACTCATCACAAAAAATTAGATAGTGTGAGTAAATAAAAGTTCACTAAATCAATACTCCATCTATTACTATTATAAATAGGTATGTCAATGGGACCGGGGTGGAGATACATTATCATCTCAATTTCCACCTTCAAATTTAATTCTCATCTCTGTCTCAATCCCGTTCCTGCCATTATTGTGATTGGAAAATATACTAGTATTTTCTATTGTGGCAGTCAACAAAGTTGTTCACATTCCAAGTTGAAGAAGCAATGTGAGTGTTGAGATCAAGGTACACTCTCTCTGTTCCGTCTTCCAAATTGTTTCTTCTACGACCCTTCTCTCACAATCACAATGTTGATGATGCTGTTGATGATGCTGTTTTCTCATTCAATAGCATGCTCAATACAAACCCTGCCCCTCCCATCTTTGAATTTAACAAGATATTAGCTTCCCTTGTTAAGATTCAACATTTTCAAACTGCTATTTCTCTTTTTCAACAAATGCAACTTCGACGAATTCGAACCGACATTGTTAATTTGAACATCTTCATTAACTGTTTCTGTCACCTTCATCAACTCAATTTTGCATTTTCTGTATTCGCCAACATTCTCAAGCTAGGTTTTCACCCTGATACCATAACAATTACTACACTCATCAGAGGTCTCTGTGACAGTGGCAAGCTTCACAAAGCCCTTCACTTTCACGATGACGTTATAGCTAATGGGTTTCAACTTGATCATGTTAGTTATGGAACCTTGATCGGCGGTTTATGTAAAATAGGAGAAACAAAAGCTGCTATGCAGGTTTTGAAAAAGATCGAAGAAGGTTTGTTGGTTAAGCTTGATGTGCTAATGTACAACACAGTCATTGATAGTTTGGGAAAGGATAATTTGTGAATGATGCTTTCGATTTATATTCTGAAATGATTGTCAAGAGAATTTCTCCTGATATTAATATATTATCACTTTTAATACTTTGATATACGGCCTTTGCATTGTCGGTCAATTGAAAGAAGTAATTGGTTTGTTAAATGAGATGTTGTTGAAAAGTATCAGCCCTGATGTTCATACTTTTAATACACTTATTGATGGTTTTTGTAAGGAAGAAGAGGTATAAAAAGCTAGAGATGTGTTGGCTGTTATGATAAAACAAGGCGTGAAACCTAATGTTATTACTTATACTTCTTTGATGGATGGATATTTCTTGGTTAAAGAAGTGAACAAGGCTAAACATGTATTCAACTCTTTTGTTCCAAGAGGAGTTGGACCAGATATTCACAGCTACAGTGTCATGGTAGATGGATTATGTAAGAGTAGAATGGTGGATGAAACAGTGAATCTATTCAAAGAAATGCATTTGAAAAACATGGCTCCTAATACTTTAACATACAATTTGCTTATTGATGGACTTTGTAAATCGGGAAGAATCTTTGATGTTTGGGATCTTATAGATGAGATGCATGACAGAGGCCAACCTGCTAATGTGATCACTTATAATTCTTTATTGGATGCTTTGTGCAAAATCCATAAGGTTGACGAGGCAAATGCATTACTAACGAAGATCAAAGACCAAGGGATTCATCCGAGCTTGTATACATACACTATACTTGTTGATGGACTATGCAAAAATGGAAGACTTGAGGATGCACAAGAGATTTATAGGGATCTTTCGATTAAAGGCTATCATTTAAATGCTAGAATGTATACTGTGATGATTAATGGCCTTTGTAAAGAAGGATATTTGGATGAAGCATTTTCATTTTTCCCTTTTATTGCAGGTTTTTCTATTTTGCTCTCTTATGATCACATGACAATATTGTTTACATGTTCTTTTTTCTGGTTCTTGTCAATTGCAAAGCTTGCTGAATTTCTGGTTTTATGTGACACACCAAGTTATGATCACAGTTGCTTGTTGGATGTATGAGTGAACCCTTGGCCTGTTTCTGAAATTAATACTGAGAATTCCATTCTATCCATTTCTCAAACTCAAATTAGTTTTATGATTTCTGGTAGTGCTGTTCTACAATGGTTTTTAAATAATTTATCTCCTAAGCAAAATACACGGTACAATTTTAGTTCCTGTTCTAATTTTTTGGAACTTCTTCTATTATTTCTAATTCGTTTTTTAAACACTTAATAATGTGTTCCAACTTCACATATTAGTTATGAATATGTCTTTAATTTGATGATCTTCTATTTTTTTATCTTTTATGTGTATGGTAGGTATTATGGTAAAAAATGATTGTATGCATATATGTTGTTACACCAAGGTTCTGTGGGATATTAGCCAAACCTTAGCATGAATGTTGAATCTTTTATACTATTAAAATATTTCAACTTTTTTCTCAATTTTTGTTTATGAGTCTGTACTAATTATAGTGACTCCTAGAAGTAACTGATTGTTAATTGCCTGTGTATGCTTGTCATAGAAAAATGTGAGCTCTTAAAAACAGTTGCAAGATTGTGTTATTTTACTATGCAGTGCGGTTGATGTTGATCAGTGGATTGGTACAAGCAACAATTTATAGACTTTTTGAGGAGCATTTATGACTAAGGTTGTTGCTAGAATTATGATCATGCAGATACTCCTTAAGTGTAACAACTTCTTGGATTGTGATGTATTATACAACTTTTTAGATTAGTGCTTATTCAATGAATTATTGCAACACTTATAAATACAAGTTGTTTGATCTAGTTATAGACGCACAAAATTTACGGAGATTATAGTTGTAATGGTGATGCCTCCTTACCTAGTAAGTTGAGTAAACATCTCCTCCGTTCCCTTTGTAGGATCCTTAAGATATTAATGTCTTTTGTATTTTCTTGCTTTTGTTTTAAAAAATATTGATTGTTTTAGTTTTGTCTGCTATCAGTCTGTTTAAAGTTTTCCAGACAAGGCTTTGAAGTCCATTTTTGATGATGCACTGCTGCTTTCAAAACTCATAAGATTATTTATGTTTGAAGAATGATTTTTCAGTTGTGATTTCAGATTCTCATGCTTCTTAATAAACAAGTTCTTTTGTTTCTCAAATTTAAGCATTTTTTTAGTTTTTTAAATTGTTATGATAGTTGTTGCACTGATGTAAAGTGCTACCTATCCAGCACACATTCCTCTCAACTTGTTACTTTTGGCCGATAAAAAATGCTTAGGAGCTCAAGGAATTGCTAGAGAGGAAGTCATGCTTAGGAGCTCAAGGAATTGCTAGAGAGGAATTCTTGGACTATCATACATAGTGTTATCACTGAACATTTGCAGTTTAATAGATAAACTTGCAACGAGTTAAGTTGAGTTAAGTCGAGTCTATCAAATCAAATCTATAAACTCTCAGATTTTACAATCTTAAATACAAGAGTTTGAAGAGTTTGATCTCCAGTGATACAACAGTTCGTAATAAAATTTTACTGATCTTTTTACCAAGATTATGGATAAAATACCAAACAAAGCAGGATAACCCTTTTTCCCATGTTATTATGAGTTAATAGCACACCACAATGTCAAGTGATACTTTCAAAGGTGGAGAAGCTATTAGCTCAACATTAATGAAAAGTATGATTAAGAAAATTGGACACATAATGCATCTGTAACAAATAATTTTACAACCAAAAAACACAATCATGACCTCAACAAAATTAACCCCGGTGGTATTTTTTAATCAGTTTCGTCTCCTCCAAATACGCTCTTCATCCTCATTGTTTGGTTGTTCTTTATGCTGTTTAGTATTGCACTTCAAGCATTTCGCGTTTCTTGCATAATTGTAGAAATCACATCTACACAAAGCAATACATAAAATGATTTTTTTTTTAATTGCAATAAGCTTGGGTAGAGGAAGAAAATCAATGGACTTACTTTGGACAACTCCAATCTCCAGGATATTTCTTGGGATTTGGGTTTGACTCTTCACAACGAAAACAATTGGATTTACTCGCAAAATTCAAAAATTCACACCTGCATACAGAAAAAACCATGAAAAAAAAAAGATTTGAAATAGTCAATATCAAAGTTTTGATTTAATAGACCTTGCTTAATGGAAGAGATTGGGTAACCATAAAGTAGCATGGGAAACAAGAAGCTTTTATGATGGTGGCAAGAGAAACACTTACTTAGGACAATTCCAATCCCCGGAATTTTTCTTGGGCCTTGGCTCAGGACACTTCAAGCACTTGACATTACTCGCATAATTCATGAATCCGCACCTACATACACAGGAAAACTCTTTAACTAACTATCAAAAGTCAATGTCCACATTTGGATTCTATACTATGCAGAGAAATGCTAGGCTGTTATTAACCATCATAATGAAATATAAATCTTGCTCTTGCTCATAACAAAGATGTAGCTCATTTTAGCTAAAGCTCATAACAAAGATGTAGCTCATTTTAGCTAAAGCTCAAAGATGTCTATGCATAAGAACAGTGAGTAACAGTTTTAGCAGCAAAATAATTAAAGAGTCACAAAGGACCTATAAAATATTGCGATAGCATAGTGGTAGAACTGATAACATTAGCAGGTAGAATCGTGGTGTATACAATGATAATGGTGGGAATAGAATTGCACAGAACAGTAGGAAAAATATAGGATATATGGAGCCTGAACCATGTCTATAATATATTTAACAAGACGGGTGTTAGCAACATGTTATTTTTGACACATTCTGTAAACACACTTTTCAGGATAGGTTCAATCACTAAAATGCCAAAACATTTCATAAACCGATCATTAAGATTAAAAGACTGTATTACAATCATTTCCCTATAGTAGAATATTTACATTAGATTAGATTATCATACATGTATTTCCATCAAATGCCAATAGTCATATATTCATATGGATGAGTTTGATGAGGACTTCAATAACTGGTGAAACTGTAAGGAACCCCATAGCTATTGCAATAATGAAAGAACTCTAGGATGAGTCTGATAAGTATCTAAGCACTCGGGGATCCCTCCTGTAAAAGCCATCCATCAAATGCCAATAGTCATATATTCATATGGATGAGTTTGATGAGGACTTCAATAACTGGTGAAACTGTAAGGAACCCCATAGCTATTGCAATAATGAAAGAACTCTAGGATGAGTCTGATAAGTATCTAAGCACTCGGGGATCCCTCCTGTAAAAGCCATCCATCAAATGCCAATAGTCATATATTCATATGGATGAGTTTGATGAGGACTTCAATAACTGGTGAAACTGTAAGGAACCCCATAGCTATTGCAATAATGAAAGAACTCTAGGATGAGTCTGATAAGTATCTAAGCACTCGGGGATCCCTCCTGTAAAAGCCATCTATCAAAGGGGAAGAACAAAGCCACATAAATACTCCACCCAGCATCCAATAATACTTGACGTGAGACTTTGACACACCCCATAATACCCAATCATCTATCATAGCACCGCCCCAACTGCTGACATTATATGACTTTACTTGGTCATTCCGGTCATCCCGTCCATAGATAGCCACCCTATCCGAGCCCCTGACAACTAGCTCTGATACCAATTGATATGTAGCTATCAAAGGGGGAGAAGTGAGCCACTTAAATACTCCACCAAACATCCTATACTACTCGATGTGGGACTTGGGAACTCCATAATACCCAAAGTACCTTATCAGAGTCGTAGTGCAAAATGCAGCTATCGCAAAAGAACAAGATGAAAAACAGATAGCAAGCTGAATGGAATTTTTAAAGAAATGAATTTTGAATAGAGAAGTAGAAAGATACTTCAGTAGAAGAAAGCCCCAAAAAGTCAGGGCAAGCCAAAATAGTTGCAAGCAATCAGCACTTCAAAATTGTACTTCACAAGTCTTCCACTTTTGGCTGACTGGATTAGACTTTAATAAGAGCCCAACCAAGAAAGAAAGGTTACCTTAACAGGTTTACCTCGTTTCCCCTAGAAACTAAAAATTTAGTGAAAAAGAGACAACGCGTGAAAAATGAAAGAAATTATTAATGGAAAGAGATGGTAATTAACAGAATTCTGAGACTGATTAAAAAACAGCTACCAGGTTAACGTGTCGAAGTTATCTATCGGTATTTAAATTTATCAGTAATTGTCGAAAAATTGATTAGTTTGCTATGCACCATCATACAAAACTAAAAATATGTCAATAGGAATTTTCCTTGTCAGAGAAAATAGGAAGCTTACTGTGGGCATGTCCAATCTCCCTTTTTCATTTGAACCTCATTCATATTGAGTCTATTGGCCTTCTTGGGCCCCTCTGCTTGGCATTTTAGACACTTTATGTTTCTGGAAAAATTTAAGAAATTGCATCTGAAGAAAAAGCAAAGAGCAGTCAGCAATTCAACATACCAAAGACGCCAAAAATGAGAAAACCAAAAACAAGTATTTGAAGACAATGAGAATATGGACAACATAGGGGGGAAATAAGAAAAAAAGTTTTTTGCAGTTAAGTTACAGGTCAGTTTGACATGCATAATTTCATATAGAAAAGAAACCTTTGGAGACAAAAATTCATAGAAGAGCCAGAAGGCACTTCATATATATAATTATATTGTTATTAACTGGCATCAGCCGACTTTTGAAAGGAAAATGACAATCACATGTAGGAGTTTACAATGCCTTATGAAAAAAAGCTAATAAGCAAACAGAGCACTTACTCAGGACAGGTCCAATCTCCTTCCATCATTTCAATACTAGGAGGGTCAATATTCTTTGGGCTCTCTTCCTCACAATTTAAGCATTTCATATTCCTAGCGAAGTTCATAAAATTGCATCTGCAGAAAATTTATGGGGGGTAAAAGAACTGACTCTTAAGATCAAATCATTCAATAGCTAACATCTAATTATATGAGACATAGACTTTTATTAACACGAGAATAATTGTGGAAAGTGTAATGATTGGTATACATGACAAGGAAGAAGCAAGTGCATCTTTTTGGGTCAAAAAGCCTAGTGACGAAGCTCACACACACTAGTTGCGGAGAAGAGGGGTATTATGGGTTTGAACCCGCACCTCAGCATATCAAATGTCGCAGCAGTCTTTTACCATACGAGCTGCACTTTAGGGACAAAGCCAGGTGTATTTTTGACAAGATATATAAAACATCCACACGTCCACTAGCCAAATATGAACGACTATATTAATACAAAGAAAAAGAACTTTACTAAACAAGAATGAAAGGTAATAATTTTCACCACAAATTTTAGAAAGAGATAATTTAATATCTAGTTGCTATTCGTAAAAGTTGCAATTGATAGATGATAGACCAGTTGCAATTGATAGATGATAGACCACTTGCTTAATTTCTGTGGACAAATGGCTTATGAATGAGAAACTTTAGCTCAGCGTTTTAACAATGTCTTTTAAATCCTATGTGAAAATGCACATTGAACATGCAGAAATTATTATGCAAGCAATGAATATGATAAGCTAATATAACTCACTTTGGACAAGTCCAGTCGCCTTTCTTCATCTCAACATGTTTAGACAACATCTCAGCCTTAAAACTTAGAGGTTTACTTTTTGCCACGCTATCCTTCGAAGTGGACTTTGATTGAACAGGAGCAGGAGGAGGAGCAGGAGACGCCTCGCTCAACTCAATCAGCTGAGATAGAAGTTGTCTTGCAGATGATTCTATAACATCTCGGCCTGGTGGTTTCTCTCCTCCAGAAAGAACAAGTGGGTCTACCGCATAGAACAAAAGTATCCGCACAATATCCACAGTTCGAGCATCAGCTTCAGATTCCTTTAGAATCACATAAGCTCTATCACAAGAGTCTCGCAGATTGCAAGCACTACAGACCTGGATAAAAGCAAACATGTGTTGTCATCTCCTCATATTCAAATAGGAAAGAATCACATAAATGCTTCTAAAACTAGATAATAATAACAACAACAAAACACATACATCGCCTTCTTCTAATCGCAGATGAGCTCTCAGCCTTTTAGCCGAATTAACAGCTTTACGGAGAAGATTAGGACATCCACCTTCAACAACAGCTTGAATATCTTCCGATGACAGCAATCTGAATAACAAAATAACAGTCAACACAATCCAAATCAATGCAAATCTGCATAACACTACACAACAATCAATGTGCATTTTAAACAGCAAGTAACCTAAACTTTTGATGAATTCGATGTGAAATCAGGTAACTGAAATTAAAATTAAGATTAAGAATCGGAAAGAAAACGAACTTGAAAACGTCGTAACGGTCACGAGCGAAGCTAAGAGAGGCGTCTTTCAAGAGGTTGATGTTGGAGTAAACACAGGCATCAGATGATTGGGAGAGATAACCTTTGGCGGTCAATCGGTCAACGAATGAGATCCATTCAGGCCAGGGATGGTCGACGGAAGATGAAGTTACTGCAGCGGTTGCGGTTGCGGTTGCGGCGGCGGGGGAGGAGGAGAAGAAAGAAGTGCGGCGGTACGGTGGTTTGAAAAGGAGAAAAGGATGGTTGAGTTTGGTAGTTAGAGGTTGAGTTCGAGGGATACGGAAGAGTGCGAACCTTAAACCTGACATTGATAGTTTGCTTTCGGTGAGAGGTTTATCGAATTCGAAATGGAATGCAATTTGCAAACAGTTCACAGGGTTTTAGGTTGGTTCGGAGATAACGAATTAATAATTATTAAAAAATACATCTTACATATTTATAAGCAACAAAAATCTTTAATTTTTAATTACTGTTATAAACAAAAGTCAATTATTATTAAATTATTTAATATTATAATTCTTAATATATTTTTTCTATTTCATTTTTTAACATTCTATTAAATTTAATAAAGAGATATTATAGTAAATTTAATTAATGTTTTTACTAAAATCTAAAAAATTAATTATATTTAATTGAATTTCTTAATAACTGAAAATTATTTTTGTTGTTTATAAATGTGTTCAGAATAGAGGTGTTTGTGATGCGGTTTGAGCAGTTTTAACGTTAAAAATCATCCTAATTACAAGAGAAAAAAATATGTTGTTTGATTTGGTTCGGTTGACTTTTAGGAAAAAATCAAATCAAACCAAACCAATGCGGTTTGGTTCGACTCAATTGGTTCGATTTTTTACAAATATTTTATTAAATTATATATATATATATATATATATATATATATATATATATATATATATATATATATATATATATATATATATATATATAACAACATAATTTTATATTTAGTTATTCATACACTACCAAATAATAACAAAACTCATCATATTTGAACAACAACTTCTCATTTAATATGTAAAAAATAAATTAGACAAAAGTGAAATAATAAACATAAAATAAAAGTATAAAATAATATAAAAAATATTGTAATGAAACAAAAAAATAGAAGAGATGAGAGATTAGTGACGGTGAAAAAGAAAGAGCATAAGAGATGAGAGATTAGAGAAGAAGATGTGCGATAAAAACGAAATTGAAAGAGAGAACATTTGCATAAAAATGAGATGTGAAAAAGAAAGAATATAAGATAGTAGAGATTAGAGAAGAAGATGCAAGATATATGTGGCGAAGAAGGCGCAATAATGCTATGAGAGTTTTGAGAAGACTGGAGTTGAAATCATAAGTGTAAGAATGAGAAAATTGTTTGTAATCATAAGACTAAGGTATAATAAGTTTAGGTTTGGGTTGGATCTTAGTTAAGTAAAAATTAGGTTGTAACATAATGCGGTTTGATTCGGTTTGTAAAATACAAATCACAAACCAAACTGAATCGTGCGGTTTTGTTAAAAGATTACCCAAACACATCTGAAACAAATGCGATTTTTTGCGGTTTCGGTTTGATTTGGTTCAGTTTGCGATTTTCTATTGGGTTGGGTTGGTTTTGAACACCCCTTATTCGGAGGGTTTAAATTTTTGGTCCCTCGATAACTTTAATTTTTTAGTTTCTAGTTTTAAAATTCAGATTTTTGTCCTTTATCTTAAATCTTAAAAAAAAATTGTTCTCTTCCATTTTTGTATATAGGGTTCTTTTTCGTCTTTTCAAAGCAAAGTTTTGATTTCAACTTCATTCATTGTTGTTCTTCAACATGTCACATTATTCGATTTTTAGCACAGGGAAATATATCTTGCCTTCTTAGATACGAATATAAATACAGTCTTGATGCTCTATTGATGACTGTATAAACTAATTCAAATACAAATATGATTTTGATGTTGATGATTGCATGTACTGGTTCAAATACTGATACATGTTTTTGTTTGTTGTGTTTTAAATTGATGTAGATTTTGATTTAATGGTACCATGATAGCCTAGATCTTTCCAATTCATTAATCTTCTTTTATTTCCATTCATGTTTCTATCCCTTTAAGGCTACAATAAATGCAATCATTTTGTTTTCCTTACTTAAGAAATGAATCATATTATAGATGAATTAATTTCTTCATTGCTTCGTAAATTAAATGAAGAGAAGCAAAAAGTTAACAATGCCAAAGTAAAAGATGATGAAATGAAGATGAAGATGAAGTTAATGAAAAAGCTGTTGAAGTTTGACTGATTCGTGATCTTGATAATGTTGTTTGTCTTAGTTGTTTCAACACTAATGAAATAGGCATTGATTAAGAAATTAGTTGTTGAGCATGTTGTGGTGCCAAAGTATTCTACTTCTGAATAGGTTGAGCATGTTGTGGTGCTTCTGATCCTTGTGCAATTTTTGTCTATTTTTCCTTGCTTGTGTTTCCCGTTATGTTTTTCCTTTACTTTTTCCAATCTTTAAAGTCTTAGTGTCAATATAATCCTTAGCCTTTTTTGACTTGTTACCACCCTTTGTCAATTGTCATTTTTCTTTTATAGCTCCTCATATTATTGCCTCATTGCTCCATATTTTGTACAGGTAATTGTTGGTGGTTTACTTCGTAGTACATTTGAATTCCTAGGTTCATCATTGGTCTTGTTTCTCATCTTTTTTGGACAATCAATTGCTCATCTCGTGTCTGGTGGAGTAACTATCACTTGATCATCCAAAGGCTACAATTGTGGTTCATTTGTTAGGAAGATAATGTGTGAGTAAGTGTTCTCAAATGTGGATTTCCTACAAACAAAGCACATTGTCGAGTAGTGTATTTCGTACAAACAAATGGGAAATTATATATATATATATATATATATATATATATATATATATATATATATATATATATATATATATATATATATATATATATATATATATATATATATATATATATATATATATATATATATATATATATATATATATATATATATATATATATATATATATATATATATATATATATATATATATATATATATATATATATATATATATATATATATATATATATATATATATATATATATATATATATATATATATATATATATATATATATATATATATATATATATATATATATATATATATATATATATATATATATATATATATATATATATATATATATATATATATATATATATATATATATATATATATATATATATATATATATATATATATAATGGTAGTGTTTCAACTCGTGTAATAGTTAGACACATAATTTTTAGGTTGCTTCTTATTCTACCATGCACATGTTATGACATGACACCTTGGGATCTGAGTCAAATCTCATTTCCTACATGAATATGTTTCTTGTTTTAGATAAACACAATATGTGTCATTGTCATTGGTTAAACCAAATATTTCAATATCATCATCACGAAGTAGGAGTCCACTATTTTGCTTGTTTTTTTCTATTATTTTGAGTAATCGACTAGATTATATGGCATATAATTCTAGTATAGCTACGCAACAATTCCTTATGGCCAGTTACCCTTCTTTTTAGGTAATGTTTGATCCATTCCAATAGTATAATTGTTAGCTTGTCCCTATATTCCAATATTTTCCTATTAAATGCCTCACACATGTTATTTACACGCATATCATATTTTATAAATGACTTGAAGTGTGACCCACTCCAATATTATGCAGGAACTTCCATCATGTCCTTCCATGCACCTTAATTTAAAGGCTTCATACTTAGCATTATCCTATATCATATTAGTATTGTATTAGTCCTTGCAGCTACCCACAATACCTATTTTAATTCAAATACAAGGTACTTCTTCTTCCAATTACCATATAGACGTCTTACACATAACATTGGCTCCACATAATCACAAAACCTTTGAAATACATGAACCAATCCTTGTCACTTATTTAAGTATAATTAGATGTAAGAATTAAGTGAGGTGCTTAAATTTATTCAAACGCATAAAACAATTCAGATGAAATAATACCTTTTTGCTGGTATGAAATACCCCCACTGGATTCAGCACACTGTATCACACCAATAACATTATTCAAGGGTCTAAGACCAAGAGAAAAATTAAAACTAGGTTTTCGGTGACCACATACACTCCATGCTCTTGTAACCCTCATTTTTAATCCAACACTTTAATTGCATATATGACATATAATCAATATCCCACTTCCAATTAATCTCATATACCTCTTTATACTGGGATAATTTTATTAGGTCATAAAAAAGAATGGTTCATAAGGATACAAGCTAAGTTAGATACATAGATGTTGGGCGTAGCCATTGGCCACATGAATCAAGGCTAAAATCCGCCCAAAATAGTATGGTGATAGGCTGATAGGCCGCCAGATTGGGCTTAGTTTATTTGAGGTGACACATTCACTCACCATACGTGGCTAATGAGATGTCTAATCACTAATCGTTTGTAGGAATGAGTCAAAGGGGAAAATATATCCCCCACAATCTAAGGAAGAGCTAGGTCTTACCATGTTCCCATACTGATGAGCAAAAAATTAGGGAAATTGCCCCTTTTAGTCATCCAACCCAGACCGAATAAGCCTTGGGGAAGGGATCTCTAATATGTATCTAAAAAATGAATACACATAACTTCTCATAACCTTATGTGAGCTATCCTTAAACACAATTGAGTACCCTAATACCACATACAACCATATGAACACATGGTTACTTTCACTGTACTTTTTTAGCAAATACAATTGACGACAACTGTAGGGATCAGTAAAATCGACCCAGATAGTGAAAAGGTAAGAGGAATCCTGAACGAGATATTTCCTCTTGTGATAACGACTACCGTTTCCAATTTTGATGTTTCCTGTTTCTTCATTGGTGCCATACTAATTTAAAAAATTAGGATTGAAGAATGAGAAGTTGTGACCTTGCGAAGGATCTGACATGCAATTTTTCAATTAAACAATAAACCTCCTTTAAGGGGATATTGAACTGATGGTCACCCTGAGTGAAGGAAGAGACCTAGGATGGCCGAGTTACAATTTCCGGTGGTTCCATGCAAAAGCGTCTACAACTGTATACTGGGTAAACCTTTCACATAAAATTTATACATTATGGCTCCCCTAATCGATCTCAAGTTGAAGTATCATATCCACAATGAGCTTATGATAAGATATGTCAACTTATCTAAAGGAAAAAAGGATAATCAAGGCTCTGCAGCTGTTTACTATGAAATTTGGTAAACAAGCACTACTCTTCCAAAATATAATATCTTTAGTTATTTACAGGATCGACTAGATTGATCCTAGAACAATAGTATTCATCCTAGAACAATCGTGTCTAGTTTATATTTTAAGTTTTCTGGATATTGATCTCTTCGAAGGTGAAAATAAATTTGAAAGTAGTGACAAGACGATTTATGAAAATGAAAGGAATATAAAAGAGTATTGACAGGAATTTAAAAGGGATGTAAATGACTTTCATGAAAATAAATTCACATTGAACATAAATGTGGTGCTTCATACGTACATTTCTCAGAAACTCGTTTCTCGATAACACTTTGGTACTTTGAGTAAATATGAGTAACTTGTACAATATTGAACACACGGAATCCTAAAACTAAAGACCCATATTTATACTACTTCGACACAAACAGTCTTCTCTTCAGAAGAGGACACGTTCTCACTTGTATGTGTTATACCATTCACAGGCTTCCACGCGTCTTTTTTCAAAAAGAACATATGTGCGCTAAAATTCGGTTATTTAGCCTTATTTCAAATATCCCTATCGAACCCGCTTCAAAACAACTCCAAAACACTATATTTCGACCTTGTATTATTTTACCAATCTTCGATTGAAATACCAACATTTGCTTCTGTCGAAAACATCTCCATTATTCTTGATTTCTCTTAAAAACCCTTGATGTCTTTACTCAATCTTGAGCGTCGAATTTCCAGCTAACAAATTACCCCCTAAAAATGTCTTTTTCGATTAAGGTGAGAAAAGGTACTTTTTTAAAAACTTTTGACGCATCAGCAATTATTATCTTGGCATCATGGTCATGATGACCACTTTTCAGAAGCGTCTCATTTAGACGTACATTGCAGCTAGAATCATTACTCCTAGAAAATAGAAGTATGAAGGTAACTTGTATAGGCAACTGTTTATGCATCCTTTCATAGGATTACACGTGCCCAACTAACTCTTCATTCATCTTCCAAAAATGAAAATGAAAAAATCTTTTCTTCTTCTTGTAAATACCCTAACCTTTCATTTTCAACACGTTTCCAACTTCTGAACTCTCAAACTTGCGTTTTTCTTGAGCTTCTTCTTCACAATCTTCATGAAATATTCATCTTCTAAGCTTCAATCTTTAACAATGGCACCCAGAATCAAAGTATCCAAAAAAAAAAAGCTTCAATCCCAATCACTCAAATAGAAAAACCATTGCTAGCAGGAAATCAGGAATATGTTCCTAAACCTCCTCTTCTTGAAGAGAAACGCAAAATCTATGAATCTCAGATACTCATCCCTCTAACTATTTTTGGTGAAACGTATGCATATATGGGTCCTTTGCCTAACCCTAATGCAAATGCAGAGAAACTCAAAGAGTTATTTTTTCTATTTATCATTGTACCAAACCCTTGGCTAGTAAACAAAAACCTGATGATAAAGGTAGTAAAAAACCTGATACCTAAAAATTTGTAGATGACCAAGTGAAGTCTTCGACTGACGCTTCGAAAATAGAAGACAAAATTAATCTAGACTAAATGACCAACACTCTTAGAGTGTTTCTCTCTTGTCCCTTGATGAAAGACCTTGAACCACGTCTCTCTTGGCTTGCTAAGGTTGAGGGTAAGAAAAGCCAATTCTGGAAAGATATAGAGATTTATGACATGATTCAATTGTCGAAATCTGGTCTTGGGTATAGCCAAAGTATATTAGTGGCTTCATTATTTTTTTACGGTGGCAGAACCGACTGTTTATATACTACTGGTTTTTGTGTTTTTTGTTCGCAAATGTGCAGTAAGTAAGAGTCACCACCGTATTTTCTTTTATCCAACAAATGAAAAGGTGAAAAGAATAGGAAAAGACCTTTTCGAGATGTTTTCTGAGTAAGGAGGGTAAATTATGGAAAGGGAAGGTGTTAGCACCCTTTCCATTTGTGGTTTTCCACGGGCTCTTAGAGGTTTGCTCATTTTTCAAAATGCTTTTGTGCTTTGTGTTTGAAAATGTTTAGAAAGATGCCTTAGTGCGGCGATTTGCTTTGTGTTTAACTCTTGTATCGGTCCTCAAGAGTGTTAACAAAGCAAATGTTTTGAAATGTCTTTTGAAAAGTAGTTTTTTGTGTAAGTGCAAAAAGTAGTTTGAGCAAACTTCTAACAGCTATCTACTTTGTTATACTCGAAAAGGTAGTTATTTTCCTCTTTTCCTTTAGACAGTGCTATCCTACTATTAGTGAGTAGGTAGCCTTGTCATTGGATATTTTAAGGGACAATCAAAGGGAAGTTACAGTGACAAAGGCAATTATAGAGATGCTTTAGCAATTCTGTTTTTAGGGACTAGATCATTTACCGAGAAGGAAACTGTAAGGTCATCGAGGGACTATGATCTTTTGATTTTTACAGGTCTTTGCTAAAGCATTCCTGCCTCATGACTGTTTTTTAAAGGTAACCAAGGTGGGAATACCTTAGAGGTGCTTGTGTGCAATTGTGTTGTGTTTCAATTATTTTTGTATTTTTATTAAGTTTGCTAGCGTTTGATTTTAATCTTTGTTATACATGTCTAGTTACTAGCAGTTAATATGAAAAGTAGTAAAAAGAAAATACAGAAAATAGAGGTCCTACGCTATTACAAGGCTTCGGGGAGGGGATTTACATTATACAAGGATAATGGGGAATAAAAGCAGTAAATATCATAATTTATCTATTACATCTGGTAGGCAGATACAATAATAGTAAAATAGGAATTAAATAAACATGTGTGAAATAGAGAAGACGTCTAAAAAATCCTAAAGAAAATAAGTCTTTTTTTGTTGTTATTTTTGGTATAAAAGAAACAAGGTCTAAGTCTATTTAATTTTAATTTTTAAGAAAAATGTTAAGATAATTAATTAATTAATTGACAAAATTAATTTAATCGGCAAAAACAACTAGTCTAATATTTTTGTAATTTTGATTTTTATGTTAATTTAAAAAAAAGGTAAAAATAGAGAAATGAACCAAAAAGTAAAAATACAAATGGGGCACCCTTCGATTGCAGGAAAAGGGGGGGTTCAATCCCAGGAAAACTATGGTCTTCATTTCAGGAGAGATGAGGCATTTTCAATTCAGAAGATCGTGCCTTCTTTCGATTGGGCTAAGGAGTAAGCATGACTAGCCTTCGATCCGGGGAAGGGGATTGCCCTTCGATCTAGGAGGCTAAGGCTTCGATCCAGAGAAGGCATACCCTTCGATCTGGGACGTTATACCTGCAAAAATATGTTAGCGAAACGAAATGCAGGACCTGGGTATCGAAACCCAGGTCCTTCGATCCTGCGCTTGTGTGGTCCTCTTAGGCTATGTCTGCAGCAAATGCTAGCAAACGAAGAGCATGACCTGGATGCCAAACCCATGCCTTTTGATCCTGTCTAGGATGGCACATCGAAAGTAATAACAAGTGATGATGTGTTATGCAAATGTAAAGTTGGACAGTTTACCCTTTCTTACCAGCAAATTAAGTCTTCGATTTGGGTGCTTGCTGGAGGTGAGCGCCTTCGATTTGGGGCTTCTGGGCGTGGCTGCTGCTTGGAAAATTCTGGCAACTTTTGATGGATTTTGTGGGTAGCCTCTCTCCAAGGTTTTTTCGTTCTCCTTCTTTTTGCAACACTTGTGATCTCTTTATATAGAGGGGGTAGAGGGGACAAGAAGGCAAAGGTTTAAACAACCTTGATTGTGTTTGAAAGCCATGAATAGGAATTTGTAACATTGGCCAAACACATGGGATCTTGTCTCCTTTCCTTTGAATTTTGAATGATTATGTAACTGACCTTCGAACATTCATTTTCAAAGGGGATGCTAGCCTCCTTCAAATGGACCTTTGCAAGCTTCTTCGAATTGACTCTTTTGGAATGTCGATCGAAATACCTTTGCTATGATGTTTTAAATCGAAGGAAGCTCGGACGCTCCAATCGAAGGAAACTCTGATGCTCCAAATCGAAGGAAGCTCTAATGCTCCAATCAAAGGAAGCTCTGGTGCTCCAATTGAAGGAAGCTCTGATGCTCCAATCGAAGGAAGCTTTGATGCTCCAATCGAAGGAAGCTTTGATGCTCCAATTTAAGGAAGCTCTGGTGCTCCAATCGAAGGAAGCTCTGATGCTCCAATCGAAGGAAGCTTTGATGCTCCAATCAAAGGAACCTTTAGGAATTCCAATCGAAGGATCATGTTGCAAGGCCAATCGAAAGGCTTTGTTGAAATGCCAATCGAAGGGAATTTTGGAGATGCCAATCGAAAGAAACTTGAAAACACTACTTATAATTTTTCCTTTTCCTTAGGCAAGGGTTTATGACCAACCATGTAGGGGAAGACCTTGGAAAATATGAGAGGTCAAATTTTGGGGTACAACAGTTGCCCTTGTTCAATCTTGTTAAACCTGAAGATGTAGATTGACTTGTTTGCCTTTCGTGGTCTGAAGGTGGAAGATGATTGAAAACAAGAGTGCCATAAATTTGCACTCGTATGAAGTAACACTGATGGTGAATAATATCGGGAATGGGCTTACAGATGCCATTTGGAAAAAATGATAGGAGACTGTCGGAGATGGGCTAAAAGATGCCATCCAGCAGACTGTTGATTTCATGAAATACTCCTTTGTGGGGGTTCATGTTCCTGCTGTCTGAGGAGGAGTCTGCTGGGGAATGATTTTCAGGGGAATATAGTCTAGGAGCTTCGGTTGTCCATTACTCTACTGGGGAGTCATCTCTTGACTGAAGAGATTGAAGTGAACTGCTATTTGGTCAGGATCCAGGCTTTGCAGTGACTTGCTGAGGATGATAAGGTTGACTGCTATTTGGTCGTATTCCAGGCTTCACAATGACTTACTGGGGAAATGAGATTAAACTGGTATCTGGTCGTACTCCAGGCTTCAGTGACTTGAACTGTTATCTGGTCGTGCTCAGGCTTCAGTGATTTGAAGAAATTAAGCTGTTATCTGATCGAGTCCAGGCTTCAACTTGAATTTGAGGTGTACCGTTATCTGGTCGTATCCATACTTTGGTAATTAAGTTGTTATCTGGTCGGATCCAGGCTTCATCTTGAATCTGAGGTATACTACTATCCAGTCAAATCCATGCTTCATAGTAACTGACAGAGTAAACTGCTATCTGGTCGGATTCCAGGCTTCGCAACACCTTATGTTGTTATCTGGTCGAAATCCAGGCTTCACAGTGCCTTAAATTGTTGGTTGATTATTATCTGGTCGGGTTCCGGGCTTCATAGTAACTGACAAGGTAAACTGCTATCTGGTCAGATTCCAGACTTCACAGCACCTTACACCGTTATCTGGTCGAAATCCAGGCTTCACAGTGTTTTTAAGAAGTGAACTACTATCTGGTCGGATTCCAAGCTTCGCAACACCTTATATTGTTATCTGGTCAAAATTCAGACTTCACGGTTTTTGAAGAAGTGAACTGCTATCTGGTCGAATTCCAGTCTTTGCAGCACCTTATACTGTTATCTGGTTGAAATTTGGGCTTCACTGTTTCTTTGAAGAAGTGAACTACTATCTGGTCGAATTCCAAGCTTCGCAGCACCTTATACTGTTATCTGGTCGAAATTCAGGCTTCACAGTTTCTTTGAAGAAGTGAACTACTATCTGGTCGAATTCCAGGCTTCACAGCACCTTATACTGTTATCTGGTCGAAATCCATGCTTCACAGTTTCTTTAATTGGAATGGAAATCAGAGAGATCTTAGTGTCGATCTGACTGAACCAGAGAAGGTCTTGGGAGGACATTTTTCTGAGGAAATTGTTGAAATATCCCTTCATCAGACGTAGCTTTTGAGAAGACTACCAGGTCACATAAATAGTGGTGTTTGTTGATTTGATATTTCCCTGAAAAAGGTAAAGAATTAGTCATATGCAATGCCATGATGTATTAAATGCATCGTGATGATGTTCTTAAAATAAATGAGATTATGTTGTATGCGTTGTATATGCATATGCCATGATGTATGCATATGCCATGATGTATGGATATGGCATATTATTGAGATGTTTCCCAGTCTAGGAAAATAAATCCCGAACTACTGCCGGAGAGTATTGGGAAGCTAAATCCTTCATTTCCATTGGGGATGATGAACGGAGATGATTCGCTGGGGATTTTCCTCTTTCTGCTTGAGGATAACCTTCTAGGGATTGACTCTGCTTGAGAATTGATTCTGCTTGAGAATAACTCTGCTCGAGAATAAACTTGTTGGAAGATTCTAACGCTGTAGAGAAATAAACTCTGTTGGGGAATGAACTTCCGTAGTTAGAGAAATAAACCCTACCCCAGAGGAGGTTTTATAAACTGTTTAAGATTATAAGAACTCGGCTGGGGAAGGCAGATTTTAGCTCTCTGAAGGAACTTTGTTGGAGAAGGTGATTCCTGTTTGGGGAAGAAGAGACCAAAACTCTGGTTGTTTTTGCTCTATGAGGAACAGAGATATCATGGGGTCGTATGCAATGGTGACTCTGTCTCAAACTGTCTCTGCCCCCTGTACCTGTTGGAAGGAATAACTGTCGGGACTGTAGATTGGTTTTTTAGACTTTGCCCCTATTTCTTAAAGTCATTAGTAACTGTCTTTCTGTTTTTTATACAAATATTCGTGAACATTAATCTTATTCAAATGCATATGTCAAGAATAAGTCATTGGACGTTTTTGCAAAACAAAACAGAAAAAAGAAAAAACAAACAGTTTTGTACTTTCAGAGAATGGTTTGTATTGATTTTTGAAGTTTTCATATAACAGGCGTTTTATACAAAGTGGCTGACGTTCTAGTAGGAGAACACCACCGTAAAAAGTGAAAACTATACAAAGTAGTGTACAAAGAGAAGAAAACAGCTATGTGCAATAATCCCATTAGGTTTCAATTCTGCTATTGCCTCTATGTCTTCGAGCGTCTCATCGCTTTGATATTTGTCCAAAGCTGACTAGATTGATTGGTACCGTCTGATCTTGATAGTCGACACTGAAGTCTGATCGCAAGGTGATCCAATGGGACATAGTGATACACTTCAAATCCCTAATTTTTTTTTGGACCGCCCTTTCGGGTTTTCAGTCCACCGGGATACCCTTTTTTGCCTAAGCTACCTTTTCAGGTTTTCGACTTGTCGGGTGTACAATTTTTTTTGGTTTTTATCCCTAATTTTTGCCTGAACCCTTTTGGTTCGCCAGGATGCCCTTACTTTTTCGTAGGTTAGTCAACCTAGTGGGTCTTTGTTTATGCGTAGTATCTTTTCACTATGTCCGCATTAACAGGGCGAGGAAGGTCGTCACCATCCATGATGGTCAAAATCATGGCTCCACCGGAAAATATGCTCTTGATCACAAATAGCCCTTCGTATGTGGGAGTCCATTTTCCCCTGGGATCACCTTGTGGAAGTATGATGCCCTTGATTACTAGATCACCCACTTGATACACTTGACGTCTGACCTTTTTGTTGAAAGCCTTGATCATCTGTTTTTGATACATTTGACCATGACAGACATCAGTAAGCCTTTTCTCATTAATCAGATTTAGTTGATCAAGTCAAGTCTAGATCCAATCATCTTCGTTCAAGCCTGCATCCTTCATGATCCTCAGAGAAGGGATCTGGACCTCAATATGCAGGATAGCCTCCATACCATATACCAGAGAATAAGGCGTTGCTCATGTCGACGTGCGTGCTGAGGTGCGGTAGCTATGAAGAACAAATGGTAACATCTCATGCCAGTCTTTGTATGTCACCGTCATCTTATGTATGATTTTCTTGATATTATTGTTAGCATCCTCCACAGCGCCATTCATCTTCGGCCGGTAAGGGGAAGAATTATAATGTTGGATCTTGAATTGCTTACAGAGTTCGATGATCATTGTATTGTTGAGATTTGTACCATTATAAGTAATGATTCTCTCTGGCACACCATACTGACAAATTAAGTTGTGCTTGATAAACCGTGCCACCACATTCTTGGTAACAGAAGCAAAAGAGGCAGCCTCAACCCACTTTGTAAAGTAATCAATGGCCACTAAGATAAAGCGATTCCCATTGGAAGCGGTAGGCTTAATCTCTCTGATTATGTCAATGCCCCACATTGCAAAGGGCCATGGAGCCGTCAAGACGTTCAAAGGAACCGGAGGTACATGCACCTTGTCAGCATAGATATGGAATTTGTGACAAGTTCTAGAATACTGATAACAGTCTGCTTCCATAGTGGACCAATAGTATCCTTCCCGTAGGATCTTTTTAGCCATAGTGTGTCCACTAGAATGGGTACCAAAGGTACCTTCATGTAGATCTGCCATAATTCTCTCTGCTTCATTTTTATCTATGCACCGTGTTGTACCCCAAAATTTGCCCTCTCATTTTTCAATTATTTGCTCACAAGATATTCTAAGACGTCAAGTTTGCAGCACTGATACATCAATTTAGGCTTGAAATTGGCACAAGGGCAAAATGTTCAATTGCATACTGAAAAGTCAAACTTTAATTTTTTTGGTCAACATTACATTTCAAAGATAAAATTTCATCAATACATTCAAGAATATAAAGCTTGATCATCAAGAAGTTAAGAAAGTCAAAAGTCAACTTGAAAAGTCAAGATTTCCAAGACTTAGAAATTTTCTAAGTGTTTTTATACATGATAATTCCATCACTTCATGCCATTCTTTCACCAAGATGCAAGACAGTTCAAGGGAAACTTTCAACACGAAAGTTGTAGACCTCCATGATATCTACAACATTTCTTTACACAACTTATCCTAGAAGTGCTTGGATTTTGAGTTATAAATTCATGAAGTCATGACATTTTTATTTAACACTTAGAGAATTTTTCAACAGATTTTGTGCAGGATTTTATCCCAACTTCTTGGCGTTTTTTCACATAGTTCCAAGATGATTTTGTCAAAATGGCCAACATGAAAGTTATAGAGGGTGTTTCAAGCTTTCCAAAACATCCAAGAGCATGAATTTATCATACTTGAGCTAGGAGATTCAAGGGCATGAAGTTGAGCATCCATTCTTGAATTACAAGCCCTTTTTGTTGAAGAACACATAATCCAATTGGCATGATGTGCTGCATAATCTCACTTTGCAGGTCTTGTGACTTGCAAATCTCAACATAATTTAATGTTTACACAAGAGATTGAGCTATTACCCAAGTGTTTGAGCCATTGTCCAAAAGATCTTTCCATTTATGGCATAATAGCACCATTGCTACTCTTGAAAAGCAATCCTTTTGGTACAAAGTTTGTCTTGAGCCCGTACCTTGCTTGTTTCTGATTTCACTCCACCATAAAACATGGAAACCAACCCCTCTAAACCAGCAACTTTGGTACTTGATCTTGGAACCATGGAGTACTTGACATAGTTTGATACTTACATCCTAACCAAACTATAACATGTTGTTTTGTAAACCTATTCAGCCTTTGTTCACAAGTCCTTTGCCTATAAATAGAAGAAGCATTTGCAATACAAAGGGGTTAGAAAAAATAGAGAGAAAGAACAAGGAGAAAAGCCAGAAGTTATATTGATAAACCCTTAAAATCTCATATTCACAAAAAGCCATAACAGTCCATAAAACCTCCACTCTTAAGTTTTGAAGTCTAAACCTTTAAACCTCTGACACTTTGCATATTCCATCTAAAAACCATCCAAACATTTCATACCATACAAAGGTTGTTTAGTAACCTTCAACAAAAAGGAAAGTCTAGCAGCCTGTTGGAGCTTCCTTAAGGTTCATACAACATCTTGAAGAGAATTTGGACTCAAAACTTAAAGTGCAATTTCAAGGTAAGTCATCTTTACCTTGCCTTTTCCATACATCAACTTTTCTATTTATAGGATGTAGCAATCATTATTCTTGAAGTTAATCATTTATTTGTTGTTCCTGTTATTCATTCATATGTTAAAAACTAACTGATGTATGCAAAGAATGGTGTTTAAGGTAGAAAAATGCAGTATGTATCGACACATATCCACATGTGTCGACCCATCTTAGTGAAAATACAGGGTATGAGTCGACACATGACCCTCATGCATCGACCCATACTGAGTTCAGGTCACAAAACAGAAACTGTAAAGGACTATAAGTCGACACATACGCATTTCGCGTCGATGCAAAAAGGTGTATGAGTCGATACATCACATTATGTGTCGACTCATATTGAACAGATTTCACTTTACAGGGGCAAGGAGAAGCTATGTGTCGATGCATAGCAGCATGGGACGACACATAGCAGTTCAAAAGTGCATTTTTCCTTTATTCTACACTGTTTTCACATTCTTCTCATTATCATTCGATGTGGTTGTTATATTTTAGATCCTACTTCACTCCCATTGTTAAATTGTACCCCCATCCCCCTAAAGTGATGTAATAGCTTAGATTTTACTTTCCACTTTTTACTTGTTTTTTCATATATTGCTAGTAAATAAGATGTATGGCAAGATAAAAAAAACAAAATAGACAACCCTAATCAAAGACAAAATGCATGTAAATCAAACACACTATTCACACATGCACCCTTAGGGTAATCCCGTCTCGTTTCCCCTTTCGGAAAATAGGCATGTCCATCGAGCATGGGCGTTTTAGAAAAGACCCTCGATAAAAGATCGTAGTCCCTCGATGACCCTCGATGTTACCTTTGGTAAACGATCTAGTCCCTAAAACGACATTGCTAAAACGTCCCATGTGTTGCCTTCTATGACTATACAAATGTCCCAATGCCCGTCCCTTCACATCCAACGATGGGGCTTCTTACCAAATCAATGGTAAGATAGCCACATCTAAAGGAGGAGGAAAAGCACATTTAAGACCTTTCGAGTAGGTAGATTCTCTCCTAGTTACTCGCTTGCTCACAACAAAAACATTTTTATACACCCACACTCTCATCTTTGAACTATTTTCGAAACAAACACTTTGTAGGCATTCTTATAGAAACCAGAACCATTACGAAGTTACATTTTCAAAATACTTTCAAAAACACATCTCACAAACACACCTTTGAACTATTTTTGAAACAAATACTTTGTAGGCGTTCTTATAGAAACGAGAACCATTACGAAGTTCAATTTTCAAAAATACTTTCAAAAAACCACACACACAAAGTACAATTTCAAACAAAAGCAAGTGATCTAGCAAGTAACTAAGAGCCCATGGAAAACCATGGATGAAAAGGGTGCTAATACCTTCCCTTTTCATAATCTACCCCCCGAACTCAAGGAAACATCTCAAAGGTCTTTCTTGTGCTTTTTCATCTTTCCTTTTTAGATAAAAGAAAAGTTGGTGGTGACTCTTGCTAACCGCAACATTTGCGATAAAACGCAAAACCCTTAAGTCAGTTCTTCCACCGCATCACAGAAATAGCGACTCTGCTGGGGAGTCATTATAAAAGTGGGATTACCTTAGGGCTAGATCACATTTATTTGCTTACATTGTTTGACTTGCTTGCTTTACATTATGGTTCTTTATTTGGGTTTGAATCCTCCACCCGGATTTGGGAAACATTATAGGTAAATAGCAATACGTTGTGGAAACTATGCGGGATATACCGACATGGTTTAAGCAATAGCTATGTTAGTGTGACATATTTATGGGTACCGGTAGCCTTTGAGTTATTCAAAGAGAATACGGGGCCGCTGAGTGATGTCATGAAGCACTAATGAACTTCTAGAACCCTTTACTTGACCAACTTGGCCTTTTAGGATGTAGTGAGATGACCAGCTTTGGTGCAGTCCGAAGTTGGTAGATACTCAATAGTACACTCATTGAGGTTTGGTTTCTTGGGATATTTTGGTCGCCATTAAAGAGGCTTGAGCTGAAACAATGACCAAGGAAACAATCCAGTGATATTGAGCTCCTTAGAACCCGGTTACTATTATTAGGACAGGTTGAGCCAACTAAACTTCAAGAGGGTACTTACCTACAAACTCCGTGCAAGCCTAAACCTAAGGACTTGTCTGCTTTGCATGTACATGATTATTTGTATAAGCTTGTTTACTTTGCATACTTGTGCATAACATCATAACATCATACCATAGAATTTTCAATAACTATTTCAAGGATCTCGAGGATCTTTAATGCAGGTTCACAATGAACCAGATGTCTATCAAGGGGCAAGAGGATTTATTTTCCTCTGACCAAACACCGTCAAAGATCAAGTACAACAAACTTGAGTCAAGGGCTATGACCCACTTGACATGGTGAGCTTAATTCTTGTGGAAGGACATCCACTGATACAAAGTTTTCCAATCAAAGATATTAATCAAAATTCAATCTCTAACCTTTTCTTGTGTTTACCCCACGAGATCCTTAAAAACATGCATCCACATATCATGCATCATATCATGACAGGTTTCTCCCATACATGTCTCCTTATATTCCTACTGTTTATTTCAGTAAGATGGATATGGAACAAACGGTGAAAGATCTCCAAGCTCAAAATGCTCAATTCCAACAAATGTTTCTGGCTATGGCTAAGGGGCAAGAGGACCTGAAAGCTCTCCTTCTTAAAGACAAGAAGAAAAAGTCCAAGAAGTCAATAGGCGTCCTGAACTTGAGAAGAAGACCTGGAGGACCAGTCAAGAGAGCTCTAGATCTTTCAACTCCATGCAACACGAGGGATAGTCTTGAAGAAGACCACAATTTGGAGATTGATGAAGTTGAAGCCGACTACTCCGAGGAACAATATCCTCCCGCTTATGACAAATACAAACCGTTGGAGGATCGCCTCAGTGCTATGGATATTTAACAAATACCTGGCTTTAATTTAGGAGACATGGGTTTAGTTTCTGGAGTGGTCATCCCGCCAAAGTTCAAAGTCCCTACCTTTGCCCTATACGATGGTGTCTCTTGCCCTAAGATGCACTTAAAGTCTTATGTCCACAAAATTCAACCATACACAACTGATTCGAAGCTTTGGATCCATTTCTTCCAAGAGAGCCTAGTAGGGACTCAACTCGAATGGTTCTATCAATTGGAGAGTTCTCGCATCCACACCTGGGAGGATTTAGCTGCTGCTTTCTATAAGCAGTATCAGTATAATGCTGATCTTGCACCAACTCATGTGCAATTGCAGAACATGACCATGGGTTCCAACGTAAGCTTCAAAGGGTATGCCAAAAAATGGAGAGATCTGGCTGGTAGGGTGCAACCCCCTTTAACTGACAGGGAGCTGATTGACATCTTCATGGGAACTCTGACAGGACCTTTCTTCAATCACTTGATCGGAAGCTCCTCAGCCGGGTTCACCGAGCTAATATTGACCGGAGAAAGGGTCGAAGCTGGCATAAAAAGTGGAAAGATTCAAGAAGCTACACCTTCTGATGCTCAGAAAAAGCCATACAGTGGGAAGAAAGAGTCCAATGTTGTGTACAGTCAAAAGAGTCGTTGTGACCAACACGTAGGGGCAGTCCTGATCTCTGGTTCTGTGTCACACTGACAACAGCAAAAGGGAAATCAACAAAGGCCAGACGAGCCTAAAAGACAGTTTACCAACATCAACATGTCGTTGTCTTAAGCGCTACAACACTTGTTGAGGATGAATCTAATTGCATTGATAGGACCTCATCCAAACCCTAAAACTTCTTCTCCTAACTACAATCTTAATGCGACATGTGCTTATCATTCTAACAGTCCCGAGCATGACACTAACGATTACTGGGCATTGAAGTACAAGATTCGTAATTTGATTGACGCCAAGGAGATCGAATTCGACCCTCCAGAGACTCCAAACGTGATCACTACTCCCTTGCCAAGTCATTGAGAGCAACTTGTTTCATTTTGAATTTTCAATTGTAATTTCTTTTGTTATTCAAACAATTATCTATTAATGTCAAACTTTGTTTCATTAATGCACTGCATATGTTTGTCTTGATTTGATCCACTCATTTAAACTATGTTTTCTACTTTCTTTATGACATTCAACTCTTGCTAAAAGTTACAAGCCTTTAGAGGGAGGATGACGAAAATAATGCCTTCATCTCATACAGTATGCTTTTGGACAGACCTTACCGACGATGTACATGCATTATTTCAAATCCTAAACACTGGAGTTATAAGGAAGATAATCCCTAGTCAACCCCTTCGAGCCAAAGAAGTAGAAGTTTTCTATTTTAACACAAATTGAAACCTTTAATCAAAACCTGGGGCAGGGTAGTCTCTTAGTTAATTCAAATGCACGTTTAACCGCAAACTCTTATCTCGTAATACAACGAATGACATCAAAAAAATCAAAAGACTGTGATGGTTCCCTACCAAATAGGAAATCATTATCTCTCAAAAAGAAAAGCCCATTAAGTCAAAACCTACAAAGGAGACTTAAGAAAACTGGGGCATCCCGCTGGCTGTAATCTCAAAACAAGAACAGTCAGGCAAAAATTAGGAATAACAAATCAATCAAAAGAGGTTACTACAAATCCTCAACAAAATGAAAAAATGTTGCAGAAAATGAAGGCCTTCCGACAAACTTAACATGTCTGAACCATCACCAAAACGTCATTCCAGACTTATTTGGAGTTCAAACGCACAATTAACTGAGCTTAGGATTAAAGAACATCACGAAGAACGAGTGGGTACAAATACACTTTGAGCATTTATCCTTTGTTTCTTAAACCGTGAACCAAGCCACGTTACAACCCTTCAAAAGTCCTAATTGAAGCATGGGTTAGTTCGAAAGCATACTATTACCAAAGGTATCCTGACTCCTGTAAGGCTTTGCTCTAAATCCTGAGTTGAATTTTTCTTACAAAATTTCTTTACTTACAAAAACGCATTTTTTAAAACTCCAAGACAAGCATAAAATTTGCATTATTTGAATATCGCTGTTTGCATATGGCTATTTGTTTGACAGCAGAGAAATTCACACAAAGAATATCCGATGAACGAAAGCTCTCCCAGTGAACAAAATCACTTCAAGTGGGGTGAAACTTCCAACGACAAATCTCCTATAAACAAGGGGGCATGACATGTCACTATCTAGCACACATGGGGCAGTCCAGTCAAGATTCCAGGAAATCTCTCAAGAAGTACAGAATAACCATGGGCAAGTCTCCATTACCTGGGGCATTGAATGCCAATCTCAGCAAAGGGTTATGTACAGTCAAACATTTCCAGGAAGTGCCACAAACACTCGCTACTAGGGGCAGTGACAAATCTCCCAAAAATCCTTCTCATAGGATGATTCCCTAACAAGATTTTAATCTCTGAAAACCTTTCCCCAGCTGAGATGACTTCAATAATCCTCGATAACTTCCCCAACGAAGTCATCACCTCTTTAACAGACCGATGTTCACAGTGATTTCTGGTGAACAACCGCTAGTCTTCCAAACTATCAAATAAACTTAATTACTGTTATTCAATCTCTCTGGTAACTTACAGGATCGACTAGATTGATCCTATGGAACATAGTTGTTTGGCTAAGTCTAATTGTAAAACTAACATTTGTATTTAGGATTTCGAATTAGAGTTGTTCCAAAGATATCCAATCCGCTTCGATTACTATACTGAATGGTTCGAAGGATAACTTCTATATGGTATTAGGAATATTCATGAGAAAAATTTAAAGACTTGAAATTGGATAAATGGCAGGATTAAATGAGTGGATGTAAAAGTTACTAAATGTTTAGAGGTTTCGACCATAAGAAAAGTATTTAAATGCAGAAAGGAATAAATGACTTCGAGTACAAAGGCTTTAATGTAAAGGCATTAACATAAAATTGCTTGAAACACAAATGAAACGGAAGTGAAAGATAAAATTGGAAAATGTGAAGAGTTTTCATTGAATTGTAAAAGCTGGTGTTATCATACGTACATCTTTCGAGCATTCGTTTCCCTATCCATGCGGTATTTTGAATGTTCATTGAATTTGTACAACAGATATGACACACTAAATCCTAACAATAAGACTTCTATTTATACTATTCGACCATAACGGTATTGCTATCAGAATCTGCCACATTTGAAGCATGCAGAGCATTGCTTCCCTCTAGCCTCCACGCGTCTTCGAACACTCTTATGCTTGTGTATTTGAATATCCAATATCCCGCTCATGTTTGAATTTCAAATGTTTTGGAACTTTCCGTTTCGAGTTTGTTCATAGGTTATTTCCAAAAATGACCTCCACAAATACACTCTTATGATTATTTTGAACAAAGCTTTAGACTCACACTCCACAACTTATCATTCGAAACCTTGAACTCTAATATTTCCATTCGAAACAAACATTCTCTTCCATTCCAAATCATCAAATTTGCTTTATTCAAACAAAGCTCAACCATAGTGATTTCATTTCGAATCACAGTATCAAAATCTTCAGCCAACAACCGGCAACAGGGTATATTTCCCCAACAAACGGCAGAAATCCCCAGCTTGAGGTGGCCTCCCCAAATCAGAGGACCACAACCCCTCTTCCCCAGTAGACTACTCTACAATCCCCAGTAAGTTAATGTGAAGCCTGGACCCAACCAGACATTAGTTCAACTTTGACTCCCCAATAGAGCAACGGACAATCGAGACTCCCGAACTCTTTCCCCAAGCAGGAATAAACATACTCCCCACAGAGTTTTCAATATTCCCCAGCGGAGTTCTCCTCAAACAACAAAACAGGAATCCCCGGTAGAAATATTCTAAGCAAAGCTTGAAGACACACATACTCTTCAACAACAGTCCAAGATTTAACGACTCCCTGACATTTGTCAAGGATTTATTTTCCCAAACGAAAATACATTCATAAACATTTCATACCTCCTATTTACATACATGATAAAGTGCATACGACACAATCTAATTTATTTTGAGAACATCATGGCATCATGCATTTCATGCATCATGACATTGCATACAACTAACACTTTACCTTTTCAGGAAAGATCGATCGACAAATAAAGGTTATCATTACCTTTTGGAGTAGCAGTCGTCCAAGATTCCTTCATCATCCTGTTGAGGTAGTAATCGTCCAAGATTCCTTCATCATCCTGTTGAGGTAGTAATCATCTAAGATTCCTTCATCATCCTGCTGAGGTAGTAATCATCCAAGATTCCTTCATTGCCTGCTGAGGTAGTAATCGTCCAAGATTCCTTCATCATCCTGCTGATGTAGTAATCATCCAAGATTCCTTCATCATCCTGCTGAGGTAGTAATCATCTAAGATTCCTTCATCATCCTGCTGAGGTAGTAATCATCTAAGATTCCTTCATTGCCTGCTGAGGTAGTAATCGTCCAAGATTCCTTCATCGTCCTTTTGAGGTAGTAATCGTCCAAGATTCCTTCATCATCCTGCTGAGGTAGTAATCGTCCAAGATTCCTTCATTGCCTGCAGAGGTAGTAATCGTCCAAGATTCCTTCATCATCCTTTTGAGGTAGTAATCGTCCAAGATTCCTTCATCATCCTGCTGAGGTAGTAATCATCCAAGATTCCTTCATCATCCTGCTGAGGTAGTAATCGTCCAAGATTCCTTCATCATCCTGCTGAGGTAGTAATCGTCCAAGATTCCTTCATCATCCTATTGAGGTAGTAATCGTCCAAGATTCCTTCATCATCCTGCTGAGGTAGTAATCGTCCAAGATTCCTTCATCATCCTGCTGAGGTAGCAATCGTCTCAGCTTCCTTCATCACACATCATTATCAAAAAAAATCTCTGTCAGTTCAAATCTCTCAACGGTTTATGCTGATTCTTCCCTGCAAACCTTTCTCTGGTTCAGTCAGATTGACACTAAGATCTCTCTGATTCTTATTCCAATTGAAGATATTCCAAGACTTTTTTCTGGTTCAGTTAAATCGATCCTAAGATTTTTCTGATTCTTATCCAGTCAAAGTTAATTCAAGACCTTCTCTGGTTCAGTCAGATCGACACTAAGATCTCTCTGATTCTTATTCCAGTTGAAGATAATTCAAGACTTTTTTCTGGTTTAGTTAAATCGATCCTAAGATTTTTATGATTCTTATCCAGTCAAAGTTAATTCAAGACCTTCTCTGGTTCAGTCAGATCGACACTAAGATCTCTCTGATTTTTATTCCAGTTGAAGATATTCCAAGACTTTTTTCTGGTTCAGTTAAATCGATCCTAAGATTTTTCTGATTCTTATCCAGTCAAAGTTAATTCAAGACCTTCTCTGGTTCAGTCAGATCGACACTAAGATCTCTCTGATTCTTATTCCAGTTGAAGATAATTCAAGACTTTTGTCTGGTTCAGTTAAATCGATCCTAAGATTTTTCTGATTCTTATCCAGTCAAAGTTAATTCAAGACCTTCTCTGGTTCAGTCAAATTGACACTAAGATCTCTCTGATTCTTATTCCAGTTGAAGATAATTTAAGACTTTTTCTGGTTCAGTTAAATCGATCCTATGATTTTTCTGATTCTTATCCAGTCAAAGTTAATTCAAGACCTTCTCTGGTTCAGTCAGATCGACACTAAGATCTCTCTAATTCTTATTCTAGTTAAAGATAATTCAAGACTTTTGTCTGGTTCAGTTAAATCGATCCTAAGATTTTTCTGATTCTTATCCAGTCAAAGTTAATTCAAGACCTTCTCTGGTTCAGTCAGATCGACACTAAGATCTCTCTGATTCTTATTCCAATTGAAGATATTCCAAGACTTTTGTCTAGTTCAGTTAAATCGATCCTAAGATTTTTCTGATTCTTATCCAATCAAAGTTAATTCAAGACCTTCTCTGGTTCGGTCAGATCGACACTAAGATCTCTCTGATTCTTATTCCAGTTGAAGATATTCCAAGACTTTTATCTGGTTCAGTTAAATTGATCCTAAGATTTTTTCTGATTTCTTTCCAGTTAAAGAAAATTCAAAGACCTCTACCGGTTCAGTTAAATCTCTCAATGGTTTATCCTGATTCTTTCTGGTAGACATTTCTCCTGGTTCAGATAAATCACTCCAAGATTTATTCTGATTCTTTTCCAGCTAAAAAAATCAAGTTCAGACTTAGTTCATTGCCTGTCAACAGTCACCTTTGGATGGCATCTACAAGCCCATCTCCAGCAAATCTTCGCCATTCCTCCAAATGGTGTCTATAAGCCCATCTCCAACAACTATCCATTACCTCTCCAAATGGCATCTTTAAGACCATTCCTCCTATCATCGCATCGCTGAGTGCAAATTTCCGGGCACTCTAGTGTCCAATCATCTTCCACCTTCGAGTCACGAATGGCAAAACTCGCCAATCTAACTCTTTAGGTTTAAGAAGATTGAACAGGGGCAGCTGTTGTACCCAAAAATTTGCCCTCTCATTTTTCAAGTATTTTCTCACAAGATATTCTAAGACGTCAAGTTTGCAGCACTGATACATCAATTTAGGCTTGAAATTGGCACAAGGGCAAAATGGTCAATTGCATACTGAAAAGTCAAACTTTGATTTTTTTGGTCAACATTTTATTTCAAAGATCAAATTTAAACAAGAAATTCAAGAATATCAAGCTTGATCATCAAGAAGTTAAGAAAGTCAAAAGTCAACTTGAAAAGTCAAGATTTCCAAGACTTAGAAATTTTCTAAGTGTTTTTATACATGATAATTCCATCACTTCATGCCATTCTTTCACCAAGATGCAAGACAGTTCAAGGGAAACTTTCAACATGAAAGTTGTAGACCTCTATGATATCTACAACATTGCTTTACACAACTTATCCTAGAAGTGCTTGGATTTTGAGTTATAAATTCATGAAGTCATGACATTTTCATTTAACACTTAGAGAATTTTTCAATAGGTTTTGTGCAGGATTTTATCCCAACTTCTTGGCATTTTTTCACATAGTTCCAAGATGATTTTGACAAAATGGCTAACATGAAAGTTATAGAGGGTGTTTCAAGCTTTCCAAAACATCCAAGAGCTTGAATTTATCATACTTGAGCTAGGAGATTCAAGGGCATGAAGTTGAGCATCCATTCTTGAATTACAAGCCCTTTTTGTTGAAGAACACATAATCTAATTGGCATGATGTGCTATATAATCTTACTTTGAAGGTCTTGTGACTTGCAAATCTCAACATAATTTAATGTTTATACAAGAGATTGAGCTATTACCCAAGTGTTTGAGCCATTGTCCAAAAGATCTTTCCATTTATGGCATAAAGGCACCATTGCTACACTTGAAAAGCAAGCCTTTTGGTACAAAGTTTGTCTTGAGCCCATACCTTGCTTGTTTCTGATTTCACTCCACCATAAAACATGGAAACTAACCCCTCTAAACCAGCAACTTTGGTACTTGATCTTGGAACCATGGGGTACTTTACATAGTTTGATACTTACATCCCAACCAAACCATAACATGTTGTTTTGTAAACCTATTTAACCTTTGTTCACAAGTCCTTTGCCTATAAATAGAAGAAGCATTTTCAATATAAAGGGGTTAGAAAAAATAGAGAGAAAGAATAAGGAGAAAAGCCAGAAGTTATATTGATAAACCCTTAAAATCTCATATTCACAAAAAGCCATAACAGTCCATAAAACCTCCACTCTTGAGTTTTGAAGTCTAAACCTTTAAACCTCTGACACTTTGCATATTCCATCTAAAAACCATCCAAACATTTCATACCATACAAAGGTTGTTTAGTAACCTTCAACAAAAAGGAAAGTCTAGCATCCTGTTGGAGCTTCCTTAAGGTTCATACAACATCTTGAAGGACATTTGGACTAAAAACTTAAAGTGCAGTTGTTGGCTGAAGATTTTGATGATATTATTAGAAGCAAAGTAAGTTGGACGTTTCGATTGAAATGAAATAAAACGTGATGTTTCGAAATGGTAGAAGTAGTGCTTCGAATGGGAATATCAAAGCTTGGAGCTTCGAGTGGCAGTTATGAGAGTATATTCAAAGAAGCCTCAAAATGATAACAAGGCTGTATCTAAGAAATGCGTTCGAAGCGAAGAAGTGCCAAAACATTTGAAATTCAAATGCAAGCGGGATGTTCGAAATTTGAAATATATGCGCTGGAGCATTCGAAGACGCGTGGAAGCAAGAGAGAGGCATTGCTCTGCATGTTCTGAACGTGGCAGAATCTTATAGCAACACCGTTATGGTCGAAGTAGTATAAATAGAAGTCTTAGCATTAGGATTTCGTGTGTCATATCTATTGTACAAAAAAACTCAGTAAACATTCAAATTACCACATGGCTAGGGAAACGAATGCACGAGCAATGTACGTATGATAACACCACATGTTTATGATTTAATGAAAAATCTTTATCATTTCCAGTACTTTCCTTTATCTTCATGTCAATACCATTTACAAGCTTTTGCATTTAAAATGTTTTCATTCGAAATCTTTTTACTGATGCCTTACATTTAAATGCTTTCTTTCCATTTCAAATGCTTTACATTTCAGAAACTGTTATACATTTCATGCCTTTATCTTCAAGTTTTTATCATTCGAACACCTTTTTTACTTAAAGTCATTTTACAGTTTTCTTGCATTTAAACGCTTTCTTCATATTTCGAATCTTTTACATTCCAGAGAATCTTTTACATTAACTATTTTATGATTCGAAGTCATTTATTTGTCTTTTATGCAGTTTTTACATATCTTTACAATTGACCTTTATTCATGCAATTTAATTTCGCGCACATTTACTTGATCACACCTTTAGATCTTTAATAGAGAAATCGAAATAAGTTAAACACCTACACAACATTCTAAATACCAACCATGAATACCAGTTCGATCATGAGAGTTACCCTAATGACCAACACGTCCTAGGATCAATCTAGTCGATCCTGCGAGTTACCAGAGAAATTGAATAACAGTCAGTAAGATTATTCGATAGTTTGGAGGACTAGCGGTTGTTTACCAGAAATCACTGTAAACAAATTGGCACACCCGGTGGGACCAATCGTTGGCCATTACGGAATTTAGAACAAAAATAAAGATTGTTGAGACGTAACCATTGAAAAATACCCTCTGAGTGATAAGTTTGTTGTTTTATGAACCTGAGAAGTGGTAAAATAACCAACAACAACCAACCCTTATCCAGAAGAAAACGTTTGAACAAGATGTCTAATTCTGACAATCAACAAGGGGAACAAAATGCCCCACATACAACAGACACTAATATGTCCGCTTCGATGGGAACATCTAATGTGATCCCTTCGAATACACAGTCCGTTGCATCTTCTACCAGTAATATAGCCATTAATGGAATAAGTGGCATATCAACTAATAGTTCGATCTTAGGAAATACTGGAACCATTGGTTATCCTGGGGGATTCGTTCCACCATCAGGGACACAAACCCATTTCGCCACCCCACTAACTAGACCACCCGGTTTCGATGGTAATAGAACCAGAAATTCCTCTTATGGAATGCCAACATCTTTTATGGCAGGTTTACACAATTCCACATCGAATTCATCACCACAATTAGGGTCTGGGTCTGGGGCGAATCAGTTTATGACAAATAACCAAGGGTCAGTGGGTTATAGCGCAATGCCTATTTTAACCACAGAAAACCAGTTGGCTTTTAGGAAATTGATGGATGACAGTAACCATAATATGATAGGGATATTAGCACAAACTATGCAGGAAATATTTGCCCCAATAGTACAAAATGTGACAGTGACAAACAGAGAAAACGCAGATAACATGAGTCGAATAGCAGATTTCTTTGCTCCCCTAGAGAGGCGTAGGCAGAATCAGGCGAGAGTTCGAGCAAACATACCTATTATGGAACAAGTTGCTAACGACCCAACCTATAGACCACCCAGAGAAGAAGTTAACTTGGGGGCAAGGACACAAAGGCTAGAAGCCCCAATGATCCAAGGCCCACAAAGGGAAATCATGGAACCAGGGGCAAGGGTCGAAAGGCTGGAAGTCCCAGAGTTTCGAGAAGAACAACCTAGGGGGGTTGTCATGGTGGGTCGAAATCAAGATGCTGATGCAGTCGTTCATAGAATTCGAAACGATAACATCTTGGCAGAAAACAATTTAACCACCATGATAGAGAGAGTCATGGCCCAGAATGGCCTCAACACAGGAATTAGAAGGCCAAATTATGCTTCTCCTATATTAGATTACATAATGCATACTGATTTACCAAGGGGATATAAAGTCCCTAAGTTTACAAAGTTTGCTGGGGATACCAATGAGTCAACAGTCGAACATATAGCCAGATATCTAACCGAAGCGGGAGATATAGCCAATAATGAAGACCTCAGGATCAAATATTTCCCAAGTTCCCTGACTAAAAACGCCTTCACATGGTTCACCACTTTTCCTCCTGGGTCCATTGATACTTGGGCTCTTTTGGAGAGATTATTCCATGAACAGTTTTACATGGGACAGTCAAAAATAAGCTTGAAGGAATTAGCCAGTGTCAAGAGAAAGTTCACTGAACCCATAGATGATTATCTGAATAGATTCAGGCTTTTGAAATCCAGATGTTACACAGTAGTGCCTGAACATGAGTTAGTCGAAATGGCCGCTGGTGGCTTGGATTACTCTATTCGAAAGAAACTAGACACTCAATATTTGAGGGATATGGCTCAGTTAGCCGATAGGGTTCGACAGGTCGAAAGGCTAAAGGCCAAAAAGGCCGGAGTCTTTAAAAATAACAAGAAGGAAAGGATCTCCTATGTTGGAACTGAGGAAGCAGAAGATTATCCTGAATTCGAATTCGAAGAGGTCGAAATCGACCTCGCTGAATTAAAACAGGCACCACCTTACTCCTGCAAACTATTAGTTCCCACAAAAGGGAAAGAGATTGTTGAAAATGAGAAAAGTGACAAATTCCCAAAGAAGGTTTATACCTTCGATGTCACTAAATGTGACGAGATTTTTGATTTACTTGTCAAAGATGGCCAACTCATTGTGCCATCAAATGTCAAAATACCTCCTTTAGATCAAAGAAAGAAAAGAGGATTTTGCAAATATCATAGTTTCCTAGGCCACAAAACCTCACAGTGTTTTCTTTTCAGGGACCTAATTCAGAATGCAATTAAAGATGGCAGACTGAAGTTTGCTGATAAAGCAAAAATGAAAGTGGACGAAGATCCTCTAGACGTCGCAGACACCAATTACTCCGAGCCTGCATGCATTAGAGAGATTAACATGGTGGAAGCTGACCAAAGTGATGCCCCAACAGGAGAGAAAGGTACTGAAAACGAAAGCTGGGTGATAGTCGAAGTCAATAAGGAGGTCACTGAAGACGTCCACAAACAATCAGAGACTTTGATTGAAGCAGCACCTTTAGCTGTTGCAAAAGAAATCCAGGCTACTGAAGGCCAGGAAAACCAAAACCAAGAATTGACACAGGTCACTGAAGGCCTGAGGCTGGAATTGGAGAAAGTCCAAATCACGAGGCCAACCTCCCCTCAGAAAGAAATATGGGACACTTTAGGGGAACCCAGTGGAAAATTTGACTATTTGGTCAAATATTCTGCCCCAGAGAGTTCAAAGGTCCACATTGAAGATATAAAACCCACAGGATGGAGAGATGATGAAGCTAAGGGGGAGGATGTTGAGGTAAACATGGTGGATATGGAGAGACCTCGCTCTGAGATGGAGGAGGTAGAAAGATATTTAGAAAAAGAGAAGTATAAAATGGGGGATAATCATGCTAGAGATGATAGTCTCAAGGATTACCTCATGACGTGCCACAAGGGAGATACAGGAATGATACTGTGCCCTAGGTGCAGCATCCTCTGCAATCAGAGAATCGCTGCGAACTTCGAGAGGGTACAGAGGGCGCGAACTGGCAACAACTGGCGCCAGGATAACCAGTTGTTTAGGTGTTATCCTAAGGCTGGAGAAAGTTTGCTGGAATTTGTGTTTCGCTGCTACAAAAGGGCAACCAAGTGCTTGATATGCCCAAGGTGTTCTGCTGTGTATGATCAAAGCATGGCCAGAGCCTTCGAAACAATTCCCTTCGCCCCTTGCTGGAACCATCAAGAAGCTGTTCAGACGGGCCCACGTTTCGATAGCAGATACAAACAACGAAGGCCTGATAGTCCTCATCCCAAGGGTGCTCGAAGAGTGACTTTCAAACTCCCTGCTGAAGTGCCAACAGACAGATGGCTGCAAGTCAGAAATGACAAAGGCAAAGACAGATGGAGAAACACCGAACGAAACGCACGCCATGCTATGACATACAGAAGGCAATTCAACATAGCAAAGAGGGAAGAGGTGAGATTAGAGAACTACAAAGGAAGGAACCCCATGTCGAGATCCCAGTGGCGAAGGCAACAGAGGATTCGAAAGGCTGAGAGGGAAGCCGTGGCAAATAAAGGGGCAACTTCAACAAAGAACCAAGGTGAATCTAGCACCAACAAACCCACACCAAAAAATCAAACTGAAGGCAAACCCCCAGTTAATAGGAGGCTCTTCTCTGAGGTACAACTAGATGAACCAAAGGAATACACTCCAGGCCCAGAAGAAGACGAAGATATGATAACGGATAACTTCGAATCAGAGGGGGAGTCTTCGTTCAACCTCAATTGCAACGTGGTATCTGTGCTTCCTTGTGAATTTGGACAGGAAACTGAAATTGATGAATATGAGGAAGAAGATACCATAGACTTGATGAAGCATATGCCTGTGTGCTACTATGTGATGGACAATGGGGTTGTCGAGGAGGAAAATGCGTTCTTCGAACGTCCAGAACCAGCTATAAAGAACCATCTTAAGCCACTATTTATTCGGGCAAAATTTGGTGCCCATGGCGTGAATAAGGTTCTAGTGGATGGGGGTGCTGCAGTCAATTTGATACCCCACTTCATGCTGAAAAGGTTAGAAATATGTGAAGGAGACATCAAGCCCCACAATATGGTTCTGTCCAATTATGAAGGGAAAGTGGGCAAAACACTGGGGGTGGTTCAATTGGACTTGACAATAGGCTCAAGCTGTAGGCCCACCATGTTCATGGTGATCGAAGCCAAGGCCAACTACAACTTGTTGCTGGGAAGGGAGTGGATCCATGGCGTAGGGGCAGTTCCTTTGTCAATGCACCAGCGTTTAGTTCTGTGGAGAGAAGATGGGATCGTGGAAAACATTGAAGCAGACCAGAGTTACTTCATGTCAACAGTCAATTTAGTTGACAAGAGGAATTATGACAAGCATCTAGCAAAGATTGCTCATTGTATCCAAAATGATGAAATCAACGAAACCAGAAACGCCCACTACTATATGACCCTTCTCCATGATGGCCTATACTGGGATAGAAGAATAATCAGTGAAGACGAGGGAGTCGAAAATACTATACAAAGACGGCCAGCAGGCTGGGACTTCGACAACCTTACTCATGACTGAGTCCTCCTTTTTCGAAAGGATTTCGGCCTATATGGCTGAGAACGAATCAAAGGCGGCCTTAGAGGCTGAAATGAATAAACTGGTTGTGAAGATGAACGAAATAAGTGGGGATGGCTCGAAAGGCTCACCCTTTAAAGAAATTGAGATAGATCAAAGGCTGGATGCCATCTATGATAAAGAACCCTTAGGCTTCGAAAGGGACCCCATAGACTCAGGTGCCAAAATGTTGGTACAGGATCCACTCGAAGAAGTGAACTTATGGGATGAAAACACGAAAAGAATAACCTACATAAGTGCAAAACTAAGCCCAGACCTCAAGCAGGAAGTGATCGAAGTCCTCAAGAAAAACAAAGATTGCTTCGCATGGGATTATGACGAAATGCCTGGTTTAAAGAGGGAGTTAGTCGAACACAGACTTCCAATCAAGGATGGCAAGAATCCCATCAAGCAAACTCCTAGAAGATTCGCACCAGCGGTTCTCACGAAGATTAAAGCGGAGATCGAAAGGTTGTTGCGTTGCAGATTCATCAGAACCACAAGGTATGTCGAATGGTTAGCAAATATAGTACCTGTTATTAAGAAAAATGGTTCTTTGAGAATCTGCATAGATTTTAGGGATTTAAACACTGCAACCCCTAAGGATGAGTACTCCATGCCTGTGGCAGAAATGCTAGTAGACTCTGCTGCAGGGTTCGAATACTTGAGTACGTTAGATGGATACTCTGGGTATAATCAGATTTTTATTGCTGAAGAAGATGTTGCCAAGACAACATTTCGTTGCCCAGGAGCCTTAGGCACTTACGAATGGGTGGTGATGCCTTTTGGTTTAAAGAACGCTGGGGCAACTTATCAAAGGGCAATGAATTCAATTTTCCATGATTTCATTGAAACCTTTATGCAGGTGTATATTGATGATATAGTCATCAAATCTATATCTGCAGAAACACATTTGCATCATTTGAGCCAATCATTCGAACGAATGAGAAAACATGGCTTAAAGATGAATCCCCTTAAATGTGCATTTTTTGTGCAGGCTGGAGATTTCTTTGGTTTTGTGGTTCACAAGAAAGGGATTGAGATCAACCAGAACAAAACCAAAGCCATAATGGAGACGAAAGCACCTACGTCAAAAAGGGAGCTTCAATCTTTGCTAGGGAAGATTAACTTCCTCAGAAGGTTCATTTCGAATCTGAGTGGAAGAACCCAAGCTTTCTCTCCGTTGCTTCATCTAAAGCAAGGCCAAGCCTTCGAATGGAACAAAGCCCATCAGGAGGCATTTGACAAGATAAAGAGATACCTCTCTCAGCCTCCTATCTTGTCTCCACCTTCATGGGGGAAGCCCATGAGATTGTACATATCTGCCTCTGAAGTTAGTATAGGTAGTATGTTAGCACAAGAAGATAACAATGGTATCGAAAGAGCCATATACTATTTAAGTAGAGTTTTGAATGATGCAGAGACCAGATATAGCAATTTAGAAAATCTATGTCTCTGTTTGTATTTCTCTTGTATGAAACTCAAGTATTATATAAAGCCTGTTGATGTTTATGTTTCATCTCATTTCGATGTCATTAAACACACGCTTTCAAAACCAATAATGCATAGCCGAGTTGGTAAATGGGCTTTAGCCTTAACAGAATATTCTTTGACTTTCATGCCTTTAAAAGCTGTGAAAGGCCAAGTGATTTCTGATTTCATTGTGGACCATTCATTGGTTGAGCAGACTGTCATGAGTTACGTCGAAATGCAACCATGGAAATTATACTTTGATGGTTCAACCCACAGGAATGGAAGTGGTGTTGGAGTCCTTCTAATTTCTCCTGAAGGAATTCCAACAAAATTCAAGTATAAATTAGATGGTCCTCGTTGCTCGAACAACGAAGCTGAGTATGAAGCGCTCATTGTTGGACTTGAAGCTTTGTTGGAATTGGGGGCAACTAGAGTCGAAATTAAAGGAGACTCAGAATTAGTGGTCAAGCAAATAACAAAGGAGTATAAATGCATAAAGGAAAACCTGATGATATACTTCGTCATAGTTAACAGGCTACTTAGGAAATTCGAATACATGGATATTCAACATATACCAAGAATAGAAAACCAAGAAGCAAATGACTTAGCACAGTTGGCTTTAGGTTATAAAGTTTCTGCCAGAAACTTTGAAGATTTAGTTGAAGTAAGAGGTAGAGTTATGGCTACTAGATTCACACCATCAGATCTAGAGAGTATGAAATTGAGGTATGCTGAGAAACAGGGATTCGAAATATTAGCCATAAACACTTTATCAGATGCAGATTGGCGAAGTCCACTGGTGAGTTATTTAACAAACCCAACTCTGAATGTTGATAGGAAGATAAAATATAGAGCATTGTCATATGTCCTCATGGGAAACGAATTGTTCAAAAAGACCCAAGAAGGCGTATTACTGAAGTGCCTAGGAGAAAGTGAGGCATACTTAGCATTGTCAGAAGTCCACAATGGGGCATGTGGGGCACATCAAGCAGGTCATAAAATGAAATGGCTGTTATTTCGATATGGCATGTATTGGCCTAGCATGCTCAAAGATTGTATAGACTTTGCTAAAGGATGTGAGGAATGTCAGAAACATGCAGGGATTCAACATGCCCCTGCAAGTGAGTTGCATTCAATCATCAAACCATGGCCATTTAGAGGATGGGCATTGGATTTAATAGGAGAAATAAATCCTGCTTCGTCTAAAGGACAAAAATATATCTTGGTAGGAATAGACTATTTTACCAAGTGGATCGAAGCAGTACCATTAATAGTTGCTGATCAAGAGGCTATTATTGAATTTATACAGAAACACATTATCTATAGGTTCGGATTGCCATAGAGCATAACCACAGACCAAGGCTCTGTGTTTACTGGTAGAAAAATGCAAGAATTTGCCCAAGAAATGGGGTTTAGATTACTAACATCAACGCCATATTATGCTCAAGCAAATGGTCAAGTCGAAGCAGCTAATAAAGTGATAATAGGGTTAATCAAGAAACATATTGGTAAAAAGCCAAGGAACTGGCACAAAACTTTGGACCAAATACTATGGGCCTGTAGAACATCTCCTAAGGAAGCTACTAACACCACGCCTTTCCAACTCACATTTGGTCATGATGCAGTTCTGCCAGTAGAAATTCATCTGCAATCAGTTCGAATTCAAAGACAAAATGAAATTCCAGCTGTATTATATTGGGAGATGATAATGAATGAGTTAGTGGAATTGGACGAAGTTAGATTACATGCATTGGAGATCTTGATGAGACAAAAAGAAAGAGTGGCCAGGACATATAACAAAAGGGTAAAAAAGGAAGGCATTCATTATTAATGACTTAGTTTGGAAAGTCATATTGCCCATGGACAAGAAAAATAAAACGTTAGGTAAATGGTCACCTCATTGGGAAGGGCCTTTTCGAATACTAAAGGTATTCTCAAACAATGCATATGAAATCGAAGAGCTGACGGATGATAAACGTATCCTAAAGGTTAATGGGAAGTATTTAAAGAAATATAAGCCACGCCTGCAGGAGATTCGAATAGTAGCAACGTAATCAAAATATCATAAAAATGCCAAAATGGCAATATGGGATGCCAAAATGGCGTTGTTCGAATATTACATATAAAAAACCAAATTTTAATCAAATCAACACTAAGATTTAGAAATAGGAATTATTCTTCAATCTGTTGAAGGTACTTCGAAAAGACTCAAGCCTTTGTTGAGCAAAACGTCTTGCTCCCTCTAAGGTGGCCACTTCTCCCTTGAGTTGTTCTGCAGTTTCCATTTCTGCAAGCCCCTTGTTGAGGAGCTCTTCGAATTGGTTACCAGCAGTATTGGTTTCGTAGGCTAATTGTTGTTCTCTAGCCTCTTTAACCTTCTGTTGAAGTTCCTAAATTTGCCTTTCCCAGAGAAGGATGGACTCAGCTCGAGCCTCATAATCAGTTTTTGCTTGCTTTAGATGCATGGCTTGATCCTCAGCTTCTTGAGAGAGTTTCGAAGCATGTTCATAAGCAGCATCCATTGCAGTGCGTTTTTCTTGAACCTTTCTGGCAGCAAATTCATCTTGGAGAAGGTACCCAGTCACGTTGTCCAGTAAATATTGAAGATCGAACAAGATAGTGCTAACTGGCAAGGAGCAGGTAGCAAGGTTGACTTTTGTAAGCAACTCCTTCATAGTGTAGCAAGCAGTGTTATCCTGTTTGAGCACTTCGAATATATCCACATCAAGAATTGTTCTCCTGATCCTGTTAAGAAGTACAATTCTTTCATATGTGGGCAGAGGATGGCTAGTCGAACTTGTGCCAGCCCTAGCAGGTGGAATATCCCTTTGAGCCAGCTTCGCCTTCATGTACCCAATAGGGTCATTTCGTCTCAGGAGTGCAAGCTCCTCTTCAGTCATTCGGGACAAAGACAGTTGAGGGAGTTCCACACGCAGGGGAGTCACGTCCATTTCGACTTCCATGGGTTTATTGGTTGTGTCACCATCCCCTTCATTCGTTTTGTGCTCATTATCTTCTTCATCGTCATCCAAATCCACCACTTCGATGTCTTCGTTTTCGCTGCTATTTGCATTGGACTCTGTCCCAGCAGTCGAACCATCATTGGCATCTCCTTCCTCAGACCCTTCTTCTGCAGATTCTTCGTTTCTTTGATCAGAATCGGCTTTCTCTCCTTCAGCGTGAGTGTCCTTTGGATCCTCTTGAAGGGTTTCAAGAGGGGACTTTTGAAGAGAAGTTCTTTGTAAAGCCTCTGCAGATTCATAAAGTGTTGCTTCATTTGTCTCTTTTAGAGTAGGAGAAGTGTAGTTGTTTAGTTATTGGCTTGCATTTTTGGTAAAACCCAAGTGTATGTGTGAATGTCATGACTGATGTCATAACATTCTAGTTTAGTATGTACTGATTCATTAGGTACCTTTGCAGAAAAATATTGTCATACAGGTACTGATGTTTATGAGTGTGTATCTGAGCATTTTGCAAAATGATCACATTTACCAAAATCAGTAAGCAGGAATTTAGATGTCATAACAAATGTTAAGACATCCTGTTCTGAACTAACAGGTTTGCAGTTTGGTTAATTCTGAGTTTTTTCAGGAAAATGACTCAGTCTTTCTAGAACAGAATCCTGCGTTTTCTTTGGGTTAACCTAGCTCAACCCTAACCTGGTTGATAAAGTCCTGTGACCTAGTCTTAAGGTCAAACGGAATTAACCCTAGCTTTTTGGGGAAACCCTAACTGAAGATGCAGCTGCTATATATTCAACAGAGCTGCTGTTTTGAAAGAAATCCCTTTTTGACAGAAGATCATTTAGAAGTTGTATAGTTTTAACTATTGTAATCCAAGCAATTATCATTGTGATAAGTGACTTGGAATAGGTTTTAATTGTAAGGGTTGTGTAGCACTCAAAGCTTTGAAGCAAGAGTGTTTGTATGTCTCTTGACTAAAGCTATGAAGCAGAGTCAAGTTAGGTGTGTGTATCACTCAAAGCTGTGAAGCAAGAGTGTTTGTGTTGCTTGATTAAAAAGCTGTGAAGCTTAATCAAGTGTATGTTTTTGAAGAGTGTCTTCATCAATTCATTAGTCAAATTGTTTTATGTATCACTGCTGTGATTGAGGGGGAGTGAGTAGGAACTCAGGTTTAAGTTGTACTTAGATTGAAGTTGCATTGGGTAGGTCTTAAGTGAAGGAGATAAACTGGTTGGTTTATTCCTGAATTAATATCTCTTATAGTGGTTTTCCTCCCTGGCTTAGTAGCCCCCAGAGTAGGTGTTGTTGCACACTGAACTGGGTAAACAATTGACTGTGTTCTTTACTGTTTTTGTATTTACTGTCTTATAGTAAGTCAGATACAGTGTCATAACATTGAACGTGACATTGAGTATCTGCAGCCAGAATTTCAATTGGCATCAGAGCAGGCACCCTGCCTGTATTACTGGGTGAGATCTAGGGATATCACTTTCTGGCACTATGGACAAAGAAGGAGTTTTTGGAAATAGACCACCCATTCTGGATGGAACTAATTATGACTACTGGAAACCTCGTATGATTGTCTTCTTAAAATCTCTGGACAAAAAGGCTTGGAGAGCTGCTGACAAAGGATGGAACCATCCCACCATAACTGAGAAAGATGGGACAATCAGTCTGAAGCCTGAGGAAGATTGGAGTAAAGAAGAAGATGAGTTAGCCCTGGGAAATTCCAAAGCTTTAAATGCCTTGTTCAATGGAATTGATAGAAACATTTTCAGACTAGTACATCAATATGAACTGGCCAAGGAAGTTTGGGACACTCTCAAAACTACTCATGAGGGCACTTCCAAAGTAAAAATGTCAAGGCTTCAGATGTTGACTACCAAGTTTGAGAATCTAAAAATGATGGAAGATGAAACCATTCATGAGTTTCACATGAACACCTTGGAGATTGCCAACACCTCAGGAGCACTGGGAGAAAAGATGTCAGAAGAAAAACTGGTGAGAAAGATTCTCAGATCCTTGCCTAAAAGATTTGCAATGAAGGTAACTGCCATAGAGGAAGCCCAGGACATCAGCAAGTTGAAAGTTGATGAACTTATTGGGTCTCTTCAGACTTTTGAGATGGGGATCACTGATAATGGTGACAAGAAGAACAAGAGCATAGCACTTGTATCCAACACTGATGTTGAAAACAAGGAGGACGAAGAAGAAAATATTTCAGAAGCTATAGCCATGCTTGGAAGACAGTTCAACAAACTCATCAAAAGAATAGATCCAAAGTCAAGGTCTAATGTTCATAACATTCCCTCTGACATTGACAGTTCCAGCAGAAGATCAAGGTCAGAAGAGAAGGGAAACCAAGGCAGAGGAATTCAATGCTATGGCTGTGAAGGATATGGGCATATTCGAGCTGAATGTCCAACCTTTCTTAAGAAACAAAAGAAAGGAATGACTGTTACTTGGTCTGACTATGATTCAGAAAGTAATTCTGAAGAAGAATCTGCCAAACTAGTTACTGCTCTAACTGGTGTTTGTACATCTGAAAGTGACACCAGTGATGAAGAAGTGACATTTGAAGAACTGGCTGATACCTACAAGAAATTGTGTATCAGAAGTGCTGAAGTCTGTGTGCAGAATGAGAAACAATCAAAACTCATTATAAAGCTGGAGGCTGAAAAAAGGGCAGATCTTGAAACTATAAGTCATCTAGAAGGGGAAGTTCAATTGCTGAACTCACAACTGAACCAAATGACCAAATCTGTCAAGATGCTGACCAATGGAACAGACAAATTGGAAGAGATTCTTCAAGTTGGACAAAATGTGGGAAACAAATCTGGACTAGGATTTGTGGAAGCTAAGAAATCTGGTGCAGACAAGAAGATCAGGCCTGATAAACAATTGTCAAAGCAGATGTCTCAACACAACTCTCAACATCAGAAACAGAAATATATGAAGAAAAAATACCAAAGACGGAGATGTCATCATTGTGGGAGGTATGGACACATAAATCCCTTCTGCTTCAAATTGCATGGATACCCTAATCAAAACTCAGGTGTTAAACCTAAGTCAAAAAGGGTACCACATACTCCTCAATGGAAGAAAAAGGCTACTGCCCTAATAGCCCACACTTCCCTGAGAGTGTCTGCAAAGGCAGGCTGGTACTTTGACAGTGGGTGTTCTAGACACATGACTGGAATAAAGAACATTCTCAATCATGTTAAACCTCACAACACTAGTTATGTGACCTTTGGAGATGGTGCTAAAGGTGAAATCAAAGGAGTTGGTAATTTGGACTGCCCTGAAGTTCCAAGTCTGAGTGAAGTACTGCTGGTAAAAGGGCTGACTGCTAATCTCATTAGTATCAGTCAATTGTGTGATCTAGGATTCAAGGTCAACTTCTCAAAATCTGAATGTCTAGTAATTAATGAAAAACTAGAAGTTGTAATGAAAGGAATCAGATCCAAAGATAACTGTTACTTGTGGCAGCCTGAGAACACTAATAACTCCACTATGTGTCTGTTGTACCCCAAAATTTGCCCTCCCATAATTCTTCAAGAAATTGCCAAGTCAAGCTGCAAAATTCCCCAAGGGTTGCACAGTGCAAAGGTCTCCTATACAGTCAAGATTAGGGTTTTGAGTCTGATCAAGAAAAAGAAGTTTTCAAAGGCCCAATCAAGTCTCACATGCCTATAAAGATGGTCAAGCATCCTCATATCAAGTTTCAAGGCATTCAGCTCAAAATTGCACAGTCAAAACCCTAAATTGCACTACAGTCAACTGTAGAGGCAAAATGGTCATTTGACAGTCAAAAGTTCAAATTTTTGGTCAACATATCATTTTGAAGCCACAAACATCATTTGATCAATGCTTGATCATGATTCTCAAAATTTGGCTCAAAAATCATCAAGATGCAAAAGTTACTATATTTGGACAGCTGAAAAAGTCAACTGAAATTGACCAGGGCATAACTTTCACATGGATTATCAGAAAAATTCCATCCAAAGCTCATTTTGAAGAGAAAGACATTTCCTACAACTCATCTTCATACTTAAAGTCCAAGAAATGCTCTCACAAAAAGTTATCAATTTCAACATTATAGGTCATTTTCAAAAGTCAACAAAAAGGGACTTTAAGTCAAAGGCCATAACTTGAGATTGGTAAATCAAAATGACATGGGACCAAAGGCATTGGTTAGAGGACTCAAAGAACTTTCCAAAATGTCCAAGAACATGAGAAAAGCTTAAAAATTGAGCAAGTTATGCCTTGTGGAAGTTGGGAAATTTTTGGATATTTTGAAAAGTCAACACTACTTCAAATGACCTAAAATTGCTAATGGGCCCATTTTTCTTCCATGATTCATCATTCCAAGCATGTGCACGACCACTTGGCCCAAAGGGAAGTATTTTCTCATTTTTTATTTATTTATTTGAATTATTATTTATATTAATCCATTTAAATCAAATTAAATATAGGAAAAATACTAACCTAAGTTTTCAAATCTTTTTGTACACATTTCAGCCTCAAGATTTCGTGCCTAAGTCAATATGGAAAGAATTGGAGCAATTGGATCTTAATTGATACAAAAACATGTGAAAAAGATATGAAAAAGATCTTAAGAAATCAAATTTTCAAAAACCATTAATTCATTGGATTTGTTCTACTTTTGTTAACCTAATAGCCTCACTACATATGCCTGATGAGAAACCTAATGCACATAGACAGAAAACTGCGCTCAAAGGCCATAGACAAACTTGGAAAAATTCTCTAAAAAGTCAAAACTGAAATCATTGTTAGAGGTTAATTCAAGGCACAAAAACTATTTCAATAGCTTCCTGAAGCTTCACTGATCATATTCCAATCCAGAACATTCATCAAAAGGCAAGGAATTGGTAATGAGAACCTCAACTGTATCAAACAAATTGCAGAATCGTGCATCATAATTCACGCATCTTTTGCATATTTTATTTATGGATTCATGTTCATTATGATGTTTTGAGGCTAACCAACATAATTAATTGCGTTTTTGTGCCATATACTCGATTCCACCATTATTGCTTTTTAGGGTTTGCAGGTTTTTGAATTAGGGGTTTTCAGACCAAGCAAAATCAGACCACCACTATGCCATGGTTGTAATCAGAAGACCTGGACGATCCTAAACATGCCCTCGCGCCTAATTTATTGACCCTATAGCGCTAATCGCTATTTTCTTGAAAAGGGCCTAAGGAAACGCGTATAAAACCGTTGCGTTATGGTCTTGTTTCAGAAAAATAAAAAAGGGCCATGAAGAAGATGGAGTCGTGGCAAGGGGTGATAGGCCTGTTTGAAATTCGCGCGCTGGATCCACTAACGCGTTGGTCTTTCTTTTTATTATTTATTTGTTATAATATGTTAACATGCGTGTAATGGCTTAGCTGGCAAACATTGATTGCGTTAACCCTCATGACCTGGGTTCAAGTCCCAGGTCTTGCATATTTCAATATTGTTTTTCCATAATAATTCCTATACAGCATTTACGTTGAGGATTATCATGCACGCTCAAAGATCAACAGCCACGCGTCCATCAGAAGCAATCCAAAGGTGCACAATTGATGAACACCATAAATGCAAGTCAACGCACCACACGTGATCTTGAAAAGTCCAACGAGGCCAAAGCTAAATGGGCTAGATTGCTGGGCTCATACCTCCATATTGGGGACTTCCACCCCCCCTGGTTTGCAATGTTTTTTTATTTTATTTTCAATTATTTGTTTATTTGTTTTGGTTGTCTTAATTTAATTAATTATTTTACACAAAAATTATAAAAATATCATAAAAAACAGAAAAGGCAAAAAATATAATAAATATTTTATTTTAATATTTTCTTGTAAATAATTATATAAATAAACTTAGTATAAATTAGGGTTTTAATATTAATTCTTTTCACAATAAAACTATAAAAAATGTAGAACTAGGTTTAATTGATAATTTTTATTCCTTGTTAATTTTTCTTTTTTATAATAATATTTATTTTATTTATTTCTATAAATTAAATTTGCATGTAAATTAACTTAGGTTTAAATTAGGTAAAAATTCAATATTTTTCATAATAAATTTAAAAGCCATTAGAATTAGGGTTTGCATTCAATTTTAATTTTAATTAATTCTATTTTTCATATTAAATCATAAAATACTAAAATACCAAAAACATTCTCTTTTAATTTTTAATTTTAATTCCTCGTTAATTTTAATATTTTGCAAAAGGGTCCAACGCCCATATTTTTAATTGTTTAATTTCGCATGTTTATTTTATGTCATTTAAATAATTATGTATCTCTCCCAAAGCTTTGTAACATTTACTTTCCGCACTTTTTATTTACTTTGCTTTATTTATTTTTCTGTCAAATCGGGTCCGGTTTAATTTTGGCGATGTGGACCCGCGCCATTTGTAATAGTTTTAGATTTATTTTTCCCGTAATATTTTAACTGTTAAATCAATGCATGCAAGAATGAATGACAAAAATAAAAACAAAAGCGTAGATCACCCATGACATGACAAAAGACAAAAATATCTGAAAACGATACACAAATCACACACCACCCCTAGGGTACGCCTCACTGTTGCCTTGCCTTCGAAAGGTGATCGTCGAGTAGAGGATGTCTTAGTAAGTCCTCATGATCCGGGAACCTGGCATGAGGGTAGCTTCTAAGGTGTCTTCCCATTGCTCCGGTGATCACCATGTCCCTACAAACTCGAATTGACCCGAACACCTCCAACGGTGGTGCTACCTACCTCTCAATGGTGGGATGGCACTACTTTAAAGGACATTTACACAGACGAATTCCTTAGGGTAGGTAGATTCTCGTAGATACTTGCTCTCTTCAAAAACAAACAAAAATCTTTTCACACCGACACTTTTCAAAAGCTTTCAAAGCAATTTTTTCAAACACTCTGACACAAGAGTCGATCTGAAATTTTCAAAGAAACTTTTTTTTAAAACCCACAGTTGAAAAGCAAACAAACCTTTTGAAAACACAATGAGCAAGTATCTAAGAGCCCATGGATAACCATGGATAGAAAGGGTGCTAATACCTTCCCTTTCTATAATCAACCTCCCGAACCGAGAGCAATCTCTTTAAGGAATTTTTCTGTGCTTTTGTCCTTTCCATTTGGAGAAAATAAAAGACGGTGGCGACTCTTGCTTCCGCGACATTTCGCGAACCAGCGTTAAACAGTCAGTTCCAGATCCACCGATCACAGAACTGGCGACTCTGCTGGGGATTAAACTTAAAGTGAGGTGTACCTTAGGGCTTAGTTCATAACTGTGTTTTCAATTGTATTGACTTGTTTGCTTTACTATTGTGGGTTGCATGTGAGTTACATAGATCCTAACCCGGATCTGGGGATACCCTGTTTAGGTAGCATAAGCTGTGAGGGACCTGTCCGGCGTAGACCGACACGGGTGAAACAGTGGCTACGTTGGTGTGGCACCTTGGTCTGTACCGATATCCCTTGTGTTGCAACGAGGAGAATATGGGTCTTCTGAGGAGTCATTAAGCACCAACAACCTTAGAACCTTAAATGACACAACTTGGCCATTAGAACAGTAGCAGTATGCTACGCCCATTGAGGCTAAACTCTCGTGATGGTTCTGGCCGCAAGAAAAGATTGCGATGCTGGAGTTATGACCGATTGAGGGTAGTCAATGATATTGGGATCCTCTAAGAACCCGGTTACTTTTGATTAGGACAAGTATGAACCAACAAACTGAAAGAGGGTACTACCCAGACCTCATGCTGGCCTAAACTCTAAGGGTTCTTTTGTGTGACTTGTGTGCCTTCATACTTGAACTACTTGCATGCTTATTATCTGACCCTTGAATTTCTCGCAGGTTTTGTTTATAGTCCTTAACTGGGACTCATAACAAAGTTTATTGAATTTCTTGCAGGTTTTGTTTGTAGTCCTTAATTAGGACTCATAACAAGGTTTACCGAGTTTCTTGCAGGTTTTGTTTGTAGTCCTTAATTAGGACTCATAACAAGGTCTACTGAGTTTCTTGCAGGTTTCGTTTATAGTCCTTAATTAGGACTCATAACAGGGTATCCTAAGCTTCTTGCAGGTTTTAGTTTGTAGTCCTTAATTGGGACTCATAACAGGGTTTACCTACATCACCCCATGCATAGCATGACATCATATCATTGCATACATCCTAACCCATTTCAAGGATCTCCAGGGCTTGTGATGTAGGTCATGATGAATCAAACATCTAGCAAGGGGCAAAGAGGATTTATTTTCCTCTAGCCAAGGTTGTCAGGGGCTATGACCCACTGGATATGGTGAGCCTTTGACCCTTGAAGAAGGATTCTCAACAACATGAAGTGCCTTCAATCAAGCTACCGGTTTCCAATTCTAACAAACCGTCTTGTTTATCCCGCGAGGTCCTTGAAATCATTGCATGCATGTCATACATATCATTGCATAACAGGTACCCTTTCTCTGCAGGTTACTTACCTTCTTCGCTGTTTATTTCAGCAGTCTCGTCATGAATCCTGAATCTTCAACCGAGCACACTATCAAGGCCCTCCAGGCTCAGAACGCCCAGTTCCAAGGGCTGATCATGAATTTGACCCAGGGGCAACAAGATCTGAAAGCTCTGCTCTTGAAGAAGGAAAAGAAGAAGAAGAGGACTGTTTTATTCAGCCCTAGACGTAGATCTGGGAACACGCTGCAGACTGAAACTGAGAGGACTACTCCATCTGTGAGGGAAAGCAGTCACCATGAGAGAAAGGTGCCTAGTCCAGTGGTCTCCGACAACGAGACAGATTTCAACAACGAATAATACCCTCCGGCTGAGGATAAGTACAAACAGTTGGAAGACCGGCTCAGTGCTATGGAGATACAAAAAGTGCCGGGCCTGGACTTCGAGGATCTAGGTCTGTCTTTTGGGGTAGTAATCCCGCACAAGTTTAAGGCACCGGCCTTTGCTAAATACGACGGGGCATCCTGTCCTAAGTTGCATCTCAGGGCTTACACAAGGAGGATCCAACCCTATACAGCTGACAAAAACTTATGGATCCATTTCTTCCAAGAGAGTCTTTCAGGGACTCAGCTCGAGTGGTTTTATCAATTGAATGGAGCCAACATCCGTACCTGGGAAGACTTAGCCACTGCTTTCTACAAGCATTACCAGTACAATACCGACCTTGCTCCCACACGTACCCAGCTTCAGGGAATGTCTATAGGTGCAGGCGAAGGTTTCAAAGAGTATGCACAGAAATGGAGAGACCTTGCTGGAAGGGTACAACCTCCATTAACTGACCGAGAACTCGTTGATATGTTCTTGGGGACCCTATCCGGGCCATTCTTCAACCACCTGATTGGTAATTCATCTGCTGGATTCACCGACCTCATCCTGACCGGCGAAAGAATTGAAGCTGGTATCAAGAGTGGGAAAATTCAAGAGGCCACACCTTCTGATATTCATAAAAAGCCTTACACGGGAAAGAAGGAATATAATGCTGCATACAGTCAAAAGAGTCGCCGTGATCAACATGCAGGGGCAGTCATGATCTCTGGTTCTGCACCACGCCGTCAACCACAAAAGGGAAACCAGCAAAGGCCGGACGGGCCTAAAAGGCAATTCACCAACATTAACATGCCATGGTCACAAGCATTGCAGCACATGTTGAAGATGAACCTGATTGCAGTGATCAACCCTCCTGCAAATCCTAAGACTTCCTCTCCAAGCTACAACCCAGAAGCGAGGTGTGCTTATCATTCTGATAGCCCGGGGCACGATACCGAGGATTGTTGGGCACTGAAGTACAAGATTCAGAACATGATCGATGCTAAAGAGATCGAGTTCGAGCCTGCCGAAACCCCCAACGCGATCAATGCTCCATTGCCAAAGCATGGCTAGAGTCGAGAGATTTTTGTTCATTTGAATTCAAGTTGTATTTTTCTTTTCTTGTTCAGATAAACAATTATCATGTTAAACTCTTTTATTTCATGAATGCATTACACATGTCTGTCTTGATTTAATTATGTTTACTATGCTTAAAACTGCTTTCATATTTTTGCGATGGTCAACTCTTAATTGAAAATTCTAAGCCTCTTGAGGGAGGATGACGAAAACGATACCACGATCATTACAGTATGCTTTTGAACAGACCCCGCTGATGAGGTACAAGCATTGTTTCAATCCCTAAACACTGGAGTCATAAGGATGATAATCCCTCGTCAACCCCTCTGAGCCAAAGAAGTAGAAGTTTTTATTTTCAAAAATCAAAACCCGTAATCAAAACCTGGGGCAGGGTAGTTCTCTCAGTTAATCCAAGTGCATAATGAATGGCACCGAAGAAATCCTTACAAAACAAAGAAAGACAGTGATGGTTTCGAACAATCATACAGATAGGCAGTCATTATATCTCAAAAAAAATAAGAACCCAATAAGTCAAAGACTTACAAAACTGGGGCATCCCGCTGACTGTAATTCCAAAAAGGAAACAGTTCAGGCAAAAAGAAAGGGATAACAAAAATCAAAAAAAGAGATCTCACAAACCCTCAACAAAAGCAGAAGCGACTGCCTAATCAAAATATACTGTCAATATCCGAATCATCACTGGTATGTCAAGACAAAGACTCAAACAAGGTCTAACGCACGATCAACTGAGTTTAGGTTTGGAGAACATCACGAAGAGCGGGTGGGTACAAATAAAATTTGAGCCTTTATCCTTTGTTTCTTAAACCGTGAACCAGGCCACGATATAACCCTTAAAAGTCCTAGCTGAAGCATGGGTTAGTTCGAAAGCATATTGTTACGAAGGTATCCTGACTCCTGAAGGTTTGCTGTAAAATCTTGAGTTGACACCACATTGTATTACAAAAAATGCATTTTCAAAATTCAAGGCAGACATAGACTTTTGCATTCTTAAAATAACCTTGTTTGCATATGACTATTTGTTTGAACAACAGGGAAATTCGCACGATGAACACCTTGTGAACAGAAGTACCTCCAATCAAGGGGCACAGTAGGAGCATTGCCCATTATCTGGGGCATGACAAAGTACTTCTAACAGGGGCAACTCCCTACATTCTGAGAGCGTGGACATAGTCGGAAAAATACTACGCAAAATCAAAGACCCGCTAGGTTGACACACCTAGGCAAAAATAAGGGCTTCCCGGCGAACCAAAAGGGTTCGGGCAAAACTAAGGGATGAAATGAAAAAAATCTGTACACCCGGCAAGTCGAAAACCTGAAAAGGCGGCTTGGGCAAAAATGGGTATCCCGGTGGACTGAAAACCCGAAAGGGCGGTCCAGGTAAAAGTGAGGGATCGAAGCGTACGACTATGTCCCGGTATCTCACCACTTGTCTACTCGAAGATTTGTCAATCACCCACACAGGCATCCTCTTCCCTCATCTCCGAAGCAGGGGCAATAATGAGTTATCCAGGCGATCTAATTGCTCTGTCAACCAAATTACAAAGTAAAGATCAACATAAGGATGATTACCATCTACCTTTACAAATTCCAGATCGTGGGTTAACATCTGAAACCAAACAGGACAATCATCCACTTAATCAAAATCAGGCAACCTAACCCCGGTTCCTCCAGAAGTCTTACATGGACCTATCTCAAGATGACCTAACCCCGGTTCATCAAGAAGTTTTTACACAAACTTATCCAAGTAACCTAACCCTGGTTCCTCCAGAAGTCTTACATGGACCTATCTCAAGATGACCTAACCCCGGTTCATCAAGAAGTTTTTACACGAACTTATCCAAGAAACCTAACCCCGGTTCCTCCAGAAGTCTCACATGGACCTATCTCAAAATGACCTAACCCCGGTTCATCAATAAGTTTTTACACAAACTTATCCTGCGGCAACCTAACCCCGGTTCCTCCAGAAGTCTTACATGGACCTATCTCAAGATGACCTAACCCCGGTTCATCAAGAAGTTTTTACACAAACTTATCCAAGTAACCTAACCCCGGTTCCTCCAGAAGTCTCACATGGACCTATCTCAAGATAACCTCACCCCGGTTCATCAAGAAGTTTTACACGAACTCATCACCAAGCAACCCTACACCGGTTCCTTCTCTTCAAGATGCAGTTTTACATGGACTCGTCACCCAGAAACCCTACACAGGTTCTCCCTTTCCAAGAGCGAAGTTTCACACGAACTCATCATTAAAGTAACCCTACCTAGGTTCCTTCTCCATTTCAGATACGGTTATACACAAGCTCATCAGCAGGCAACCCTACATATGGGCCCTCTTTCAACTTACAAAATTACAGTCCAAAATCTCCCCAGGAGAGTCCAATCTAATTCCCCAGGAAAATTGGAGTCCATCTCCCCAAGCAGTAAGCTTATCCCCAGTAAATTCTGGAAGCTTATCCTTCGCAGAGCCCGAACGCGTCGTCCGGCTTTATTCAAAGAGTTATTTCCTTAACAGGATATAACTGGGTTATCCTCAGCCAAAAGCCATGGAAAGAGCGTCCTCGACGAAATTCTCTTACCCCCAGCGAAGTCTATCAACACTTCCGGCACAACAAGGATATCCCCAGCAAATTATTATCTACACTCAGCAAGGCATCCCTCTTCCCACAGAGTATTGCTTCCCAGCATGGTCGCTAGAGTATCTTTTCCCCCCGCAGAATCTTCCATTTGCCAAGTTTATTCCGCAACGGAGTCATCTTCTCCTACCGGTATTCTTACAGTTATCATCCCCAGCGGAAGCAAAATCTATTCTCCAACAGCAGCCCAAGAGTGACTTCCCGGCACCCGTCAAGGATTTATTTTCCTCAGACGAAAACATACATTCATAAAACATCACATACATCATTATAGCATGCATAGACGCATCATATCATACAAATCTCATTTATGTTGAGAACATTATTGCTTGATCCATATCATGCATTGCATATGACTGACCTCTACCTTTCAGGAAGGATGCAGTTGAAATTCTCAATCATATTTCAAGACCTAGACCGGTTCAGTTAATCGACTTCGAAGATTTCTTATCCAGTCTAAGGCCTTCTCTGGTTCAGTCAGATCGACCCTAAGATCTCCCTGATGCTTATCCAGTTGAAGATATTTCAAGACCTAGACCGGTTCAGGTAAATCGACCCTAAGATTTTCCTGATGCTTATCCAGTCAAAGGCCTTCTCTGGTTCAGTCAGATCGACCCTAAGATCTCCCTGATGCTTATCCAGTTGAAGAGATTTCAAGACCTTGTCCGGTTCAGTTAAATCGACCCTAAGATTTTCCTGATGCTTATCCAGTTAAAGGCCTTCTCTGGTTCAGTCAGATCGACCCTAAGATCTCCCTGATGCTTATCCAGTTGAAGATATTTCAAGACCTAGACCGGTTCAGTTAAATCGACCCTAAGATTTTCCTGATGCTTATCCAGTCAAAGGCCTTCTCTGGTTCAGTCAGATCGACCCTAAGATCTCCCTGATGCTTATCCAGTTGAAGATGTTTCAAGACCTTGTCCGGTTCAGTTAAATCGACCCTAAGATTTTCCTGATGCTTATCCAGTCAAAGGCCTCCTCTGGTTCAGTCAGATCAACCCTAAGATCTCCCTGATGCTTATCCCAGTAGAAGACACCCAAGATTTTTCTCAACGAGCGTTGTTGAAATTAAAGTCGCCCAAGGTTCTCTTACCGTTCATGCAAAGGCAGTAACCATCCCTGGTTCATTCATTGCCGTTTGAAGCTCCAGACTCAACTCCTGTAACCAGTCAGGACACATCTATACCAAGCATCTAAAATCAGCTCCTGCAACGTGTCAGGTACTCTTTTTCTTTTGCAGGTGTGCAGGTTCTCGCCAAGGAATCTCTTACGCGATCAACATCCAAATGGCATCTATAAGCCCATCATCCTATCCAGCAATCTCCAAATGGCATCTATAAGCCCATTCCCACCACACTGCTACTATGTGAGCACAAATTTCTGGGCACTCTAGTGTCCAACCATCTTCTACCCTCGGATTACGAAAGGCACGTCAGCCAATCTGCATCCTCAGGTCTAAGAAGATTGAACAGGGGCAACTGTTGTACCCCAAAATTTGCCCTCCCATAATTCTTCAAGAAATTGCCAAGTCAAGCTGCAAAATTCCCCAAGGGTTGCACAGTGCAAAGGTCTCCTATACAGTCAAGATTAGGGTTTTGAGTCTGATCAAGAAAAAGAAGTTTTCAAAGGCCCAATCAAGTCTCACATGCCTATAAAGATGGTCAAGCATCCTCATATCAAGTTTCAAGGCATTCAGCTCAAAATTGCACAGTCAAAACCCTAAATTGCACTACAGTCAACTGTAGGGGCAAAATGGTCATTTGACAGTCAAAAGTTCAAATTTTTGGTCAACATATCATTTTGAAGCCACAAACATCATTTGATCAATTCTTGATCATGATTCTCAAAATTTGGCTCAAAAATCATCAAGATGCAAAAGTTACTATATTTGGACAGCTGAAAAAGTCAACTGAAATTGACCAGGGCATAACTTTCACATGGATTATCAGAAAAATTCCATCCAAAGCTCATTTTGAAGAGAAAGACATTTCCTACAACTCATCTTCATACTTCAAGTCCAAGAAATGCTCTCACAAAAAGTTATCAATTTCAACATTATAGGTCATTTTCAAAAGTCAACAAAAAGGGACTTTACGTCAAAGGCCATAACTTGAGATTGGTAAATCAAAATGACATGGGACCAAAGGCACTGGTTAGAGGACTCAAAGAACTTTCCAAAATGTCCAAGAACATGAGAAAAGCTTAAAAATTGAGCAAGTTATGCCTTGTGGAAGTTGGGAAATTTTTGGATATTTTGAAAAGTCAACACTACTTCAAATGACCTAAAATTGCTAATGGGCCCATTTTCTTCCATGATTCATCATTCCAAGCATGTGCACGACCACTTGGCCCAAAGGGAAGTATTTTCTCATTTTTTATTTATTTATTTGAATTATTATTTATATTAATCCATTTAAATCAAATTAAATATAGGAAAAATACTAACCTAAGTTTTCAAATCTTTTTGTACACATTTCAGCCTCAAGATTTCGTGCCTAAGTCAATATGGAAAGAATTGGAGCAATTGGATCTTAATTGATACAAAAACATGTGAAAAAGATATGAAAAAGATCTTAAGAAATCAAATTTTCAAAAACCATTAATTCATTGGATTTGTTCTACTTTTGTTAACCTAATAGCCTCACTACATATGCCTGATGAGAAACCTAATGCACATAGACAGAAAACTGCGCTCAAAGGCCATAGACAAACTTGGAAAAATTCTCTAAAAAGTCAAAACTGAAATCATTGTTAGAGGTTAATTCAAGGCACAAAAACTATTTCAATAGCTTCCTGAAGCTTCACTGATCATATTCCAATCCAGAACATTCATCAAAAGGCAAGGAATTGGTAACGAGAACCTCAATTGTATCAAACAAATTGTAGAATCGTGCATCATAATTCACGCATCTTTTGCATATTTTATTTATGGATTCATGTTCATTATGATGTTTTGAGGCTAACCAACATAATTAATTGCGTTTTTGTGCCATATACTCGATTCCACCATTATTGCTTTTTAGGGTTTGCAGGTTTTTGAATTAGGGGTTTTCAGACCAAGCAAAATCAGACCACCACTATGCCATGGTTGTAATCAGAAGACCTGGACGATCCTAAACATGCCCTCGCGCCTAATTTATTGACCCTATAGCGCTAATCGCTATTTTCTTGAAAAGGGCCTAAGGAAACGCGTATAAAACCGTTGCGTTATGGTCTTGTTTCAGAAAAATAAAAAAGGGCCATGAAGAAGATGGAGTCGTGGCAAGGGGTGATAGGCCTGTTTGAAATTCGCGCGCTGGATCCACTAACGCGTTGGTCTTTCTTTTTATTATTTATTTGTTATAATATGTTAACATGCGTGTAGTGGCTCAGCTGGCAAACATTGATTGCGTTAACCCTCATGACCTGGGTTCAAGTCCCAGGTCTTGCATATTTCAATATTGTTTTTCCATAATAATTCCTATGCAGCATTTACGTTGAGGATTATCATGCACGCTCAAAGATCAACAGCCACGCGTCCATCAGAAGCAATCCAAAGGTGCACAATTGATGAACATCATAAATGCAAGTCAACGCACCACACGTGATCTTGAAAAGTCCAACGAGGCCAAAGCTAAATGGGCTAGATTGCTGGGCTCATACCTCCATATTGGGGACTTCCACCCCCCCTGGTTTGCAATGTTTTTTTATTTTATTTTCAATTATTTGTTTATTTGTTTTGGTTGTCTTAATTTAATTAATTATTTTACACAAAAATTATAAAAATATCATAAAAAACAGAAAAGGCAAAAAATATAATAAATATTTTATTTTAATATTTTCTTGTAAATAATTATATAAATAAACTTAGTATAAATTAGGGTTTTAATATTAATTCTTTTCACAATAAAACTATAAAAAATGTAGAACTAGGTTTAATTGATAATTTTTATTCCTTGTTAATTTTTCTTTTTTATAATAATATTTATTTTATTTATTTCTATAAATTAAATTTGCATGTAAATTAACTTAGGTTTAAATTAGGTAAAAATTCAATATTTTTCATAATAAATTTAAAAGCCATTAGAATTAGGGTTTGCATTCAATTTTAATTTTAATTAATTCTCTTTTTCATATTAAATCATAAAATACTAAAATACCAAAAACATTCTCTTTTAATTTTTAATTTTAATTCCTCGTTAATTTTAATATTTTGCAAAAGGGTCCAACGCCCATATTTTTAATTGTTTAATTTCGCATGTTTATTTTATGTCATTTAAATAATTATGTATCTCTCCCAAAGCTTTGTAACATTTACTTTCCGCACTTTTTATTTACTTTGCTTTATTTATTTTTCTGTCAAATCGGGTCCGGTTTAATTTTGGCGATGTGGACCCGCGCCATTTGTAATAGTTTTAGATTTATTTTTCCCGCAATATTTTAACTGTTCAATCAATGCATGCAAGAATGAATGACAAAAATAAAAACAAAAGCGTAGATCACCCATGACATGACAAAAGAAAAAAATATCTGAAAACGATACACAAATCAGACACCACCCCTAGGGTACGCCTCACTGTTGCCTTGCCTTCGAAAGGTGATCGTCGAGTAGAGGATGTCTTAGTAAGTCCTCATGATCCGGGAACCTGGCATGAGGGTAGCTTCTAAGGTGTCTTCCCATTGCTCCGGTGATCACCATGTCCCTACAAACTCGAATTGACCCGAACACCTCCAACGGTGGTGCTACCTACCTCTCAATGGTGGGATGGCACTACTTTAAAGGACATTTACACAGACGAATTCCTTAGGGTAGGTAGATTCTCGTAGATACTTGCTCTCTTCAAAAACAAACAAAAATCTTTTCACACCGACACTTTTCAAAAGCTTTCAAAGCAATTTTTTCAAACACTCTGACACAAGAGTCGATCTGAAATTTTCAAAGAAACTTTTTTTTAAAACCCACAGTTGAAAAGCAAACAAACCTTTTGAAAACACAATGAGCAAGTATCTAAGAGCCCATGGATAACCATGGATAGAAAGGGTGCTAATACCTTCCCTTTCTATAATCAACCTCCCGAACCGAGAGCAATCTCTTTAAGGAATTTTTCTGTGCTTTTGTCCTTTCCATTTGGAGAAAATAAAAGACGGTGGCGACTCTTGCTTCCGCGACATTTCGCGAACCAGCGTTAAACAGTCAGTTCCAGATCCACCGATCACAGTGTCCAATTACCAAAGAGGAAAAAGAGATGAAACTGTGGCACCATAAGCTCGGTCATCTTCATCTAAGAAGAATGAAAAGAGCTATCTCTATGGAAGCAGTCAGAAGGACTCCAAAACTACAGATTGATAAAAGAAGGGTTTGTGGTGAACTTAAAATTGAAAGGCTTGGTAAAAAGAAACATGTCTATGATGTGGTGAATAAACTTGAAGAAGGATGTGTTGTCAGAACCAGAAGTAATCATGACAAGGATGTTAGAAACAACAAGTCTAATAAATTCTGTTTCCCTGAAGAAATGAGTCGTGAAGTCTCTTCTCCTATAACTCACCATCAAAATGGAGTTGACAAAAAGAAAAATAAGATCATTCAAGAATCAACCAGAACTATGATTCATGTCAAAAGAATGCCTTCCTAACTCTGTGCTGAAATGGTTGCAGCTAGGAGTAACTGTTCTCAAAATATCTGGACAAAACAGATGCTCACTGAGTATAATGTCTCACAAGATGTTGTGACATTATATTGTGACAATCTGAATACAATCAATATTTCCATGAACCCTATTCAGCATAGCAGGACCAAGCACATTGACTTTGTAGAGAAGAAGTCAATTAAACTGGAACATGGTATCATTAAGCTTCAGCTGGCTGATTCTTCTACCAAGGCTCTTGTTGGAAATAAACTTGAAAACTTGAGGGGCAGGTTGGGTATTTGCCAACATGAGAAATTATAGCAATTAATTTTGCTTAAAACAAGGGTTGAAGGAGTTAATTTTGTTAAGTCTATTTTTAGTGGGTTAATCATATGTTTTCCCAATTCTTTCAAAATCTTTAAGAAGTTGAAAAGACTCTCTTTTGCCTCCTACCTCTCTCGACTTTGCAACCTGTTCCCTTCTCTCAATCAAAATTTTCTCTCAAATTGCTACTGGTGCTCTAAGTCAATCAAAATGTCTCAAACATCATCTTCAACCAAGGCGACTTCATCATCCTCATCATCTTCATCATCTGACCAAGACTCTAGAGCAATCACCACATGCATAGAATCTGAAGTTCTTGAGGTCACTCCTCTCAGAGAGATGGCAACTGACCCCGCCAAAGTCAAAAAGCTGAGAACTAGACATGCTGGAAGAGCTCAAGCTGCAGCCTCTGGTAATCCTTCTGATCGCACTGAATCGCACTATGTTTCTGACTCAAATATCACATGTTTTCCTTAGTTTTTATTGTCATTTTCTCGTATTATGTTCCTTTTTCCTTTGTTTTCAGGATTCTTGTCATTTCAGAGCCTTCTGTGAAGAAACGAGCCAAAACGCCAAGAAATTAGGGTTTTTCAAGATATTCTGCACTTATGGCGTTCAGCGCCGCGCTGGCTACAGGGAACGCGATGACGTGGCCCACTTTCACCCAGAGATCAACTGCCACGTTCCCATGATGTGGCAGTTCCAGCCACCGCGCCCGCGGCCACCCCCACCGCGCCCGCGGCCTTCACAAAAAGCTTCCCGCTCAAAAGAAGTTAAGGGGCATGCTGGTCTTTACGCACCTCAAGGATCCTCTATAAATAGTTTTCGATTTTCATTCTTTAGTTTCATCCAAGCTTAGTACAATCTTAAGCCATATACTATCAGTTTCTGTAAAGTGATAATCTCTTCACATCGGGGAGTTATTGCGGTGTAGATTGAGTTGTAATCGAGTCTTGGAGCACTTTGGTTGAAGTTCATCATACCAGCCTTACCTTTCCGTAGATTTGTATCAGATTCAAGTCTCCGACTGGAGCAAGGTTCTATTTTATTGCATTTCTTTATTTAATTGCTCTTACCATAGTCTACACGTTTTATAGACTTTAAATGCTCTTACCATAGTCTACACGTTATATAGACTTTAAATGCTCTTACCATAGTCTACACGTTTTATAGACTTTAAATGCTCTTACCATAGTCTACACGTTTTATAGACTCGCACTTATTATGTCTGGCTAAACTATAAAGGTTAGGATGTAATGATTGTCATCATGGTCGTGTTCCAATTATCATGCTAGTGAAAATACTCTGGGGATGTTTTGCTTCTAACTTAAGTCAATTGTGTTTAAATGTTTATTGGGTAAGATCGAAAGCCGTCCAAACTAATGATACGACTTGATTATTATTTAACCAAACAAAAAGAGCGAAAGCCGTTGATTGGTTAAATAGGAATCATTGACCTTTTTAGAAAACGATTTTGAAACTATTTTCGGACGCGTTTGTAGGTTTGAAATCTGACTCTTGGTCAAAAGCCAAAAGTCTCTTTAAGTTAATCTTTCCAAGTAAAATCACTTTTCTGTTAAGTCAAAACTATCAATTTCTTAAAAATAGGTTTACCTCTTTAACGCGGAAGGCACCCTTTATATGTGACAATAAAGGAATTTAATTTAAAGAGTAAACTCGGTTCTTAGTAGTCAAAAGCTACAAGTTCCCGTTAAATTGATTCTTTGCTATCAATAGAAAATACTGCCCCATAAGTAGGTTCATCTACGCATGACCGGACCAATATCTGATTACATGATTTACATTCCAACCTGTCTTTTAAACTGTTATTTACCTCGTTCATTTACTTTGTGCACTGCACTCACATCAATATTCTTGTTCGCCTTAGATAAGCACCTTAGCAATAGAGTTGATAGATTGACAATTGGTCTCTGTGGTTCGATAATCTTATATATTACTTCGATAGGCTGTACACTTGCAGTACTACATTTAGGCTATACGTTACAGATTAAACCCACCAAGTTTTTGGCGTCGTTGCCGGGGACCAACTTCGTCAAATTTCGTACCCTATTGTTATCCCGTTTAGACTAAGGCTATTCTAGCCGGTAGATGCGTAGAAATCGTAGCACCGGTAACCTAATAGATCCTTTAGTAGAACCTGAACGTTACGCTCGTGCCCGTCTTTTTATACGCAAGATAAGAAGAGCTATGGCAGAAGATCGTAACCAAAGACCGCTCAAGGAATTCGCCCAACCATCTAATGAGGAACCTAGTTCTAGTATAGTAAACCCTGTTATAACTACCAACAACTTTGAACTAAAACCCTCCTTATTACAATTAGTACAACAAAACCAATTCGCTGGTCTCGCTACCGAGAACCCGAATCAACATTTAAAGGTATTTATCCAGTTAGCTGACACCCTTAAGGCAAACGGAGCCACACCCGAAGCTATCCGATTAAGACTGTTTCCTTTTTCCCTTAGAGGTAAAGCTCACGACTGGTTAGACGCCCTTCCAACTAACTCAATAACAACTTGGGAAGACCTTAGGAGAGCTTTTCTTGCGAGGTATTTTCCACCAAGCAAGACCGCTGTTCTTAGGAACCTGATCACTTGTTTCACCCAAAACCAAGGCGAATCACTTTTTGATGCCTGGGAGAGATATAAAGAACTTTTAAGAGCTTGTCCGCACCATGGCCTGGAGCAATGGTTAATCATACATACCTTCTATAATGGACTCCATTACAACACAAATATGTCCATAGACGCTGCCGCTGGCGGAGCGTTGATGAACAAACCTTACCCTGACGCTTGTGCCCTAATAGAGGACATGGCCCAAAACCACGCCCAGTGGGGATTAGAACGAGCGACAGTAGAGAAAAAGGAGAGCCATGGAGGAAAGCATGAGGTAAGTTGCATGGACATGATTAATGCCAAGATGGACGCCCTAGCTTTGAGAGTCGAGAACATGTCTCAAAACCCAACCACAGTAGCAGCAATCCAATCGGAATGCGAACTCTGTGGAACTCAAGGACATCAAACCGTTGACTGTAACCTTTTGAACGAATCTAGCTCAGACCAAGTTAACTATACCCAAGGGAACCCTTTCTCGAATACCTACAATCCTGGATGGAGGAACCACCCGAATTTCTCTTACAAAAACAATAACCCTATCCAAAATCCCGGACCTTCGAGACCTCAAGGATTCCAAACGCAAAAACAAAACCAACCTATGCAAATAGTGCCCCCAAGACCAAACCTTAAAGAAACCATAGACACCTTTATTCAGACTCAAACTCAGCAAAATAAGGAGTTTATGAACCAACACATTCACACGAACGAACTAGTTACTCAACTGGCAACCAAGTTTGACCAGATAATAACCCACACCAAAATGCTTGAGACTCAGATTTCCCAAGTAGCACAAAACACCTCTGTACAAGTTGCACCTGGAGGACAATTCCCTGGACAAACTCAACCAAATCCAAAAGGCCAAGCAAATTCTATCACATTAAGAAGTGGAACTGCTTATGAAGGGCCTAGAAATCCTAACTTAAGCACATCAGAAAAACCTATGGAAGATGCTACGCCTAAAGACCAGGTAGAGGAACCAGAGAAACCAGAAAAGCAATCAAAACCAGAAGTAGGGAATAACACTCAACAACCTTATAAACCACCTATTCCGTTCCCACAGAGGCTGAAAAACACCAAAGTAGAAAACCAGTACCAAAAGTTTATTAAGGTAATAGAGAAACTCCATGTTGAGATTCCTTTTACTGAAGCTATAACCCAGATACCATCATATGCTAAGTTTTTGAAAGATATTTTGACCAATAAACGGCGACTCGATGATCCCAAGCCTTTAGAATGTCATTCTATATCCGAAAATAAACTCTCCAAGAAAGATAAAGACCCTGGAAGTTTTTCTATCCCTTGCATCCTAGGTAACCATATGATAGACAAAGCATTTTTAGACCTAGGAGCAAGCGTAAGTCTGATGCCTCTGGCCGTCTGTAAGAGGTTAAAATTAGGAGAACTTCAACCTACTAAGATGTCCTTACAACTAGCTGATAGATCTGTCAAATATCCCATGGGTATTTTAGAAGACATACCTGTCAAGATTGGTCAGTTGTACATTCCGACCGACTTCGTCGTAATGGATATTAAAGAAGATGAAGACATCCCAATCCTCTTAGGAAGACCATTCCTATCGACCGCCGGAGCTATAATAGATGTTAAGAAAGGGAAACTGACTTTCGAGGTAGGAGATGAAAAGATTGAGTTCATTTTATCAAAGTTTCTAATGGCACCAGTGATAGGAGATGCGTGTTATGCCATCGACATCATTGATGAATGTGTAAATGAGCTCGAACAAAACGAATTTTTAATCAAATTACCATCAACCCCTATTTTAGAGGATGACGGATTTAAGAGTATCGAACCGTACATTGACGACAACCTTTTCGAATGCTTAGCTCTTACCCCTGACCTTATGCCGCGTACTGAGAAAACCACTATAGAACTTAAGGAACTACCCAAGAATCTAAGATATGAGTTTTTGGATGAGGAGATGAATAGACCTGTTATAATTAGCGCCGCTCTAAACCAAATAGAAACAAATCAACTCTTAGATACCTTGCGAAAATATCCCTCAGCTTTAGGGTATAAAGTTTCAGATTTAAGAGGTATAAGCCCATTCGTATGCATGCATCGGATTATGCTAGAAGAAGATTCAAAACCCTCAAGAGAACATCAAAGAAGAATAAACCCTATCATGAGTGATGTAGTCAAGAAAGAAGTTCTTAAGTTATTAGAAGCTGGTATCATATACCAAATTTCGGATAGTGAATGGGTAAGCCCAGTCCATGTGGTACCCAAGAAAGGAGGTATCACCGTTCTGAAAAATGAGAAAGGTGAGCATGTGGCAAAACGAACAGAAGGAGGATGGCGTATGTGTATTGATTACAGAAAGTTGAATAAGGCAACGAGAAAAGACCATTTCCCTCTCCCATTTATAGATCAGATGCTTGAACGTCTAGCAAGACACTCATGTTTCTGCTATCTTGATGGGTATTCGGGGTTTTTCCAAATCCCTATTCACCCAGAGGACCAAGAAAAAACCACATTTACCTGCCCTTATGGAACATTCGCTTATAGATGAATGCCCTTTGGACTCTGTAATGCACCTGCCACTTTCCAACGTTGTATGATGTCAATTTTCGCAGACTACCTAGATGGAATTATGGAAGTATTTATGGACGATTTTTCAGTGTGTGGGTTTGATTTCAAAAACTGCCTCTCGAACTTAGAGAAAATCTTAAAAAGATGTGTGGAAGTAAACCTTGTGTTGAATTGGGAAAAGTGCCACTTTATGGTAAATGAAGGGATAGTCTTGGGACACATTATTTCTGAAAGAGGTATAGAAGTCGATAAGGCCAAGATAGAAGTTATAGAAAACCTAAACCCACCTAAGACCGTTAGGGAAGTAAGAAGTTTTCTAGGACATGCCGGGTTCTACCGACGTTTCATCAAGAATTTTTCCGGAATAACAAAACCTTTAACTAACTTATTGATGAAGGATGTCGAGTTTGAATTCGACCAAAAATGTCTTGAGGCCTTTGAAGTTTTAAAGCAAGCTCTTATTTCAGCACCTATCATAAGACCACCTGATTGGACACAACCCTTTGAAATCATGTGCGATGCTAGTGATTTCGCTGTAGGAGCTGTACTAGGGCAAAGAAAAGACAAGAAATTGCATGCAATTTACTATGCTAGTAGAACACTAGACGCTGCCCAGCTAAATTATACAACCACAGAAAAGGAATTGCTAGCCGTAGTTTTTGCTATTGATAAATTTCGATCTTATTTGGTGGGAGCAAAAATAATAGTATACACAGATCATGCAGCAATCCGGTACTTGTTAAGTAAGAAAGATGCTAAGCCTAGATTGCTCAGATGGGTACTTTTACTCCAAGAATTTGACTTGGATATTAAGGATAAAAAAGGAGCTGAAAACTTAGTAGCTGATCATCTCTCTAGGTTAGAACACCTTAAGCCTGAACTTATACCTATAGACGATCACTCCACTTATGAAAGATTAATAGCTGGGATAAACTCAACTGAAGAAGAGACCTATAAGGAAATCTCAACCATGAACAACATACCATGGTACGCAGATATTGTGAATTATCTAGCCGCTGATATCATACCCCCTGACTTAAGCTACCAACAGAAGAAGAAGTTTTTTAGAGATGTTAAACACTTCTTTTGGGATGAACCCCTCCTATTCAAAAGAGGAATAGATGATATATTCAGACGATGTGTGCCGGAAGAAGAAGTAGGCAACGTCATTAAACATTGTCATGCTTCACCTTATGGTGGACATGCAAGCACATCTAAAACATGCGCCAAAATATTTCAAGCAGGTTTTTATTGGCCTACTGTATGGCGCGATGTCCACACTTACATTACAAAATGTGACCGATGCCAACGCACTGGGAACATCTCAAGACGTGATGAAATGCCTTTAAGTAACATCCAAGAAGTGGAAATATTTGATGTCTGGGGTATAGATTTCATGGGACCTTTTCCTTCCTCAATGGGTAACAAGTATATCCTAGTAGCTGTCGATTATGTCTCAAAGTGGATAGAAGTTGTTGCATCACCCACAAACGATACCAAGGTAGTTATCAAACTGTTTAAGAATATTATTTTTCCTAGGTTTGGAACCCCGAGGTTAGTCATAAGTGATGGAGGATCGTATTTTATATCTAAGATATTTGACAAGCTTCTAAGCAAATACGGAGTAAAACATAGAGTAGCATCACCATATCACCCGCAAACCAGTGGCCAAGTAGAAGTATCGAATAGGGAGATTAAGCAGATCCTAGAAAAAACCGTATCATTATCCAGAAAAGACTGGTCTGGAAAACTTAAAGACGCCTTATGGGCTTATAGAACGGCTTATAAAACCCCTATTGGAACAACCCCTTATCAATTGGTTTATGGAAAATCCTGTCATTTACCCTTCGAACTAGAACATAAAGCCTATTGGGCCATTAAATCCTTGAATCTAGATTACCTAAAAGCCGGAGAAAAACGTATCTTGGACATTCACAAGCTGGAAGAGCTTCGCTTGAATGCCTATGAGAATGCCATCATATATAAGGAAAGAACCAAGATGTGGCATGATAAAAAAATCATCAAGAAAGATTTCAACATTGGTGACCCTGTTCTCCTATTTAACTCAAGGTTATGACTTTTTCCTGGTAAGCTTCGTTCAAGATGGACAGGTCCATTTGAAGTGTCAAAAGTTCTAAAGTCTGGAGCAGTAGAAATCAAAAACAATTCATGCGCTCCATTTGTGGTAAATGGACAAAGACTGAAGCTATACAAAGGAGGCGATTTGCTTGTTGACTACTCTAGTCATATTCTTATAGACCCACCAATACCCACATAAAGTAAGATCTAATCGTCAAGCTAACGACGTTAAACAAGCGCTGCATGGGAGGCAACCCATGGTTTATTCTTAATTTTATTTTATTTTATTTTAGTAATTTATATATTTTATCTGGACTAATTTCTTGTGTTTATATTTTCAGGATGCATTACCCCGATGGTATGGTTGTGATTTTCAGAGATGAAGCACAAAAATCCCGATTTGCTACCTTATCTGCTAGACCTATGGTACCCACTAGGTACCCCGATCAGAGCTGCATGGAGGCACTTGGGATTGAGCCAAGTATTAGGTATCTGTGCAACCAACTTGGCTGGGATTCTTATGCTGATGATGTCCACAAAACCTACAGAAACCTTACTCTGGAGTTTCTTAGCTCTATGGATTATAACCCACGAGTGGGTGAAGGAGATGAGCGAGGATGCCTAAGTTTCAGATTGTTTGGTACCGAGTATACCCTGACTACCAAAGAATTTGGGGATTTGCTTGGTTTCCAAACTGGACCGACCGCTATCACTGAGTTTCCATTGAGTTACTACATGGACAGAGATATTGATAAATTTTGGCAGGACATTACTGATAGAGCCAGCCTTGACCCCTCTACCCAGCTGTCCCGGAAGATCCATAACCCGACTTTCCGATACTTCGAGATGGTTCTGTGCCACACTTTCTTTGGGAGGAGTTACTGTGACCACTTGGTCACCGCTGAGGAGATCCTTTTCCTATACTGTGCCAGTCAGTCCAGACCTATAGCTAGTGGAGGTTTTCTGATAGAGAGCCTCGAGCAGACTGCTCGATCCGCTGTAGGACTCATTCATTCCGGAGGGAATGTGACACAGATAGCTTCTGCTTTGGGTTTGGACAGTATGATAGCACAGCTGACCCCATACTGTGGATATACTTTCCTGGATTTAGACTTTTGCATGGATCGTGGGCTCATGAGGAGGGCCTCTTTCCACCCATATCAGTACAGATTGCTCATCGATGACCAGACAGTTTACACCTTCACAATGCCAGACCCTCAGATGACTTGTGTTTCCAACCCTGCTAATTGGAACTATTCTGTAGAAGGTTGGGGTAAGATATCAGAGTACACTCCAGAATACACACCTGCTTCCGAAGATCTCACTCCAGAATACACTCCTGTTTCCGAAGATCTCACTCCGGAATACACTCCTGCTTCCGAAGATCCCACTCAAGAATACACTCCTGCTCCCGAGGACTCTACTCCAGATCAAACATCCCGACCCGAGGTTACACACACTACTGTTCTTACTAATAACCTCAGCTTGCAGGAACCTGATATTCGCACTCTGTTGACTGCTATGCGCACTGAGATAACCACTCTCTGCAATGAGGTGGCTGACCTTCATTTACAGTTGGAAGTGAATGATGTTACCTTTGCTGGTGAGTTAGATGAATTAGCTCACGAGGTGGCAGAGATTCGACGCCAGCTGACTGAGCTGCGTGGCCCAGACACTCCTGCAGAGCATCCTACCGGTTGGCAATAGATCTGTGTTGTTCACAAGATATCTAGTTCCAGTATTATTAGTATTATGTTGATTTCCTTTTCAGACTCATTTTTATTTGCATTATCTATTTCCTGCATTATTAATAATTATTTTGATGACCCGATGTCCGTACCTATATATATATATATATATATATATATATGCATGTGTTTCATTCATTTACTAATGTTTTTGTTTTTCTGATCACCATAATTTTAATATAAAAATAAATAAATATACATGTATATATGTATTCACATACATATATGCACATTCATAAGAAAAATAGGTAAACCTCCAAAAATTGAAGCTAATGGCAAGGAAGGAAAAGCCCAATGGAAAGGAAGCCAGACCGGCCCAACTTGCCTCGACCTCACCGCGCCCGCGGTAAGCCCTGCCGCGCCCGCGGTGACGCAACGGTCACCTAACGGCTAGTTGCTCGTTTTCCCCCCCATTTTACCACTTTTTCCATTTCCAATCCCATTTTCTTCCATTCTTAACCCACCATAACTTCCTTTATTACCCATACCAACCCCACTACATTTATTCTCATTATTCCCATTATAAATATTCACAACCACCATTTTTCTTCCCTACCTATAAATACCCCCATTATTTCATTTTTTCCTCACACCTTCATTACTTCTACATCCCATTCTTTCTCTTCATTCATCCACAAGAAAATCCTATGGAGTATCACGGCTACATTTTGCGAGGTGGCCAAGCCGGAGAAAGGCAACTAAAGCGGCTTGAGAAATTGCTGACAACACCAATACACCCTACCAGGTATATCGATGAAAACTGTCTATATTCATTAGGTATATACCACAGTGTATTTTTCCTCGTATTGCAAATCTTAAATTTTTCAGGGATATGCGTTTATGCAAGACGAGGAAGGAAGGTGGTTACTTCCTCATGGTTGGAGGTGCTGCTGTACTCAGTGTTGTTATTCCTTGCACCCATCGTACTGATATTAGATTTGAGCGTAACTGGACCTACGATCTCAACGCTCCTGCTTTTATTGGTCCGTTGCCCCCAAATCTACCTTTAAATGAGGGTAACAACACTGATGATGAGTACGATTTCCAAACAGAGGAACCACCCCATTTTTCACCACCACACACGACACCATCTACTTCTAACCCACATGCAGGTACAGCTCCTAGTTTCCATGTCACTGAGGACATGTGGTGTGAGCATATGGCCCGAGAGGCCCAAAGGGACACCCTCCTTGCTACCTTGCAGCAACAGGCGGCCGATAACATGGCCTTCATGCAAGCATCCCAAGAACAAAATGCTAGCTCTCTGCGCACTATTATGGAAAGTCAGCTGGCTTTCCAGAGAGAACAACACCTACACCAGACCACATACGTTCGTCACTTCCAATTGATGGAGGCAACCCAAGGCACCCTCATTGGTAGGACCCAAGAGCTACAAGCGGCAAATGCCGCCTTGTCAGAGAGATTGGAGCAGCTTGTTTTGGACCGAGATAGCCGCCGTCGCAGCCGTAGCCGCCGTTCCGGTCGTACCAACCAGGATGGTGAAGGTCCTAGTGGCCCCCACTAGTGTTTTCAGGTACCTCCTCCTACCTTATTTTGGAACATTGAGGACAATGTCTGATTTAAGTGTGGGAGGAGCATTTATCGCTTTTATTTCCCGTTTTCGCTTTTATTTTCCGCTTTTATTTTCCATTTTTCCTGCTTTTATTTCCCTTTCGCATTTTTCCTTTTAGGTATGTTATATTCGTAGTTAATAAAATGCATGTGATAGGCGAGTCTTTCTGCGTAGTGTACCCTTTCATTTCCCCCACCTTTTAGCCTTACAAAATTTTTCTTTTTCAAAGATTTATGGTTGTTTTTAAGGATTTGGGCTATGAGACAGGTCCTAGATAGGGTCTATTTCTTGGACACTCACTTTTTGAAAAATTCGTTATCGTTTTTACACCGTAAGCCTTTTTGAACATTTAGATTAGATCCTTTCTCCCCAATATGCTATGATTTTGAATAAAACTGTACAAATAGGTCTTCAAGTAGTTTATCTTAGCAGTCAGCTCCGGCCTAAGCATGCTCTAAGTGTGGGATCGATGAATATAAGTGGATGATCTCTATTTTGCCTTAAAAGTTATAAAATAAAGTATGAATACGACTACGAGTTGGGTGATCCTCACAAAGATTACTCAACTCAAGAAAGTTGTAAGCACTAACAAAAGCAAAGAAAAAATATATAAGGCATATCCGTTGTAGTTGGTTCAGAGGTATCTGGTGCTGGACTTGGTAGGGCGGACTACGGTCCGATCCCCCGCAACTGCAAATGGGTAAAATAAAAAGGGATTAAACCAACTCTTGTACCAGAATCCCATCACTTGAGATCAGAGTCACTAACCGGTCACTACACCATGAGTATGTACGGATAACGGGCTTAATGTGATTGCGCCTGAATGAAAAAGGACCTCGTAAAAAAGGAAGTCTTAGCATAGTAAGGATATTAGGATCGATCTGTATACTTATGAGGTTTATGTCCGCATTTCTGCGAGTAGTGTAATTACGATACCCTTGATTCAGATAGTTAGTGCCTGACAACACACCCTTACTCGGACTTAGAAGCCCTCTTTGCCCAAAACCTGTATACACCATAATTTTCTTTCATCTACTTCTAAGAGTTGTTGCTTGAGGACAAGCAAAGGTCTAAGCGTGGGAGGATTTGATCACACTGAATCGCACTATGTTTCTGACTCAAATATCACATGTTTTCCTTAGTTTTTATTGTCATTTTCTCGTATTATGTTCCTTTTTCCTTTGTTTTCAGGATTCTTGTCATTTCAGAGCCTTCTGTGAAGAAACGAGCCAAAACACCAAGAAATTAGGGTTTTTCAAGATATTATGCACTTATGGCGTTCAGCGCCGCGCTGGCTACAGGGAACGCGATGAAGTGGCCCACTTTCACCCAGAGATCAACTGCCACGTTCCCATGATGTGGCAGTTCCAGCCACCGCGCCCGCGGCCTTCACAAAAAGCTTCCCGCTCAAAAGAAGTTAAGGGGCATGCTGGTCTTTACGCACCTCAAGGATCCTCTATAAATAGTTTTCGATTTTCATTCTTTAGTTTCATCCAAGCTTAGTACAATCTTAAGCCATATACTATCAGTTTCTGTAAAGTGATAATCTCTTCACATCAGGGAGTTATTGCGGTTTAGATTGAGTTGTAATCGAGTCTTGGAGCACTTTGGTTGAAGTTCATCATACCAGCCTTACCTTTCCGTAGATTTGTATCAGATTCAAGTCTCCGACTGGAGCAAGGTTCTATTTTATTGCATTTCTTTATTTAATTGCTCTTACCATAGTCTACACGTTTTATAAACTTTAAATGCTCTTACCATAGTCTACACGTTTTATAGACTTTAAATGCTCTTACCATAGTCTACACGTTTTATAGACTTTAAATGCTCTTACCATAGTCTACACGTTTTATAGACTTTAAATGCTCTTACCATAGTCTACACGTTTTATAGACTCGCACTTATTATGTCTGGCTAAACTATAAAGGTTAGGATGTAATGATTGTCATCATGGTCGTGTTCCAATTATCATGCTAGTGAAAATACTCTGGGGATGTTTTGCTTCTAACTTAAGTCAATTGTGTTTAAATGTTTATTGGGTAAGATCGAAAGCCGTCCAAACTAATGATACGACTTGATTATTATTTAACCAAACAAAAAGAGCGAAAGCCGTTGATTGGTTAAATAGGAATCATTGACCTTTTTAGAAAACGATTTTGAAACTATTTTCGGACGCGTTTGTAGGTTTGAAATCTGACTCTTGGTCAAAAGCCAAAAGTCTCTTTAAGTTAATCTTTCCAAGTAAAATCACTTTTCTGTTAAGTCAAAAATATCAATTTCTTAAAAATAGGTTTACCTCTTTAACGCGGAAGGCACCCTTTATATGTGACAATAAAGGAATTTAATTTAAAGAGTAAACTCGGTTCTTAGTAGTCAAAAGCTACAAGTTCCCGTTAAATTGATTCTTTGCTATCAATAGAAAATACTGCCCCATAAGTAGGTTCATCTACGCATGACCGGACCAATATCTGATTACATGATTTACATTCCAACCTGTCTTTTAAACTGTTATTTACCTCGCTCATTTACTTTGTGCACTGCACTCACATCAATATTCTTGTTCGCCTTAGATAAGCACCTTAGCAATAGAGTTGATAGATTGACAATTGGTCTCTGTGGTTCGATAATCTTATATATTACTTCGATAGGCTGTACACTTGCAGTACTACATTTAGGCTATACGTTACAGATTAAACCCATCACCTTCTCATCCTTCTTCTTCTGTACTAAATAGAGAAGGATCAGTTCAAGTTCATCAAGCTATTGTTAGGCTTGTTACTAGTATACTAAGCGGAAACCAACCTGTACCGGGGATTTCTGTCCCTTTAAATCAATCAGGAAGCCCAAATATGGACGTCTCTGAGAATGTAGATGTCTCTGAGAATGTTGTGACACAAAATGACAACATTCAGAACCCTTCAGAAAAGACTGTTGATCCACCTATCATTGATGTGGATGAGGATTACTCAGATAATGATCTGATTGCCAATGTAAACCCTAGCATAGCTAGAAGATTGATGAAAAGAAAGGGTAATCAGAATGATGCAAAATGTGTGTCCAAAGATAAACCTTCTGTTAAGAAATCCAAGGCTGAAGGCAAGGCTGGGGTAGAATCTGTGAAAACTGGTCAGTCCAAAGGGAAGGTGAAAGCCCAGGTGTATACTGGTAGACAACCAATTACATTGAAGAGAAAAGATCCTGAATATTCTGATTCTGATGAGGAATCAGAGTTTGAGATTGATGCTGAAGAAATTCCTATCAGAAGGAAACTGCCCTCCAGCAAAATTGCTAGAGTTCCTGAAGTCCCAACAGACAACATCTCTTTCCACCACCCTGACAATGCAAACAGATGGAAGTATGTTTGCTTGAAGAGAATAGCTTTAGAAAGAGAACTCAACAATGATGCCATGGAGTGCAAAGACATCATGGACCTGATCAAGAATGCTGGACTGATGAAGACAGTGATAAAATTTAACAAGTGTTATGAAAATCTGGTCAAGGAGTTCATAGTTAACTTGTCTAATGATTGTGCTGATGGAAGGTCAGCTGACTTTGAAAGTGTTTTTGTTAGAGGAAGAAGGGTTAATTTATCTCCATCAGAAATTAACAAATTTCTTGGAAGATCAAATGAGGATTGTCCTGATCTGGAAGTCACTGACAATGAAGTTTGTCAAACCATCACAGCAAGGCAAGTGAAGTGCTGTCCCTTGAAAGGCAAACTGAATTCCAGCAAACTTAGCATGAAATTTGCCATCCTGCACAAGATTGGTGCAGCCAACTGGGTGCCTACAAACCATAAATCAACTATCTCTACAGGATTGGGGAGATTTATTTATGCTGTGGGAACCAAGACTGCTTTTGACTATGGCAGGTATATTTTTGAACAAACTTTAAAACATGCTGGTAGTTATGCTGTCAAAGGACCAATTGCCTTTCCCTCCCTCCTTTGTGGAATTATCCTTGCACAATACCCTGATATCCTGGTGGCAAGAGATACTGCTTACAAAAGAGCTCCTGCCCTTGGGTTGCACTACAAACTATTTCAGGTATCTCATACTCCTGATATTGTCATAACATCAGCTGAGACATCGTCTGTGAAGACCCAGTCCAAGACATCTGATGTCATAGCTATATTAAAAGAGACCTGCAAAGAACTGGAAGCTAGGAAAAAGACCCTAGAAAACCTAATTGCCAGGTTAGAAAAGGAGGAAGCTGAAGGAAACAGAAGGGAAGAGGGTGTAGAAGCTGAAGGTCATCTCAATACTGAAGAAACTAGCTCCTCTGAGTCTGATGACAATGCTTAAAGGTTGGTGGAGTTGCTGTTTGGTGGAGTTGCTGCTGGTCCCTGGTGGAGTTTGGAAGTGTGTTCAGTTTTTAGTTGCTGCTCTTATTACTTTTTCTGGATGACTGTATAATTTTTATGAACATGTATCTTTGGCCCATTTGTGGCTAAAGAGGGGGAGATATATTTTGGTACTTAATTAGACATTCTATTTTTCTGCAGTCATTTCTTTCTGCTGCTATCTATCTCTGATTGCTTAGGGTCTTTAGCCAAAAATCTGCCAAAGGGGGAGTTTGTAGTTATTTAGTTATTGGCTTGCATTTTTGGTAAAACCCAAGTGTATGTGTGAATGTCATGACTGATGTCATAACATTCTAGTTTAGTATGTACTGATTCATTAGGTACCTTTGCAGAAAAATATTGACATACAGGTACTGATGTTTATGAGTGTATATATGAGCATTTTGCAAAATGATCACATTTACCAAAATCAGTAAGCAGGAATTCAGATGTCATAACAAATGTTAAGACATCCTGTTCTGAACTAACAGGTTTGCAGTTTGGTTAATTCTGAGTTTTTTCAGGAAAATGACTCAGTCTTTCCAGAACAGAATCCTGCGTTTTCTTTGGGTTAACCTAGCTCAACCCTAACCTGGTTGATAAAGTCCTGTGACCTAGTCTTAAGGTCAAACGGAATTAACCCTAACTTTTTGGGGAAACCCTAACTGAAGATGCAGCTGCTATATATTCAACAGAGCTGCTGTTTTGAAAGAAATCCCTTTTTGACAGAAGATCATTTAGAAGCTGTATAGTTTTAACTATTGTAATCCAAGCAATTATCATTGTGATAAGTGACTTGGAATAGGTTTTAATTGTAAGGGTTGTGTAGCACTCAAAGCTTTGAAGCAAGAGTGTTTGTATGTCTCTTGACTAAAGCTGTGAAGCAGAGTCAAGTTAGGTGTGTGTATCACTCAAAGCTGTGAAGCAAGAGTGTTTATGTTGCTCGATTAAAAAGCTGTGAAGCTTAATCAAGTGTATGTTTTTGAAGAGTGTCTTCATCAAATCATTAGTCAAATTGTTTTATATATCACTGCTGTGATTGAGGGGGAGTGAGTAGGAACTCACGTTTAAGTTGTACTTAGATTGATGTTGCATTGGGTAGGTCTTAAGTGAAGGAGATAAACTGATTGGTTTATTCCTGAATTAATATCTCTTATAGTGGATTTCCTCCCTGGCTTGGTAGCCCTCAGAGTAGGTGTTGTTGCACACTGAACTGGGTAAACAATTGACTGTGTTCTTTACTGTTTTTGTATTTACTGTCTTATAGTAAGTCAGATACGGTGTCATAACATTGAACGTGACATTGAGTATATGCAGCCAGAATTTCAAGAAGTACTCTGATCATCTTGCTGCTCAGAAGCCCCAGCCAGAACCGCCATATTGGAGGAACCTTTGTTCTGTACAAGGTTGCTGTAATCTCCTTGAGGAGAAGAGTTGATCGGAGCAGCAACTTTCGATGGTGAAGTCGAAGTGGTAAGAGCCGGATTTAAAATATCCTGCAAGAAGCAAAAGAATATTAAAGGCATGCACCAAGGTAATGAGAAATTATTTTTTCAAAAGATTTAAATTTCAATTTACCTGTGGACTCTCAGAAGAGAGGTTGCTAGCTATGCGTTCCAACATTACGTTGGAGGTCGAAGATGGAATTTTGGATTTAGGTGAGGGAGCAGCATCCCTGGAATCGAGTCCAGAGACACTAGTGGGTATAACACTTTTTGAAATATCCTTCTTCTGCTTCTTCTTCGAAGCAGCTGGTAAATTCCCTCCAGCCTTGGGGTCTTCCCCAGTAGTGTTTGATTTTCGCTTCTTTGGAGTGGTAGGCGGAAGTTTGTTGGTCTGAAAAGATTTAAACAAAGAGTTAGATGCAAATCATGAAACATTAGTGTATTCGAAACATCAAGGCTAAGTGATTACCTGTGGAGTTGGGACACTGGCTATTACTGGTGTTGTTGTTGTTGTTGCAGCAATTGTTGTTGGTTCGGATGGAGTCACATTGTCAATGGTTTCGATAGAGGCTTGAGAGGCGCTCCCTTCTTTTGACTTTGAAGCAACAGTCTTTATCCCGATGGCTGAAAATCGAACAATTAAGGCAAAAGTTAAAGATATAGAAAATAAGAAGCGTTTGGGATTTTCCCAAGCATTCGCACCTGTGCCTTGATCAGATTTAATCGACATGGCAGAAAGGTCATAGCGAAGATGTCCTGGGAAATCGTGGAGCCAGTGTCGAGCCCATGTCACAGTCTCAGATGGCTTTGGTTTCTTTTGAAGATGTTTGAACATTTCTTTGCAAGTGAACCACCAAGGGTATGGAGGAAACCAAGCCAGAGCCAGTTCTGAGGTAGGTAATCTAGGAAATTTAGGTGGATGCATTTCGAATGCCAACCTATACCTATCCTCAGGTGACAACCCTGAAGGAAGTTTTAACTTAGAAACTTTTTCTTTGAATTTTTCCTTCAAGGTCTCAGCCGCTTGATGCACCGTGGATTCCAAGTGTGTGGGATCATAAGTGGTTTCGAAATAAGTTTGAAAAGCCTTAATCTCTTTGGCATGAGTAAACATACCTTTCTTGGATGGTACCTGCACATCGAATGCATCAGTTAGTTTCTGCTGAATAGTAAGAGTATCGAACATATAAGTCTGATAGAACTTTGTCCACCATTCCAGAAACCCCTTTGCTGTAAGGTGTGTAGGTTCGAAAGTTATTAGTTCAAAATGGGCGAAGCCTTGGTATTGTTCATGCTGTAGTTTGGCCTCTCGTGCCTTGAAGGTTCGCCCAGAGGTGATGGCATTTTCCGTTTGAAATAGGGGTTCAGGAATTATTTGGCACAAGCCAAACTGTCTCGAAACGAAGTTGGGCTGATAAGAGAAAAGGAAAATCTGATTCTTAGCAGGAGTGATTCCTGAAGAGATTAGTCTGGGTAGAAAAAAGGCTCTCCATACGTCTTAAATTTCTTTGCTTTTGACAGCTTCTGAGAGAGCCATGGTGAACTATGAAGGTCCATGAGCCCTTGAAGCAAAAGGCGCCATGGTCTCTTCGAACTTGTGCCTCTTGGAGAATATCATGATATATTTTGAGAATATGACTTTGAAGTCATCCTTATCATCGTTTGGGGTTAGTCTTCGCAGCCTAGTGCCTTCGATGATTCTATCCGCTATTTCAGGGTCTTGTTCAGCAATAGTGTTGGCAGTTGATAATGAAGGTTCGAACATGGCATTTAGCCATAACTGAAGTAACCAGAAAGGGCCAGCTAGCAGGATATTCTTGGAGGTGTGAGATTTTAGACTCGAAACAGCTAACCTTAGACTTTCATAAAGATCAACTAATAGTAGTTCGCTTAAGCACACCCTCCGATTCTCATGCAAATCTCTAGCTAGAGGAATAAACCTACTGGCTACCTGTAGGGATCTGCTGCAAAAGACACACCTTGACAACCATAAGGTAAGGAAAGCAATGTGTTCCACATCCGACACACTGTTCAGTGTGATAATGGCTGATAAACTTTGAAAAGCTTGCTAGCTTGACTTCGAAGTCGATAATACTCGAATGCTCTTCGTTGTCAGGGATATATGTTTCTCCTATTGGTGATAGCCCAGTAATGGCCGCTATGTCAAAAAAGGTAGGGGTAATCATTCCACCAGGAAGATGGAAAGTATTGTAAGTACTGTCCCAGAAATATAGGGACGCGAATAACAATGGGTGGCTATAAGTAAAACCTGGCTTCGACAGTTTAATCAAGTTGTAGATACCTAATTCTTCCCATTGCTGGGATTTCTTAGCTTCTACCTTATTAAACCAGTTGTGATAGGCTGTGTCGGAGGTGGGGCAAGATCGAAACGGTTTGAAGTTACTCTTTACATAATCTAGTACGAAAGGGTCCTTAGGGGGAACGATTGGATTTTCTACGGTGGTTGAATCAGAAGACTCTATAGTCTTGGGGCTATCCATTTTATTAAACAGAGGTTTGAAATTATAGCAAACTGGAAAAAAATTTCTGGTGTCTTTTAAAATTTCAAAGACTGTAAGAGGGCCCATTAAAGCTAACCTCTTGCTAGCAGCGTTAGTAGGAATTAGTACCTGGGATGCATAAAGCATTTCTTTCTCTTTTGAGATCATCTGGGGAACAAGAACATATTGACCTTGGTAGGTGCCAACCTTACTTTCCATTGTAGTTCCTGCGGTCTTTCCTTTCTTTTTGGAAACCTTTTTTAGTTGAGATGAAGTTGAAGAAGACATTGTTGGAAGAATGTTGGAAGTTTAGGGTTTCGGTGAGCAAAGAGGGAGAAAAGATTCAGAAAGTGGGAAGAAAAGAAAAGACCAAGTTGATGGGTTTTTATAATGTGGAAGTTTAAGCATCCACTGAGTAAGATTGTGATACGTGGTAGTCGTGGGTTGGTTTGATGAAGAGGTGGCGTAAAGTTAACATTGGTAATAGGCGTGATTAAAGATAATCATTGTTTTGTAACTGTACCATGCTGTGAAATGGTTCAAGGCGGTTAAGGAATCTGAAAAGCATTGTGATTGACGTGACTGGAGTCATATGCAATAAATGTTACGATGATTCGAAGGTCGCATCAAAATCTTGTGTATATGTTTAAAATAAGTATTTCTCAAAGGAATCGAAATACATATTTTAAAGGGGCATTTTGTTGGCTGAAGATTTTGATGATATTATTAGAAGCAAAGTAAGTTGGACGTTTCGATTGAAATGAAACAAAACGTCATGTTTCGAAATGGTAGAAGCAGTGCTTCGAATGGGCATATCAAAGCTTGGAGCTTCGAGTGGCAGTTATGAGAGTATATTCAAAGAAGCCTCGAAATGATAACAAGGTTGTATCTAAGAAATGCGTTCGAAGCAAAGAAGTGCCAAAACATTTGAAATTCAAATGCAAGCGGGATGTTCGAAATTTGAAATATATGCGCTGGAGCATTCGAAGACGCGTGGAAGCAAGAGAGAGGCATTGCTCTGCATGTTCTGAACGTGGCAGAATCTTATAGCAAGACCGTTATGGTCGAAGTAGTATAAATAGAAGTCTTAGCATTAGGATTTCGTGTGTCATATCTATTGTACAAAAAAACTCAGTAAACATTCAAATTACCACATGGCTAGGGAAACGAATGCACGAGCAATGTACGTATGATAACACCACATGTTTATGATTTAACGAAAACTCTTTATCATTTCCAGTACTTTCCTTTATCTTCATGTCAATACCATTTACAAGCTTTTGCATTTAAAATGTTTTCATTCGAAATCTTTTTACTGATGCCTTACATTTAAATGCTTTCTTTCCATTTCAAATGCTTTACATTTCAGAAACTGTTATACATTTCATGCCTTTATCTTCAAGTTTTTATCATTCGAACACCTTTTTTACTTAAAGTCATTTTACAATTTTCTTGCATTTAAACGCTTTCTTCATATTTCGAATCTTTTACATTAACTGTTTTATGATTCGAAGTCATTTATTTGTCTTTTATGCAGTTTTTACATGTCTTTACAATTGACCTTTATTCATGCAATTTAGTTTCGCGCACATTTACTTGATCACACCTTTAGATCTTTAATAGAGAAATCGAAATAAGTTAAACACCTATACAACATTCTAAATACCAACCATGAATACCAGTTCGATCATGAGAGTTACCCTAATGACCAACACGTCCTAGGATCAATCTAGTCGATCCTGCGAGTTACCAGAGAAATTGAATAACAGTCAGTAAGATTATTCGATAGTTTGGAGGACTAGCGGTTGTTTACCAGAAATCACTGTAAACAGCAGTTTCAAGGTAAGTCATCTTTACCTTGCCTTTTCCATACATCAGCTTTTCTGTTTATAGGATGTAGCAATCATTATTCTTAAAGTTAATCATTTTTTTGTTGTTCCTGTTATTCATTCATATGTTAAAAACTAACTGATGTATGAAAAGAATGGTGTTTAAGGCAGAAAAATGCAGTATGTATCGACACATATCCATATGTGTCGACCCATCTTAGTGAAAATACAAGGTATGAGTCGACACATGACCCTCATGCATCGACCCATACTGAGTTCAAGTCACAAAACAGAAATTGGAAAGGACTATGAGTCGACACATATGCATTTCGCGCCGATGCAAAAAGGTCTATGAGTCGATACATCCCATTATGTGTCGACTCATATTGAACAAATTTCACTTTACAGGGGCAAGGAGAAGCTATGTGTCAATGCATAGCAGCATGGGTCGACACATAGCAGTTCAAAAGTGCATTTTTCCTTTATTCTACACTGTTTTCACATTCTTCTCATTATCATTCGATGTGGTTGTAATAATTTAGATCCTACTTCACTCCCATTGTTAAATTGTACCCCTATCCCCCTAAAGTGATGTAATAGCTTAGATTTCACTTTCCGCTTTTTACTCGTTTTTTCATATATTGCTAGTAAATAAGATGTATGGCAAGATAAAAACAACAAAATATACAACCCTAATCAAAGACAAAACGCATGTAAATCAAACACACTATTCACACATGCACCCTTAGGGTAATCCCGTCTCGTTGCCCCTTTCGGAAAATAGCCACGTCCCTCGAGCATGGGCATTTTATCAAAGACCCTCGGTAAAAGATCGTAGTCCCTCAATGACCCTCGATGTTGCCTTCGGTAAACGATCTAGTCCCTAAAACGACATTGCTAAAATGTCCCATATGTTGCCTTCTATGACTATACAAACATCCCAATGTCTGTTCCTTCACATCCAGTGATGGGGCTTCTTACCAAATCAATGGTAAGATAGCCACATCTAAAGGAGGAGGAAAAGCACATTTAAGACCTTTCGAGTAGGTAGATTCACTCCTAGTTACTCGCTTGCTCACAACAAAAACATTTTTATACACCCACACTCTCATCTTTGAACTATTTTCGAAACAAACACTTTGTAGGCGTTCTTATAGAAACGAGAACCATTACGAAGTTGCATTTTCATAATACTTTCAAAAACACATCTCACAAACACACCTTTGAACTATTTTTGAAACAAACACTTTGTAGGCGTTCTTATAGAAACGAGAACCATTACAAAGTTCCATTTTCAAAAATACTTTCAAAAAACCACACACACAAAGTACAATTTCAAACAAAAGCAAGTGATCTAGCAAGTAACTAAAAGCCCATGGAAAACCATGGATGAAAATGGTGCTAATACCTCCCCTTTTCATAATCTACCCCCCGAACTCAAGAAAACACCTCAAAGGTCTTTCCTGTGCTTTTTCACCTTTCCTTTTTGGATAAAAGAAAAGTCAGTGGCGACTCTTGCTAACCGCAACATTTGCGATAAAACGCAAAACCCTCAAGTCAGTTCTCCCACCGCATCACACACCGAAGTAAAGTAGAGTAATGATTGCGCTTATAGAGGATTCCATTACTGAGGAAGAACTTTATAGTGAACCTCCTCAGGAACTTTTTATCATTGACAGATGCCCCCTCGAGATATTCTTGAGCCTCGAGATACCTTTTCCCCTCATGGAACCAAGGTTTGTCTGCTACCTCTTCAGTGTCAATATTGTAGCAATATGTCGGTTCATCTAACCTTTCAATAGTGATCCGAGGGGCCTCGTTATACCATCTGAAGTTGAACATGGATGACATGGTAGCTAGCGCGTCTGCTAACTGATTCTCTTCTCGTGGGAAGTGTTCAAAGGTGACCTCTTCAAAGTGTGGGAACAATGTCAGCACGTGTTCTTTGTAAGGGATGAGGTTTGAGTGTTTCGTGTCCCACTCGCCTTTGATTTGACTTATTACCAAGGCTGAATCTTCGAAAACGCTCAAGAACTTGATCCTCAGGTCAATAGCATCTTTGAGACCCATGATGCATGCTTCATACTTTGTCATATTGTTGGTGCAATTAAAATATAATTTGGCGGTAAGAAGAGTATGATAGCCCTCAGGCGATATGATTACAACACTGATGCCATTGCGGAGTGCATGGGAGGCTCCGTCAAAAACCATAGTCCATCGGGATCCTTCCTCAGGTCCTTTGTCCGGTCCAGGTTCTTCAGTCAGTCACTAACATAATATCCTCATCCGGGAACTCAAAATTCATGGACTGGTAGTCATCCACAGCTTGATGATCCAAATGATCTGCTAGTACACTTCCCTTGATTACTTTCTGGGTCGTGTACTGGATATCGTATTCAGCTAAGATTATTTTCCATCTTGCTATTCTTCCAGAGAGAGCGGGCTTCTCAAAGATGTACTTGATTGGATCCATTTTAGATATCAACAAAGTAGTGTGGGTCAACATATATTGTCTCAGTCAGCGAGAAGCCCATGCCAAAGCGTAACAAGTTTTCTCGAGCAGTGAGTATCTTGTTTCACAGTCGGTAAATTTTTTGCTAAGGTAGTATATTGCATGCTCTTTTCGACCAGACTCGCCATGTTGCCCCAGCACACACACCATTGAACTATCTAACACTGTTAAGTACATTATCAAAGGTCTTCCTTCAATTGGAGGCATCATAATTGATGGTTCTTGAAGGTATTCCTTGATTCTCTTGAAGGAAGTATGGCATTCGTCATTCCACTTTACCACTTGATCTTTCTTCAAGAGTTTGAAGATTGGCTCACAAGTAGCAGTTAAATGGGAAATGAACCTGGCAATGTAATTTAGGCGTCCTAAGAAGCCTCTGACCTCCTTCTCAGTGCGAGGAGCCGACATCTCTTGTATAGCCTTCACCTTTACAGGGTCTACCTGAATGCCTTTGTCAATGACAATGAAACCTAGCAGTTTGCCAGACCTTACCCCGAAGGTGCACTTATTTGGATTCAACCTTAACTTGTACTTCTTCAACCTATCAAACAACTTTTGTAGATGATCAAGATGCTCTTCCTCAGTTTGAGACCTGACTATCATGTCATCAATATACACCTCTATTTCATGGTGAATCATGTCATGGAACAAAGCTACCATGGCTCGCTGATAGGTTTCCCCAGCGTTCTTCAACCCAAACAGCATCACTTTGTAGCAGAAAGTGCCCCATTGTATGACGAAGGTTGTCTTCTCTATGTCTTCAGGTGCCATCTTGATCTGATTGTAACCAGAGAAACCATCCATGAAGGAAAAGACCTTATGTTGTGCAGTGTTGTCAACCGGAATGTCAATATGGGGAAGCGGAAGTCATCCTTGGGCTCGCCCTGTTCAAATCTCGGTAGTCCACATACATCTGTACCTTGCCGTCCTTTTTAGGCATCATGACTATGTTAGCAACCCATTAGGGATAAGAGGTGACATCCAGGAATCTGGCGTTGGACTGTTTCATAACCTCTACTTTGATCATCTCTGACATTTCAGGGCACATGCGACAGACCTTCTGCTTCACCGAAGGGTAATCTTCTTTAGTTGGCAGACGATGAACCACAATATTGGTGTCTAGTCCGGGCATGTCTTCACACGACCAGGCGAAGATCTCGACATAATCATGCAACATCTGTATCAACCGCTGTTTGACACAAAGTTCCAAATTTGCACCTATCTTGACCTCTTTTCTGTCTTCCTCCGTGCCCAAGTTCACCGTCTCAACTGGCTCTTCATGAGGCTGTATAGCCCTTTCTTCCTGCTGTAACAGTCTAGCAAGTTCTCCGGGTACCTCACAATCTTCCTCACCTTCTTCCTCGGTGTGATACGGTGGGAGAACTGACTTGGGTTTTGCGTTATTGTTTTCGCAAATGTTTCGGTTTAGCAAGAGTCGCCACCAACTTTTTATTTTATCCTAAGGAAAGGTTAAAAAGCACAGCAAAAACCTTTGAGATGTTTTCTTGGGTTCGGGGAGTAGATTATAGAAAGGGAAGGTATTAACACCCTTTATATCCATGGTTATCCATGGGCTCTTAGTTACTTGCTTAGATCACTTGCCTTGCATTTTCAATTGTTTGAAATGGTGCTTTCAATTGTTTGAAATGGTGCTTTGTGTGTGAGTTTGAAAATGGTTTTGAAAAGAGGTCATTTGTTGTGGCAACCTTTATAATGATCCATGTTTGAATGTATACAAAGGTGTATTTTTCTTTTGAAAAGTTTTCAATGTTTTTGAAAGTTGTTTTGAAAGTGTGTTGTGATGTGTGTTTTAAAAAATGGCAAGGATTGTTTTGCAAGATTGGTCAAGTAACCAAGAGCTATCTACCCTAAATTTCTCAAAGATTTTTCCTATGTTTTAACCCTTTTAACAGTATTGTTCCACGATTGTATTTGGTGGACAATCTTGTGTTAGGATGTTAACGGGACGGGCACGGGTCATCGTTTAGACCATGAATGCAATAGTGCCAAGTGTCTTTGGCAATTTTTTTTTATTTAAGGGACTTGATCATTTTTAGGCAACTTGAGAAAGCGTCATCGAGGGACTATGATCATTTGAATTGTTTTGTTTTGCCAAAGACACTCAACATGCAACATGGCCCATTATTGAAGGCAACGAGTGGAGTAACCCTAAGGGTGCAAGTGTGATTAATGTTGTCCATTTTCATGCTTTTTTGTCTTTGCATTAGTCAAGCTATTTGTTGGTTGATTTTGCATACAAACCCTAGGTCTATCATGGCATAATTAGAAAGCTTTAAAATGCGGAATTTAAAGTCCTAAATTATTACAACATAATTATGAGGATGGGGGTACAAATGTTCAAATGGGGGATATTTAGCAAGAAATTAAACCTAGAACTATTACATCCAAATTGAATATACAAATATTAAAATTGTACAATATTAAGACAAATATAATAAATATGCAAAATGTATTATGCATAAAAATGTTTTTTTATTTATGTAAAAGTACTTTTTCAATGTAAAATATACACAAAAATAAAAAAAGTCAATTTTTGGATATTTTCATGGTTTAGGGCAAAACCCTAGTTTTTCTAAATAAATAGCATTTATTAATTATATTATATACAATATTTATTAATTATATACAAAAAAATAAAAAAATAAGTATATTGTGGAAAAAAAGGTTTTTTTTATGTCATACATTAATAAAATAAAAAAAGTATTATTTTCATGCTTTTGTCCTAAATATCCTAATAAATATACAAGTAAAAAATAAAATATTTATTATTTACCAAAAAAAAGTATATTTTGAGAAAATGTTTTCAAAAGGTAAAATAAAATAATAACTGAAAATAAATATATTTTATATTATTTTTTAGTGTTTTAAATAAAAGTATATGTATTATTTTACATGTATAAGTTTAAATAAAGCAAATAAATTCCAAATAAATGCAAAAATGGGTGGAAAAATATTTTTAATATTTTTTATATTTGAGCAAAAAATAATAAGTCAGAACAAAAAAGAAAAAAGAAAAAATAATTAGAAAAACACACAATGGGCCAGGGGGGTGCAAAATGAAAAAAGTGGTGCAAACAGAAAAAACAACTCAGGCCCAACCCAAGTAGCTTGTCTTCAACCTCCAGCCATGTTTGAACAAGAAAACACGCGTTTCTTTCTCCACTTGCTATCTCTTGATTCTTTGACTTTTAACAAAAACTTACAACATCAATAATGTAGAGCATCTTGTCACGATTTCAAATATATAAAAAAGTTGTTCTAACTCTCAGAAATGAGAGAGAATTTCTTCTCCCCCAATTTCTGACCTAAGTTTTTTTCAATGTTCATGTCCCAAATTCTCTCAGCACACACAATATAAATGAAAAGTAAGTATATTGATAGCTTCAGGGCCATGAGTAGAACATACTTTCTTCACAAACTTAAGCCTAAATATGCTTGGATAGAGAGATAGAAGTTCACATTTTACCTGCTTCAGCTTGACTCGAACAGAGTAATATGGCCAACTTCAATGGTGTTTGAGGACTTGTACAGCTTGCCTGAAGTCCAAGGATGCTCCTCCAACCTTTAGCTTGCTTTGAAACTAACTGAATCGAGCTATGGAAGTCAACCTGCACAGGTGAAAAGTGAAAATGGCAACCTTGGTTATGGATGTTACAGTTCAAGTTCAATGCTTGGAATAGCTTCAATGGATGGTAGGGAGTGTGTTTGAACAAGCTTTGGCCAAAACGCACGAGTGGAAGTGTTTGTGGAAGTCAAGTTGCAGAAGGGACTCTGTTTTTGCAGCAAGAAGGTGTTTCTGTGAATGAGGAGGTTTGAGGGATGGTTTGGTCGTGTTTCAAACTTGGTTTGATGTCTGGAAAGTGTTCATGAAGTTTGTTTTTGCTTGTGCTTGCAGGAAGTGAATGTAGTATATCTTTTGCAATGTTTCTTCTTATCTAAGCAAAGATTGTCAAGTTGGATTATAGGCTACTACAGGCCCCTCAAGCATGCTGCAAACTTGGTTCTTGATCAGTGGGATTTGTCCATAAAATTGTGCCTAAAAGATCTAGCTTGTACCTCTTTGATTTGTGAATTTGACATAAAGCACTTCTTTATCAAAATGGCAAATGTGCTTTTTCCATATATGGATTAATTTTGCATGTAATGGCTAAACACACAAAATAAGGCTTGAACACAAAGGATATGAATTAAATTGTTGAGTAAGAATGGGATTAGAGGCCTGTAATCTAGCTTGAACCATGCTGAGTTTGAAAATGCAAAGTGTATGAACATGCCTTGGTCAAGAACAAAAGTGGATTTTGCCCAACTTTGCAAATTCGATTCTCCCTAACCACAAGGGTGTTTGAGAAGTTCTTGGACAATTTGGAAAGCTTGGAATGTGTACTACAATCCATATTTGTAATGCAAGTTGAAATTCCAAGTGGAAGCATGTGAAAAGTGGCCATGAAGTTGGGCAAAAATCCTGCCTAAAATAGGTCAAAAATTTTCTAAGTTAAGAATGTTTTGCACCCTTGTTCCAAAAATCATAACTTGAGATACAAGCTTCTTTTGAGGAAACTTTTTGGATCAAAGTTGTAGATTTTGCAATGTACTACAACTTTCATGTTTTGAGTTTTACTTGAATCCATTTATATCTTGATGAAAAAATGGGACAAAGTTAGGAAAAAATTAGGAATTTTCATAACTTAGAAAATTTCTAAGTTATGAAATTTCTTCATTTTAAACCCTAAATTGCAATTTTTGGTTTCTTGATGAACAATTTTCATAATTTGACATGTCTTGATGAAAAATGAATCTTGGCACTTGATTTTTGACCAAAAAGTCAAAGTTTGACTTTTCAGTATACAGTCAAATTTTGATCAGTTGATTGAAAAATTCATCTGTCAATCTTGTGCATTTGGGATCCTTTGAACTTGTTGAATGTGTCAAGACCATGCCATTGAGTCCTTGAGGACATATGTGAGCTTGGTTTGCCATTGGCTAGGTCAAACAGTCAAAAATTGCCTTTGTGCAGTCAAAACCCTAAAAATGACCATTTTGCCCTTTTGGTGATCTGGTCAAATTTCTTGTGGAATTATGATCCAAACTTGATAAAATGGTCCATATGAGTTCATTATGTTGATGTGGGTCAAAAATCATGAGGTTTGACTGTCAATTGGTCACAGTTGATTTTTTTTTCAATATAGCTGATTTCTAGGTCAAGTGTCCAATTGACTGGGCAAAGATTGGAATCAAGGCTTGAAACTTGGTATGGATAAACTTGTGAGTCCAATATGAAGCATGAAAGTCACTTTGGGAATTTTGGGTCAAAACATCTTTGTGCAAACTCAAACCCTAATTTGGGTCAACAATGCAAGGAGGAGTCTTGAGCAGAGCAAACCCTAACCTGATCTTGAGTTCCAAGAGTCTTGTGGTGAGAAAATGTTGAAGAAATGAGAGGGCAAATTTTGGGGTACAACACTCGGCTTGGTTGATCGGATTTTCGAAGTCATAACTAGCAATAGCAGAACTGTTATCAATGGGATCCAGAGTGGATATGGATCTGCATTTTGATACGTGAGTATGTGTAAGAGCATAGTTGTATAGACAAAAGTAAAAAGAAAAGAAAGACAGAGAGTGCAAAATTTGTATGCATAAAAGTCCAATGTTTTATTAATGCCATATGAAATTGAATTATAATAGCCCTCACAAATAGACCATTGTGCCCCAGGTAAGACACATGGCCGTAAAGTTTATACTGTTTATTACATATCCAAAAAACAAAAAGACAATTACTTATGAACAAAAGTAATCGGTACAAAGTCTCTTTTGGTTCAGTTACTGAGTCCACCATTGGCAGTAGGGAAGATCCAGCTGTCCATGTCATCATCGCCATCACTGTCTTCTAAGGCGTTGACCCCATGATTGCTGATACGGAGGAGAGGTCCTCCAGCACGAGCACGACGAACATCCCTTTGAGCCTTTGAAGAGAAACCTAAGCCAAACTTGTCAGAATTGTATGGTATGTCAGGGAGCTGACCTCAGATGGTAGACCCATCTTCTTCAATAACTGCCTTTGCATCCTTGAGAGAAACCATCTTCAAGGGAGGTCTGGTGATCCTTGGCAGATTGGTGACAGCTTCAGTTGCAACAATAGTCTGAGGTACCTCTTCGAAATTCTGACACGGAGTCTCGATGAACTCGTCATCCATTTCTACGTACCTGAAGGAGTTCAGATGACTGACCATGTATTCTTCTTCACCGTGCATCATGACAATCTTTTCTTTTACCGGGTACTTCATCGTTTGATGCAGAATAGATGTGACAGCTCCCGCCCCATGAATCCAAGGGCGACCCAATAAACAAGAATAGGATGGTCTGATATCCATCATGTAGAAGGTGGAGTCAAAGGTCTGAGAACCAATTTTTATGGGGATGTCCACCTCCCCGTGCATCATTCTCTTTGAACCATAGAAAGCCCTCACCACTATGTTGTTGGGCTTCAAGGTCAAACCTTCATAGTCTAGCCTATCTAGAGCCTTCTTAGAAAGCACATTCAATGATGAACCAGTATCTACCAGGACATGGGCCAAAGTAGTGCCCCATAATTCGACTGAAACATGTAGCACATCATTGTGTTTTCTTCCTCTGGGTATCAAATCAGCATCAGAAAAACCCAAACCATTATCCGCTGTCAGACTGGCCACACAATCTTCAAATTGGTCCGCAGAGGTTTCCTGTGGCACATGGGCCGTCTTAAGGAACTTCACCAAAGCCTTCGCATGGGCTTCAGAGCATAATAGTAAGTCCAACATAGAAATCTTTGAAGGGGTCTACCGCAGTTGCTCGCCAACATTGTAGTCGCTCTTTTTGATGATCTCCAAAATTTCTTCCATTTCCTTCTTGGAAGCCCATGGGATAGATATTAACCGCGCCTTCGTCTGGACAAGCTCAACCAATATGTCTTTGCCCCGAGTCTCGGTCGAATCAGTGATAGGGGTGTCAGTAGGGGTGATCATAGGAAGTGTAGTTGTATCAGCAGGAGCAAAAGCAAGAATAATCACAGGGCCAGTAACAACTTTCGGAGGAGAAATCTCTGGGAAGAACACTCTTCCACTTTTGGTTATTTTGTTGGTTCCCACAATGTTTCCAATATCGGGGTCAACCTTCTCAGAAACCTGGTCTTCATCAGCCAACCAATCTTGCTTGACGCCATGGTAGTAGATGTTACCCCCGTATTTCCAGGGAATAGTTTTGTCTGAGGAGTATGGGATTGGCCCTGGCATAGTAATTATCAATGAAGTCACCTTCGGAACATATGTAATCCTGACGGGTCTTTTGGTGGAGACCCTGGGAAGATTGGCGGAAATGGTAATATTGAAACATCCTTGTAAGAAGTGGTTGGAACAAGAGTATTTTCAAATAAAATCTCTTTGTCGTCCATCAGGCGCTGGACACCTGCCTTCAATAAATGACAACCAGTCGGTAGAGATAAACAGAGGTGGCAACCTTCACCACAACCCGGAAATAAACCAGCCTTCAACAGGCTTCTCTTGACGGTCAGGAGAGGAGTAACAAGTTCATCAATAGCAGTAACAAACACATCATCTTCCACAATGTTAACACCACGGCCATGCTTGGGCATAAGAGTAGTGATAACATTTGGAGTCTGAGGGGCGTCAAATTCAATTTCCTTCACCTCGAGAAGGTCTTGCACCTTATTTTTCAAAGCCCAACAGTTGTTGGTATCATGGCCTGGATTTTCTGAATGGTAAGCACAATGAGCATTAGGGTTGTAGTGAGGAGAGGTAATGTTGGGATTCTTCAGAGCTTCCCGCAAGGTTACCAAATTAGATTTCAAAAAATGTGGCAAGACTTGATACAACGTCATATTTATTCGGGTAAGCTATCTTATCAGCTTTTCTGTTCTCGGTTGATTATTCCTTTGTTGGGTGGGTGCAGGTTTAGAGATCATGACAACCCCTACCACTAGACGGCGTTCAGTTCTGTCCAGATTCCTTTGATGGTACACATTTGATCGGGACTTTATAAGTCTATTGGGATACTAACTGCAAGTATACAGTTTAGTCGTTCTAGTTTTAAATGATTATCGAACCCACAGAGACTGAGGATCAATCGCGTACGATCTAATGCTACAATTTGTTTAACTAAGCGATGAATATTTGGTTTTAGGGGGGAAATAGTTTAATTAAAAATAATAGTAATAGTTATACCGGTATGTGATAGTCGGACTTCGGGAATTCGGTGAATCGCTTGGCATATAAAGTATTTCGGTAAAAACGAATTGTTTAAAAACCTGAGACATACACTCTCGTGTTCATGAAATAAGTCATGCTACTAAACCTAGTGGATGAACTTTAAATTTAATAACACTTTTTGAAAACAATTTGAGTTTAATTAATTTATTAAAACACTCTCATGTATTTAAAAATTAATGTTTCGTTACCACTATCTGGGTTGAACCCCAACTCTCGCATGCAGGTTCTTGCCTTAATTAATTTCCCACTCTCGTGGCAAAATCGTGTTAATTATCCTCTCACTCTCGTGACAAGGGTAGTTAAATTAAACATGGAAATTGGAAACCATAAATTGTTTTATAAATGTTTTTAGCCAAGTTATCACCGAATTCCTTCGGTACTTAGGAGTCACATACCGGTACAATTAATTTAGCTGGACATAATATATTTAATAACTATGCAATTTAAAATATGATCCATACAAATAAATGAAATATCACAAGAATGAATAAACATTAATTGCATAAAAAACCTGGAAAGAATGTTGCTATGGTAATCTTGGAAGTTACAAATTCCTTGCAGCTCAATCGAAATCAATAAATTGTGTTAATTCTTAAATGAAGAATTAACACTCTAAAACTAATGTTGGAAATAGAAATTACAGTAGTGTAGAAAAAAGACTCAAAAACAGGAAAATAGAATAATTGCAGGAAAATAGAAATTTGGTTCTGGGAAAATTTCTTCGACCCTCATCCATTGCACTACCACATATATATAGGAGAAAAAATTGCAGTTGAGAAAATCTTGGAAAAGGCTTGAGTGGAGTAAGACCAGGTTGCATGGTTACTGAGTGGAGAAAATATAGGAGAACACTTCTGCCCTCACGTTGCCCATGTCTCCACTAATTCATAACGTTCCTCTTTACGCGTGTGACGGTCGTCACATGTGGGTGACGGTCGTAATGCGCTTAAATAGCACATTACGCTAGTCAATGATGTGTGACGAGCGTTCTTCCTAGTTAGGGATACGTTACGGTCGTCACAGGGTATGACGGTCGTCACCGTTACAAAATCTGCAGATTTTGCAGATTGGGTTCTTTTCTCTTCCGTTTCTTGTTTAGCTTCCTTCATGTGGTCATTTTTCATTGGTTTGAGTTGACAAATGTTGTACCTGTGAAAAGACACAAAAACTCGGAATAATCGGGAGTTAGACGACTCAATGTATTATAAAATCGGTAAAAAGCTTAGTAATTATATGATACGATTTCTCGTTATCAAATTCCCCCATACTTAAACCTTTGCTTGTCCTCAAGCAAATAGTCATTCGAAAGGTCGGACAAGTTTTGTCAAGCGCATATGCATGACATACCTTGTATTTTTAAAGCAATTTCGGGAAATCCTCGTCGGTTTGACCAATACTTGAGTGAAACACTAAAGATACACTAATGACACAAGCAATAAGCTTAGTCGTAGGCTTCCATTTCAAACGAGCTATCCAACAGTTCCGTTATAATTCTGCCCAGAGTTCCTTGTATCTATTTCACCCGGTTTCGTTCTGGCGCAATCATATTAAGCCCTTTGTCTTAGCACGCACGTAGTGGAGTAACCGATTAGTGACTTTGATCCTTTTATCACGGGGTCTGGTACACGAATGTGGCAACCCTACATATGTTATCCAAGTTGGAGGTTATGGGGGATCGGGCCGTAGCACGCCCTACCAAGTTCAGAACCAGATACCTCTGAACCAACCGACACTGGATTCCTTCATTATTTTCTCAACTCTTATATGTGACCGTATATTTTGGTGCACAAAATTTCTTTTCTTTTAGCAGTGAGATAGGAAGGATATTTTAATGATCAGGCATCAAACACTTATATTCATCGATTCTCCACGTGGTTTGTGTCAAGACGGTGCTGATTGCTAGTATAAAATACTAGGGGTTACTGTAGAACTAAAAACTCCAGATATCGGTATAATGGTTATTGAAACGGATCGCGTAAGAAGGAAGTCTACGGTGTCATAACCGTATCGATCTTGTTATGTCGTTTTCGGCTTCCTCAACTGGGATTTCGTTAAAATAGGTATGTCGGGCTAATGCGAAGATAAAAGATTTCGGTATGGCTAAATAAAGCGAAGAATTTGAATCGAGACATATCATAAAAAAATTTACTAGTTTATAAAAGATGGAGATAAAAATTTACTAGTTTATAAAAGATGGAAAGGTACCTCTCCCACACTAAATCCGACATTGTCCTCAATGTTGTGGTATATAGGCGGGGAAGTACAATTACAAAAAAAAAACGGAAAGGAAATGAAACAGAAAAAATAATAAACTACAGAGAAAAATAAAGAAAACTACTGGTGACCACGTCCTCTACTCCTGGTGCGAGAGCGTATGGTAGGAGTGGCTTCTGTGTCAGTATCCTGGAAACCAAGGGTGCTGACGTCTAGTCTTAAGGCATTGAGCTCTGACAGGGCCTCATCCAACCTCTCATTCATGCTCCATTGTCCAGTCAAGATCTGAGTGTTTTGGGCGCACAAATACTCATATTGCTCATGTTGTCTTATTTCAAGCGCTGCGCTCATTTGATTTTGCATATGAATGGCGCGGAGGACCACTTCAAGAGTAATAGGAGGTGGTGCAGATGAAGGTCCTGGAATGTCATGGACGGGAGGAGCACTGTCCAGCTCTTCTTGTATTTCGTCCGCGGGGGCATTAGGCTGGTCTTCATGAGTGGGAGCACGCCCCGCGGGAGCTGTAGGATCGAACAACCAGTTAGCTCGGTTTCGTGGATCGATTCGGTCCCTGCAAGGCAAAGTGATGTTCTGATAAACAGTGTTTCTGATCACAGGGTGGAATCTTCCATCCTCCCGCTCATAAATGAGATGTGCGGCCTTGCAGTGATCCAAAGTCAGCAAAGTCGGTGCCATAGAAGGCATATTCGCGAGAGCAGCACCATAGTTCAGAGCTATGGCAAGTGAAGTGACCAGCCCTCCGAAATAAAAGGGTTTTCCGCCTCTAGCACAAATAGAGTGGATATGAGCCAGTAAGAACAGGGCGGCGTTGATCTTTTGCCCGGTGAACGCGCAATGCATGAAGAAGAGCTCCTTGGAGTTGAGCTTGTGGTTGCTGTCACAGGCGAAGATTGTGTTGCTGAGGATGCGGTGGAAATAGCGGATGGCCGGATTATGAATGTGGGTGGCATTGAGGTGGTCGTAGGATCCGGCACGGATGTTCGTCATACTGTGCCATAAGTTGAAAGCTTCCTCACCAAAATTATCTGGCACCCGGAGATGGACACCTTCGTCAGAACAGAAGCCTTCTCGGTTCGCGGCACAGGTTCCATAAATCCATACTCTGCAACAATTGTCGGACACTGTCAAGTAGTCCCAAACTCCTCAAACATTCAAAATCAACATACCGTGTAGGTTGGAGACCGTGGCGTTGAAACTTCTGAAATTTAACCTATTGGGTTTCTACTTGTTCGCCGGATCTGAAAATGAGAGCGGGAGCTTGTTGATTGTTGGCCATGGTGTTTGTAAAACGGATTGAAAAAGGTTTGGAATGAGAATGGAGTAGTGGGTTGAGAATGTTGGAGGTTTGAAAAAAATGGAGTGGGTATGTTACGTTATTTTGCAGCAATGGAGGTTTTGTGGGTTTTGAAGACAATGGTTGGAACGGCTCTGTAATAGCTGTTCTGATGTATTGTGCGCGTGACGGTCGTCACGAGGGTGTGACGGGCGTAACACGGTGAAACGCGTGTTACGCTCGTCACGTGGGTGTTACGAGCGTCATGCGTTCAATGTCATTAATGAGAAGACCGTTACAAGACCGTTACATATGTTTATATTTTTTTTTTATTATTTTCTTAATATTATAATTTTGAATTTTGAAATATTCTAATATTATAATTTAAAAAATATTTACCAACACACTAATGAAATAATATTTGCAGAAAATGTAAACAGTAATTTAAAAAAATAAAAAATATACTGGAAATGAAATACATGAATGAAAATAAAATAATGGCAGTAGGGCAATAAAACATGATAAATAATTGAAATTGCATTAATCCATAAGAATTGTTTGGAAATACAAATAACTTAAATAAAAAATGATAAAAAGCTAGAACAAACTAGATTCCTCCCCACACTAAAACTAAACAGTGACCTCACTGTATGTACAAATGCGAGAGAAGAACAAATCAAGATAACAACGGCAAACTCTAGCCACGGGGAGTAGGGAACATATGCTGGTGCATGAAATCCAGCTGGTCTGTCAGCAAATCCATTAAAGCGATGAAATCCACTTGTAGAGATGTAAGCTCGCCCCGCATTTCAGTAATTTCTTCATGCAAAGAGTGCAGCGTAACAGTAGGTGGAGGCGGTGGTGGGATCTCTGGAGCCTGGGTGGTGGTCTCAGTAGAAACTACTTGTTGCTCCCATGGATCGGGAAACTGATGGTATCCCGGTGGTGTTGCAGGGTCTTCAGCATCGTGAGAGGTGTTGGGTACTTCGTAGATGTCAGTGGAAGGAGACGAAGGCGGTGTAGCAGGATGGTGGAGGTCAAAAAGCCAATTTTCTCTATTATGGACACTAGTGATAGGGTTCAGGAGCATAAACTGGTGGACAGTCTCATGATTAATTAACAGCTCGAATTCATTTGGCCCAAGATTCCCTATAAAACTGGTGTTGAAGCAAAATTCAATGTTCATTGGCTTTATTCCATAATGCGGGGTTGATTCTAGCATAGGCCTTCGGAGTCCAATGGCATTAGAGATCATAGTGACCAAACCACCCAACAGGATTGCTGCATTCGAAGTTTGTATAATACGTTCCATGTTAGCTAGCATATAAGCGGCACCGTTTACTGGACGGCTCTGAGAGGCACAATACATAATGAAGAGCTCATCACGTGACACCGATGTAACATTTTGCTCTTTACCAAAAAGGGTATGGGCGATGATCTTATGAAAGTACCTGATAGCCGGGTTGTGGATGGACTCAGAATAAAGGTCAGAAGGCTCTGGATGGTTATTGCCAGCAATGCTGCCCCAGAAAAAATCAAGGTCAGAATCAAGCAATAGGTCCTCCTGGGTCATAGTAATAACATCAGGGCCAAAAGGGAATCCTAACAGGTTGGCAAACTCCTTAAGGTTATAGCGGTAGTCCATGTCAAACAGCCTGAAGGTGATCAACCCACGGTTGAACCCTAACCCATGATTCAGAAGCTAACTCAGTGTGCTCAGGAACTCAAGGGTCAGCTTCCTGTAGGTACAATACCGTCTCTGAATAAGAGCAGTGTCCCAGCCTATCTGGTGTAGCAGATACATGACACTCTCACGAATGCCAAGAGCAGTCATAGCATGGTCATCAGTGTAAATTGTAGGATACATTTCGCGCTCAGCCAGATCCTCAAAGCGTCTTCTCTGGTGCCTGCTTCTCAAGGTGATATTCATGTAGTTTACTCGTGTCGTGGAGCTAAATATGAAAGCTAAAGAATTACCCCCTGAAAATATTTAATAAATGTTTGAAAAACTAAGTTAGTATTTTCAGGTTAAGAATGCCGAAGTTAAATCAAAAAGAAAAAGAAAGTGTAAAGGAAAAATAAAAATAGAAGAAAAAAATAAAATAAAAAGGAGTAAGAGATGCAACATGAAAGTTTTAAAGATTAAGAAAAAGAAAAGAAAAATAAAAACATAGTAAAACAATAAAAATAATTAAAAGAAAACATGGGTTGCCTCCCATGAAGCGCCTTTGTTTTATGTCGATGGCTCGACAGATAGCACCTATTCAGTTAGGTATCGGGTAGGTGGCTCACTTAACTGAAGATAAGCCGAATAGTTTAGATTTCCGACGTTAAAGTAGTGCTTTAAGCGCTGGCCATTGACTATGAATGGTTCGATAGAATTTCCTTTAATTTCTATTGCACCACTTGGGAAAACTTTATTAATTTCGAATGGTCCTGACCATCTGGAACGTAATTTTCTCGGGAAAAGTTTCAGTCTAGAGTTGAATAAGAGTATGATGTCTCCTTCCTTAAATTATTTCCGAGAGATACGCTTATCGTGCCATTTTTTTGTTCTTTCCTTATAAATTCTAGCATTTTCATAAGCGTCTAAACGCAATTCTTATAATTCATGGATATCTAATATTCGTTTCTCACCAGCAATCTTGTAATTTAAGTTAAGGGTTTTAATTTCCCAGTAAGCTTTATGTTCTAATTCTACTGGCAAATGACAAGATTTTCCATAAACTAATTTAAACGGCGTTGTTCCGATAGGGGTTTTAAAAGCTGTCCTATATGCCTAAAGAGCATCATTTAGCTTGGAGGACCAATCTTTTCTGGATGTGGCTACGGTTTTCTCAAGGATTTATTTAATCTCCCTATTTGACACTTCCACTTGTCCACTCGTTTAAGGATGGTATGGTGTGGCTATGCGATGTTTAACGCCATATTTTGAAAGTAGTTTTTCGAAAATTCTAGAGATAAAATGGGAACCGCCATCACTGATTACTAGTCTTGGTACACCGAATCGTGGGAAGATAACATGCTTGAATAGTTTAAGTACCACTCGTGTATCGTTTGTGGGTGCAGCGATGGCTTCAATCCATTTTGATACATAGTCAACAACTACCAATATGTACTTATTTCTGAAAGATGCGGGGAACGGTCCCATGAAATCAATTCCCCACACATCGAAAATTTCTACTTCGAGAATTCCTTTTTGCGACATTTCGTCACGTCTAGATATATTTCCTGTGCGCTGACATCTATCGCAGTTCATAATTGCTACGTGGATGTCTTTCCATAAAGTAGGCCAAAAGAAGCCAGCTTGAAGTATTTTTGCACAAGTTTTCGATGTACTAGCGTGTCCACCATAAGGGGCGGAATGGCAATGGGAAATGATGTCGTCTATTTCATTGTTAGGAATACAACAACGGTAGATACCATTGGCGCCTCTTTTAAAGAGTAATGGTTCATCCCAAAAGTAGTGTTTAAGATCATGGAAGAATTTCTTCCGCTGTTGGTACGTTAAATCGGGTGGTAAAACACCGGCAACTAAATAGTTAACGAAATCAGTGTACCATGGTAATACGGTGTTGGTACAAATGGCTTTTACTACGGCAGTTGTTAAAGGTTCATTGTGTCGATCTAAACTGTCGATATGAGCTATCTATAGTTTAGAAATAAGGCGTTCATAAGGGAAATCTTCGTTTATGGGAACACTCTCGGTTTGGATTCCATCTAATCTTGATAAATGGTCTGCTACCACGTTTTCAGTCCCTCTTTTGTCTTTTATTTCCAAGTCAAACTCTTGTAGGAGTAAGATCCATCTGAGTAGTCGCAGTTTGGCGTCTTTCTTACTTAGCAAGTATCGGATCGCAGCGTGATCCGTGTAAATAATGATTTTGGCGCCCACTAAATAAGAACGAAATTTATCCAATGTGAATACAACAGCTAAGAGTTCCTTCTCCGTAGTGGCGTAATTCATTTGTGCGGGATCGAGTGTTCTGCTTGCGTAGTAGATAGCGTGAAGCTTTTTATCTTTGCGTTGTCCTAGGACTGCACCTACAGCATAATCGCTCGCATCGCACATTATTTCAAATGGTAGGTTCCAATCAGGAGGTTGCATAATAGGTGTTGAAATTAAGGCTTCCTTAAGCGTCTCAAATGCGTTTAAGCATTTATCGTCGAAAATAAACTCGGCTTCTTTCATTAATAATTCAGTTAGTGGCTTAGTGATTTTAGAGAAATCTTTTATAAAACGTCGGTAAAAACCAGCGTGTCCTAGAAAACTTCTTATTTCTCTAACTGTTTTGGGTGGTTGAAGGTTTTTGATAATTTCGATTTTTGCTTGGTCGACTTCAATCCCTCTGTTTGATACAATGTGACCCAACACAATTCCTTGTCTCACCATGAAGTGACATTTTTCCCAATTGAGCACTAGGTTGACATTGACACAGCGTTTCAGTACTAATTCAAGATTTGATAAACATCCGTCAAAACTTTCTCCACAGACAGAGAAATCGTCCATGAATACTTCCATAATTCCGTCTAAAAAGTCTGCGAAAATCGCCATCATGCATCGTTGGAAAGTTGCAGGTGCGTTACATAGTCCAAATGGCATTCTTCGGTATGCAAAGGTACCATAGGGACATGTGAACGTGGTTTTCTCTTGATCATCAGGATGAATGGGAATTTGGAAGAATCCTGAGTATCCGTCAAGATAGCAGAAATGGGAATGTTTGGCTAAGCGCTCGAGCATTTGATCAATGAATGGTAATGGGAAATGGTCCTTGCGCTTAGCTTTATTTAGTTTTCTGTAATCGATACACATTCTCCATCCTGTTTGGGTACGTTGTGCCACTGATTCGCCTTTCGTGTTTGTTATAACCGTAACACCTCCTTTCTTAGGCACCACGTGAACTGGACTGACCCAGTTACTATCTGATATTGGGTATATGATGCCTGCCTCTAGCAGTTTCTGCACTTCTTTCTTAACGACTTCACTTAGGATAGGATTTATTCATCTTTGATGTTCTCTAGAAGTCTTGTAGTCCTCCTCCAGCATAATATGGTGCATACAGAGAGAAGGGCTTATTCCTTTTAGATCTGATATATTATAGCCTAACACGGTTGGATACTTCCTTAATACACTAAGAAGTTTTTCGATTTCGATCTTCCCTAAATTGGCATTGACTATAACTGGCCGTTCGAGTTCTTTATCTAAAAATTCGTACCTAAGATCTTCAAGTAACGTTTTAAGTTCTATACCAGTTTTCTTATCAGTTGGGGTAGGATCGGGTGTTAAGGCGAAACATTTGCTTAGGTTAGCATCTAGATATTCTTGCTTCCAGTCATCATCCTTGAGGATAGTTGGTGTCGGAATTTTCATCATCCCAGAATAGGTGTCTTCTTGGCTTTCTAGTTCTTTGACACATTCATCAATAATATCTAGGAGACAACATGAGTCATCTATAGCAGGGGCTTTGAAGAACTGGGAAAGAATGAATTCTACTTTTTCTTCTCCTACCTCGAAGGTAAGATTTCCTTTCTTAACGTCAATGATGGCTCCTGCAGTAGCTAAAAATGGTCTTCCTAATATGATGGGGATGTTTGAATCTTCCTTGATGTCCATTATTATAAAGTCAGTCGGTATGTAAAATTGTCCTATTCGGACAGGGATGTTTTCTAGCATACTAACAGGGAATTTTACTGATCTGTCAGCTAGTTGTAGGGACATCTTGGTAGGTCTCATGTCACCTAATTTGAGCTTCTCGCAAATAGATAAGGGCATTAGACTAACACTTGCTCCTAAATCGCATAGAGCTTTGTCTATGACAAATTTTCCAATTACACATGGTATGGAGAAACTACCAGGATCTTTTAGCTTTGGAGGCATGTTATTTTGAATTATGGCGCTACATTCGGCGGTTAGCATAACGGTTTCGTTTTCAACGATTTTTTTCTTATTAGACAATATCTCTTTTAGGAATTTATCATATGACGACATTTGGGTTATAACTTCTGTAAATGGAATAGTAACGTTTAATTGTTTCAGAAGTTCTACAAATTTCTTGAATTGCCCCTCGTTCTTGGATTTTGCAAGTCTTTGAGGGTATGGAATTGGTGGTTTATATGGCGGTGGAGGCACGTAAGGTTTTTCTGAAGCCTCTCTGTTCTTATTCGCGTCTTCCTCTACATTCTCAGATTGATCTTTCGACTTCTCTACTTCCTTTTCAGGTTTCTGATACATGGTCGGGTTTTGGAGTCTAGGATCTACCGGTCCATCGAGGGTTGTCCCACTTCGTAATGTGATAGCATTAGCGTGTCCTTTAGGATTGGGTTGTGGCTGTCCAGGAAATGTACCAGTAGGTGAGGCAGAACTAGCTTGGTGTTGTGCTATTTGGGTTTCTAACATTTTATTGTGAGTTGCCAGGGTATCTACCTTATTTGCTAATAGCTTCAATTGTTCACTGGTGTGAACGTTTTAATTGAGGAATTCTTTATTTTTTTGAGCTTGATTAGCGATAAAATTTTCCATTAGGATTTCAAGGTTAGATTTCTTAGGAATGTTAGGAACATTAACAGCGGGTTTTTGATAACCTGGAGGTACAACAGGTGCTTGGCCAGGTGCATATAAAGCGTTATTGCTCTTGTACGAGAAGTTAGGATGGTTCTTCCAACCAGGATTATAGGTATTATCATAAGGATTACCTTGAGCGTAATTTACCTGATCAACTGATATTCCTGCTAAGATTTGACATTCGGTTCCAACATGACCAGGGACTCCACAAACTTCGCAGTTTGGGGTAACTGCAGCCACGATGGCTGCAGGAGGTAAGGTCAAGCTTTCTATCTTTTGGGTAAGAGCATCTACCTTAGAATTAACTTTATCTAGGCTACTAATCTCGTACATCCCACCTTTGGTTTGAGTTTTCTCCACAGATGTTCTTTCTCCTCCCCACTGATAGTGGTTTTGAGCCATATTTTCAATGAGTTGGTTAGCTTCATCGTAAGGCTTGTCCATTAGTGTACCACCTGCGGCGGCATCTATAGAGAGTCTTGTGTTGTACAAGAGTCCATTATAAAACGTGTGGATGATCAGCCATTTTTCCAGTCCGTGATGTGGGCACATTCGCATCATATCTTTGTAGCGTTCCCATGCATCGAATAACGATTCAGTATCCTTCTGCCTAAATTCGTTGATTTGGGCTCTTAGTGCAGCAGTCTTGCTTGGGTGAAAGTATCGTGCTAAAAATATAATCTTAAGTCCTTCCCACGTAGTGACGGAATTTGATGGCAAGGATTGCAACCAAGCCCAAGCTCTATCTCTTAGCGAGAAAGGGAAAAGATGTAATCTTATTGCATCTTTACTAACACCATTTGCTATAACTGTGTCGGCAAATTGAACGAATTTTGTAAGATGTTCATTTGGATCCTCGGAAGGATCTCCAGAGAATTGGCGTTGTTGGATAACTGATATCAATGACGGTTTCAACTCAAAATTGTTTCGATTTATTGCTGGAGCAGAAATGTTGTTGTGGGGTTCTTGTTGTGATGGAGCCGCGTACTCCTTCAGTGGACGGGTCCTTTGTTCTTCGGCCATGTCTAATTCTGGATTAGTTTTGTTTTCAGAGGAAGAATTAGAATCTGTTTCAGAATCAATCTTGATTTCGGGTTTGGGTAAAGGAATAGTGTGATTTAAATAGTAATCCCTGACTGCACGTCTTACGGAAAGGATGCGTTCAGGTTCGTCCGTCGATTTGTCAAGTGGTTCGCCTTGTGAGCGAGTCCTTGGCATACAAATCGAAAAAGGGTTTTTGTTGCCTAGTCTAAACGCGCAACAGAAGAATCGTACTTAATTGACTAATCAGTCCCCGGCAACGGCGCCAAAAACTTGATCGGGACTTTATAAGTCTATTGGGATACTAACTGCAAGTATACAGTTTAGTCGTTCTAGTTTTAAATGATTATCGAACCCACAGAGACTGAGGATCAATCACATACGATCTAATGCTACAATTTGTTTAACTAAGCGATGAATATTTGGTTTTAGGGTGGAAATAGTTTAATTAAAAATAATAGTAATAGTTATACCGGTATGTGATAGTCAGACTTCGGGAATTCGGTGAATCGCTTGGCATATAAAGTATTTCGGTAAAAACGAATTGTTTAAAAACCTGAGACATACACTCTCGTGTTCATGAAATAAGTCATGCTACTAAACCTAGTGGATGCACTTTAAATTTAATAACACTTTTTGAAAACAATTTGAGTTTAATTAATTTATTAAAACACTCTCATGTATTTAAAAATTAATGTTTCGTTACCACTATCTGGGTTGAACCCCAACTCTCGCATGCAGGTTCTTGCCTTAATTAATTTCCCACTCTCGTGGCAAAATCGTGTTAATTATCCTCTCACTCTCGTGACAAGGGTAGTTAAATTAAACATGGAAATTGAAAACCAGAAATTGTTTTATAAATGTTTTTAGCCAAGTTATCACCAAATTCCTTCGGTACTTAGGAGTCACATACCGGTACAATTAATTTAGCCAGACATAATATATTTAATAACTATACAATTTAAAATATAATCCATAAAAATAAATGACATATCACAAGAATGAATAAACATTAATTGCATAAAAAACCTGGAAAGAATGTTGCTATGGTAATCTTGGATGTTACAAATTTCTTGCAGCTCAATCGAAATCAATAAATTGTGTTAATTCTTAAATGAAGAATTAACACTCTAAAACTAATGCTGGAAATAGAAATTACAGTAGTGTAGAAAAAAGACTTAAAAACAGGAAAATAGAATAATTGCAGGAAAATAGAAATTTGGTTCTGGGAAAATTTCTTCGACCCTCATCCATTGCACTACCACATATATATAGGAGAAAAAATTGCAGTTGAGAAAATCTTGGAAAAGGCTTGAGTGGAGTAAGACCAGGTTGCATGGTTACTGAGTGGAGAAAATATAGGAGAACACTTCTGCCCTCACGTTGCTCACGTCTCCACTAATTCATAACGTTCCTCTTTACGCGTGTGACGGTTGTCACAGGTGGGTGACGGTTGTAATGCGCTTAAACAGCGCATTACACTAGTCAATGATGTGTGACGAGCGTTCTTTCTAGTTGGGGATGCGTTACAGTCGTCACAGGGTGTGACGATCGTCACCATTACAAAATCTGCAGATTTTGCAGATTGGGTTCTTTTCTCTTCTGTTTCTTGTTTAGCTTCCTTCATGTGGTCCTTTTTCATTGGTTTGAGTTGACAAATGTTGTACCTGTGAAAAGACACAAAAACTCGGAATAATCGGGAGTTAGACGACTCAATGTATTATAAAATCGGTAAAAAGCGTAGTAATTATATGATACGATTTCTCGTTATCAACATTGCCAACCTCTTTCTTCCAAACGAATGGCTTCCTTGAGGCACTAAAGGATGCATCCTTTTGAATCTTCCCACTCCTAATTCCAGCTTCCACTTGTTCTCCTGTCAGAATTAATTCAGTGAAGCCGACTGAAGAGCTTCCAATCAGGTGATTAAAGAATGGACCAGACAAAGTATCGAGAAACATATCCATCAGCTCCCTATCAGACAGGGGAGGCTAGACTCTTCCTGCTAGGTCCCTCCACTTTTGAGCATAGTCCTTAAAGCCCTCACTTGAACCCATGGAGATATTTTAGAGTTGTGTGCAGGCGGGAGCAAGGTCTGCATTGTACTGATACTGCTTGTAAAAGGCAGCAACCAGGTCTTCCCAATTACGAATGTTGGCCCCTTCCAGCTGGTAGAACCATTCTAGTTGAGTTCCGGACAGACTATCATGAAAGAAGTGGACCCACAAGTCCTTGTCAGTAGTGTGAGGATGAATCTTCCTCACATAAGATTGGAGGTGCACTTTGAGATATGAAACCCCATCGTATTTCACAAATACTGACACCTTGAACTTTTGTGGGATGACAACCTCAGAGACCAAACCCAGCTCTCCAAAGTCCAGACCCGATACCTTCCGAACTTCCATCGCATTCAAACGATCCTTCAACTATTTGTATTTTTCATCAGCAGAAGGATACTGCTCCTCATCATAGTCGGATTCATCATCGGATTCTTCGGGACTGAAGTCTTCCTCTCTTGTTTCCTCTTCTTGACTGTTTCCTTCTTTTGATGAATATACCAGTTCAGAAGCTCGCCGCGCTGGTCCTTTGATCCTTCTTCCCTTGGTTAGAGCCACAATCATCAGTTGAAACTGGGCGTTCTGAGTCTGCATATCCTTCACTGTTTGTTCTAGAGCCTTTGCTGAAATAAACAACGAAGAGGATGAGAAACCTGCTTTGAAACTTGCTTATGCAATGATATGTATGATATATGTATGCAATGTTTTCAAGGATTTATAAGACTCAAATTCACTTAAACAAAAAGATAGCAAACTTAATTTCATCAAGAAGTTTTATTGGTCACAAGGATGCCTCTTGGGCTTACAAAGGGAATAAAGAAACAATAAAAAATTCCAAGCGAAAGAAAGACGTCAAGCTTCCCATGGAAGCATCCTCTTTGGTGCAACGTAGGCATTTATGCTCCTCTCCTCATGAAGTAACCGGGTGAGCTCTATAACCTTCTACTCGATGGCGTAGAATTGGGTTTCGAAAGTATCTCGTTCTTCTTTGAGTTGGATCCAGGATTTCCGTAGCTCCTCAAGGTCAGTCAGCATATCGAGATGAAGAACAACGTAAGGAGTGTCTCCTTCAGCAATTGGCTCCATAATCACAAGTAAGATGGAGGGGTAGGGTATCATAAGACATTGAGCACGAGCTTGCACCCATTTGAGGTAAGGCTCAAGAGGGATGGAATTATTGTGCCCCAGTGTCTTGCTATCAACTTTGTTTATCATGCCCCAAGCCCGAATGAAACTCTTGCGACAACCCTGGACATCATTCTCATATCCAAACATGATTCCTTGGATGAGTGTGTCGCAAGGACCATTCCTTCTAGCATAACAAAACAGTCGTAGTGCCAAGCAAGGATTATAAGTGATTCCTCCCATAATGCCTAAGATAGGGAAATTAGGGAATTCCCCATAGCGATCAATACTGGTGATACTCTCCAAGGAATGGGAACACCAATGAATGTCTGAATGTGTAAGAGACATCAGCCTATGAGACCATCTCATACCCCGCTCATTTTGCAGAACAGACCGGGGTAGGTGTGAAATAAACCACCTAGCCAATAGAGGAGTACAACACAGGAGAGTCCCTCTTCTCTTCAGAGTGCGAGTACGCAAAGAGTGTAGAATATCCCCAAGTAAAGTAGGTATCAGATTATGAAACAAAAACCTTAACCATATTCACATATATGAGTTGGTACGTGTTAGGGAATAGTACCATCCCATAGATGAGAAGGGCCAACACTTCTTCAAAACTTGTAAATCCAGGCTATCCCAAAAATAGCGGGCTTTCTTAAATAAGAACTTAGTTGGAAATCCTTGGACACTTCTTCTGGTTTCCCAATTTGCCACTATGTCAGACTGTTGTAAAGACAGAGCTTGAGCAATCTCTTCAGGCTTTGGGTCTCTTTCCATGCTGTTTAATGGTAGCTGATCAAGGATAGGTACCCCCAATAACTGAGAAAACTCCTCTATAGTAGGCACTAACTGGTAATCAGGGAAAGTCAAGCAGTGGTGCAACGAGTCAAAGAACTGAAAGAACACCTTTAGAATTTCTTCATCAGGGGTTGAAGTGACCAAGTTGAGAAGTCAACCATATTTTTCAGTGAAGGGAGAGCTTTCAAGAATTCTTGACACTAATTCCTTGAGTTGAGGATGCACTTTCACAAGATTGATGTGGATATTGTTCCTGCGAGCGGATGTTATGTCCCTACAAAACAAGACAAAGATAAGCCCTAAAAAATCCTTGAAATGGTTAGTATGATATGCCATGTTATGATGTCATGATTATGCTAAGAAATCACATATATATATATATATATATATATATATATATATATATATATATATATATATATATATATATATATATATATATATATATATATATATATATATATATATATATATATATATATATATATATATATATATATATATATATATATATATATATATATATATATATCAAGCAATAAGCAAATCACATCAAGACCTTAGGTTTAAGGCTTGCATGGGTTTTAAGGTAGTACCCTCTTGAAGTTGGATTGATTCAACTTGTCCTATAAATAGTAACTGGGTTCTAAGGGATCTCAATATCACTAACCCCTCCCACAAGCTTCGTTCGATAGGCGATTGACTCGCAACCAAACAAAACTCAGGAGTCAAGTCTCAATGAGTGTAGCATCGAGTATCTGCCGACTTTGGGAATACACCAAAGACGACCATCTTGCTACGTCCTAATGGCCAAGTTGTTCATTTAAAGGTTCTAAGGTCAGTTGACGCTTTATGACACCACGCGTAGGCCTCGTAATCTCCTTAATTAACTCAAGAGCTACCGATACCAACCAAAGTGTCGCATCAACATAGCAATTGCTTCAACCGTGTCGATATGCCCCACACAGTTTCCATGATCTATTGTGTGATACGGTGGGAGAACTGACTTGGGTGTTTGCATTTGTGTTCGCAAATGTTGCGGTTTAGCAAGAGTCGCCACTGACTTTTCTTTTATCCAAAAGGAAAGGTGAAAAATCACAGGAAAGACCTTTAGAGATGTTTTCTTGAGTTCGGGGGGGGGGGGGGGGGGGGAGTAGATTATGAAAAGGGAAGGTGTTAGAACCCTTTTCATCCATGGTTTTCCATGGGCTCTTAGTTACTCGCTAGATCAACTTATTTTTGTTTGAATGTGCTTTATGGTGTGGGCTTTGAAAGTGTTTTGAAAATATCTTTGTAATGGTTCTCGTTTCTATAAGAACGTATACAAAGTTTTGTTTCGAAAGATAGTTCAAAGACATGTTTGTGGAATATGTTTTGGAAAGTGATTTTCGAAAAGATATTTTGCAATGGTTCTCGTCTCTATAAGAACGTATACAAAATGTTTTATCTTTTGGAAAATGTTTTGAAATGAGAGTGTTGGTGTATAAGAGTGTTTTTGTTGTGAGCAAGCGAGTAAATAGGAGCGAACCTACCTACTCGAAAGGTCTTAAATGTGCTTTTCCTTCTCCTTTAGATGTGACTATCTTACCATTGATTTGATAAGAAGCCTCATCGTTGGATGTGAAGGGACGGGCGTGGGACGTTTGGATAGTCATAGAAGGTAACTTATGAAACATTTTAGCAATATCGTTTAGGAACTAGATCGTTTACCGAAGGCAACATCGAGGGTCATCGAGGGACTACAATCCTTTTTATCGAAGGGTTTTTGCTAAAACGTCCCATATTCGAGGGACATGACTATTTTTCCGAAAGGTAACAAAGATGAGATTACCCTAGAAGTGCTAGTGTGCAAGTGTGTTGGTTTGCATGCATTTTGTCTTGTATTTGAAAGTCATCTACTTGTTGATTTTATCTCGCCATACATCCCATTTACTAGCAATATATGAAAAGCAAGTAAAAATGCAGAAAATAAAATCTAAGCTATTACATCACTTTAGGGGGATGGGGGTACAAATTAACAATGGGGATGAAGTGGAAGCTGAAATATTACAACCATATCGAATAATAATGAAAACAATGTAAAAATAGTGCAGAACAAAGGAAAAACTGCATTTTGAACTGCTATGTGTCGACTCATGCTGTTATGCATCGACACATAGCTTTTCCTTGCTCTTGTAAAAACAAAATCTGCTCAGTATGAGTCAACACATAATGGGATGTGTCAACTCATACACCTTCTTGCATCGATGCGAAACACGTATGTGTCGACTCATAGTCTTTTCCCACTTCTGTTTTGTAACCTGAAATCAGTATGGGTCGATGCATGGGGGTTATGTGTCGACTCATACCCTATTTTTTCACTAGGATGAGTCGACACATGAGGATATGTGTCAATACATGTTGTTATTTCCTGCTTTAAACATTGTTTTTCTTGTCTGTACAGGTTAGCTTACAACATATGATGGATGAACATAAATAACAAATGATTGAATAAGCCTAAACCATAAGCAAATGACTAGTTCCAAGGGATAATAAAAATACTACATCATATCTTCAAAAACAACAAATTGTCAATGATGTATGAAAATATATCAAGTCAAGAAGACTTACCTTTCGGGCTACACCAGCTGTTTTAGATCTGAAAGCTTTCAGGAAGTTGCTCCGGGCTGTTGAAACTGAGTTAGACTGTACTGTATTTGTTTTTTCTTAGTGTTTTTGAAGGTGAAGATGAATAGCACTACATGGACTATTTTTATGTTTGGACAATCTTTGTAAGTGATGAGGTGTTTGGCTTAGGGAGAGTTTGTATGGTGGAGTAATGGGTTGGGGTTCTGTTTTGAATAAGAACAGAACTGGTTTTTGAAAATGAATCAGTCAAGTTTTCAAAGGATAATGTTTTTCTGTTCAACAAAACTCTATATTCTCTCTCTTAATCCTCTTTCGAAAATCCCCTTCAAAAATCCCCCCTTGTGTCTTATGAGACAGTCCCTTTGATTGAGGTTTAGGGGGGAAACCAAATAAGTTATTTTGAATTGTGTTTTCCTACTGTTTTGACACTTTCTTCACACCATTTTCCTTTTCCATTTTGGTGCAATTTTTGGGCTGTTATGATGCAGGTTTTGGGCAGACTGCATAGAGCAGTTTTGGACTGTATTGGGAAGCATGCATCCTTGTGGTGTAACATAGCACAAGGTTTCTTGTAGGGCAGTATAAAGCATATTTTGGGGTGTTGTGGCCATGTAGCATATCACACTTTTTTCAACTTTGGACAATATGATTTGTAGCATGACACAAATTTGGTCTTGGAATATTTCATGCACATTATGTCAAGGGCAAAAAATATTGTGGTAAGGTTTTTTTTGAGAGAGCTCAATCAAGGCATAATTTTAGAATTTGTAATTTTGCAAAAATGCCACTTTGTAATAACTTGAATTACTTGAATCATTTTGAATTATTTGGAATTGTAGTAAAATGTTAGGAAGCAAATGAAATTAACCAAGTATAGAAAATACATAGAAAAATTTCAAAGTCTTGCAAAGTTGGGTTTTTTATTCTCTTGATTTTTGATGATCAAATTTCATTTTTTGGATGTCTTGACATAATGTGATTTTTGGGACCCAAGTTTGATCAAAAAGTCAAAGTTTGACTTTTTAGCGTCCGGTTGACTCTTTCCAGTTGAAACTCTGATTTTGCTCATTTTGCCCCCTTTTGATAATTTGAATGATTTTTCTTAGAAAATGTGATCTAAGGCTTGAAACTTGACTGAAGTAATTCTAAGAGTCTTTGAGGAATGAGAGGGCAAATTTTGGGGTACAACAGCTGCCCATGTTCAATCTTCTTAAGCCTGAGGATGTAGATTGGCTGATCTGCCTTTCGTGATCTGAAGGCAAAAGATGATTGAACACTAGAGTACCCAGAAATTTGCACTCGCATGAAGTGATGCTGATTGGTGATGTCGGGAATGGGCTTACAGATGCCGTTTAGAGAAATGATGGAGAATTGTCGGAGCTGGGCTTGTGGATGCCATCCAGAAAAGATTGCTTACATAAGGGATTCCTTCACGAGAAATCATGTTCCTGCTGTCGAGGAGGACTTTGCTGGGGAATGTTGGTTTATGTCCTGGGAAGTAAAGTCTAGGAGCTTCGGTTGTCCATTACTCCACTGGAGAATTAACTACTGATTGAGGGAGTGAAAGTAGAATGTATACCTGGTCAGAGTCCAGGCTATACAGTAACTCGTTGGGGAAGTGTGAAATCGACAGTATCTAATCGAGTCCAGGCCTCACAGTGTTGTAAACTATTATCTGAGATAAGGAAGAAGAAACATGGGTAGCAGGGTTACTACGTAATGAAAGCCTGGGTAGTAGGGCTTGTGGGAAGGAACATGGGTAGCAGGGTTACTACGTAATGAAAGCCTGGGTAGTAGGGTTGTGGGAAGGAACCTGGATAGTAGGGTTACTTCGAAATGAAAGCCTGGGTAGTAGGGCTGTGAGAAGGAACCTGGATAGTAGGGTTACTTCGAAATGAAAGCCTGGGTAGTAGGGCTGTGAGAAGGAACCTGGATAGTAGGGTTACTTCAAAATGAAAGCCCTGGTAGTAGGGCTGTGAGAAGGAACCTGGATAGTAGGGTTACTTCAAAATGAAAGCCCTGGTAGTAGGGCTGTGAGAAGGAACCTGGATAGTAGGGTTACTTCGAAATGAAATCCTGGGTAGTAGGGTTATGAGAAGGAACCTGGATAGTAGGGTTACTTTGAAATGAAAGCCTGAATAGTAGGGCTATGAGAAGGAACCTGGATAGTAGGGTTACTTCGAAATGAAAGTCTGGGTAGTAGGGTTGTGAGAAAGAACCTGGATAGTAGGGTTACTTTGAAATGAAAGCCTGGGTAGTAGGGCTGTGAGAAGGAACCTGGATAGTAGGGTTACTTTGAAATGAAAGCCTGGGTAGTAGGGTTGTGAGAAGGAACCTGAATAGTAGGGTTACTTTGAAATGAAAGCCTGGGTAGTAGGGCTGTGAGAAGGAACCTGGATAGTAGGGTTACTTTGAAATGAAAGCTTGGGTAGTAGGGCTGTGAGAAGGACCTGGATAGTAGGGTTGCTTTGAAATGAAAGCCTGGGTAGTAGGGATGTGAGAAGGAACCTGGATAGTAGGGTTACTTTGAAATGAAAGCCTGGGTAGTAGGGCTGTGAGAAGGAACCTGGATAGTAGGGTTACTTTGAAATGAAAGCCTGGGTAGTAGGGCTATGAGAAGGAACCTGGATAGTAGGGTTACTTTGAAATGAAATCCCGGGTAGTAGGGTTGTGAGAAGGAACCTGGATAGTAGGGTTACTTCGTTTGATCATGTAGATTAGTTGACCCATTTGGTTTCGGGAACTGATTTTCCCTTGGTTGCCTGCAGATATGACATGTATAACTGCTGGAATTATTGATGATAACTGTCTTTCCTGAAAAGATATCAGGGTTAGTTATATGTGATGCATCAAATGCATTGTGAGATGACGTTCTTAATATAAACGAGGTTATGCTGTATGTGATATGTATGTACATGTCATGTTATGAGCATGAGATGTTGGTTGTGACATATCTGAGTTTGGGAAAATAAATCCTTGACCGCTGCTGGGGAGAAAGGCCTTTCTTGACTGTTGTAGAGAAATACAACTCTTCTACTTCCGCTGGGGGTGATGTATGGAAGTGACTGTGCTAGGGATTTGTTCCTTATTTACGAATGTTCTGCCGAGGGGAGACTCTGCTTGAGAATAACTCTGTGGTGAATAACTTGGAAGGTGAATTTCCGATAACTGAAGTAATGGGTTCTGTCAGGGAGTGAGCTTCTGTATCCAGAGAAATAAACTCTGCTTGGGGAGTTAGAAGTTTATGATGATCCACTCGTGATTATGAAATTCGACTGGGGGACATAGATGTCATGCTTCTGGACGACCCTTGGTTGGGGAGATTACTTCCCATTTTGAGAGAATTGATATCAACGCTTTGGTTACCTCTACTCTGTGGGGAGTATCGATGTTACAAGGTCATATGTGCTGACGACTATGCTCCAAAGCTGTCTATGCCCTGGTACCTGCTAGACAGGGTGTTGTACCCCAAAATTTGCCCTCCCATATCCATCAAGATTTGTCAAGTCAAAGTCACAAAATTCCCCAAGGGCTGTGCAGTGCAACTGTCTCCTACACAGTCAAAACTAGGGTTTGGATTCTGATCAAGAAAAGGAAGTTTTCAAAGGCCCAATCAAGTCTCATATGCCTACAAAGATGGTCAAGTATCCTCATGTCAAGTTTCAAGGCATTCAGCTCAAAATTGCACAGTCAAAACCCTAGATTGCACTACAGTCAACTGTAGGGGCAAAATGGTCATTTGACAGTCAAAAGTTCAAATTTTTGGTCAACATATCATTTTGAAGCCACAAACATCATTTGATCAATGCTTGATCATGATTCTCAAAATTTGGCTCAGAAATCATCAAAGATGCAAAAGTTGCTATATTTGGACAGTTGAAAAAGTCAACTGAAATTGACCAGGGCATAACTTTCACATGGATTATCAGAAAAATTCCATCCAAAGCTCATTTTGAAGAGAAAGACATTTCCTACAATTCATCTTCATGTTCCAAGTCCAAGAAATGCTCTCACAAAAAGTTATCAATTTCTACATTATAGGTCATTTTCAAAAGTCAACAAAAAGTGACTTTAAGTCAAAGGCCATAACTTGAGATTGGTAAATCAAAATGACATGGGACCAAAGGCATTGGTTAGAGGACTCAAAGACCTTTCCAAAATGTCCAAGAACATGTGAAAAGCTTAAAAATTGAGCAAGTTATGCCTTGTGGAAGTTGGGAAATTTTTGGGAATTTTGAAAAGTCAACAATGGTTCAAAAGACCTAAAAATGCAAATGGGCCCATGTTTCTTCCAAGTTTCTTCATGCCAAGCCTATGCACGACCATTAGGCCCAAAGGGAAGTATTTTCTCATTTTTTAATTATTTATTTGAATTTATATCAATATTAATTCAATTAAATTATTTAAATATGTGAAAAATATAAATTTGACCTAAACAAATCTTTTTATGCATGATTTGAACTTAATATTTCGTGCACATGCTAATATAGAAGGTTTTGGCTTGATTGAAAACTAATTGACACAAAATACATGAGAAAAAGATTGGAAAAGATCCTTAACAAATCAAATATTCAAAACAATTATTGCCTTGGATTTGATCCAATTTTCTTAACCTAATTGCTTCCTTACAAGTACTAGAACATAACCCTAAGCCAAGAAGACTGCAAGCTGCGCCCCAAGAACCATTGCAAATTGAAATTTTTCCATAAAACACAAAAACTGAAAACTAGTTTTTAGGTCGATTCAAGCCTCCAAAACTATCTCAACAGCTTGCCAAGGTTGTCCTGAACGTTTCTCAGTCATTAACATCAACAAAAACACCCTGAATTGGTATTCATGAGTCAAACTGTGAAGCAAAGTTCTTGAAATCGCATAGCATAATTCAAGCATTGTTTTTCATTTTTATTTATGTATTCATGATCACAATGATGTTTCTAAGCTAACCATGGTGTTTGATTGCATTTTTGTTGATCATACGCGATTTTGCCATGGCTAAAATTTAGGGTTGCAGGTTTCTTGAATTAGGGATTTTGCATAGGGAAAAAATTAGGACTCAAGACTACCATGGTTATATTCAGTAGGTCTGGACGAGGATAACCCCATACTCGCGATGGATTTATGTATCAAGGAGAGCTATTCGCTATTTTCTGCTAGCCCCCCTAATGCAACGCTATAAAAACCGTTGCCAATATGTTTTGTATTTCAGGAAAACGAAGAAGACGGTCTCGTGTCCATCAGCTATTGGCTACTTTGAATCTCGCGCGCTTTTAGGGGCCACTAACCAATATTTCTTTTTGTTATTTATTTGTTGTAATATAATAACATGTGCGTGCTGGCTCAGGTGGTAAGCGTGAATTCCATTAACCCTCGTGACCTGGGTTCAAGTCCCAGGTCTGGCAAAATTCCATGTTATTTTTCAAACCAATTTCCTATGCAGCGTCAGCAGTGATGTACACCGTGTGTCCACAAGATCCAAGCGCACAGGTGTCCAGGAGATGCAGATCAAGGGCTCAGATCCCAGGCCTATGGTGAACGCAGGTCAAAGCACATCATACACGATCCAAAAAGTCAACCAATTTCCAACGTTAATGGGCCAGGCCTTTCAAATCCATACCTCCTAAATTGGGGCTACCCCCCCTGGTTTGCCTTCCTTTTTATTATTTTCTTATATTTTATTTAAAATTATTTTGTGTTCTTGATTGCTTAATTTAATTAATTTATTTTCACAAAAACATAAAAACATTATAAAAATCAGAAAAGACCAAAAATAATAAAGATTTATATTATAATTATTTTCATAAAAAATGCTTGTAATTATTTAGCTTTAATTTAGGTTTATTAAATATTTTTCATAATAAAAATCCAAGAATAGAATTTAGGTTTGATAACTTTTTATTTTCTTTTTTAATTTTCCCCTTTTTTTCAGAGTGATAATGTTATTTATTTATTTTCATAAATTAAAAAATGTACATAAAAAATTTTAGGTTTAATTTAGATCTTAATTTAATTCTTTTATAATAAATAAAAACATTAGAATTAGGGTTTGCCTTATAGTTTAATTTCAATTAACTCCTTTTTTTTTTCTTTTAATAAATAAAAAACATAAAAATCTAAAAAACATTTTCTTTTTGAATTTTAATTCTAATTCCCTATTTAATTCTAATTAATTAACTCTTGTAATTTAATTTTTATAAAAGGGTCCAACGCCCATTGTTTTGATTTAGTTGCGCATTTACTTTATGTCGTTCATTATAGTTATGTAAATCTCCCTAAGCCTTGTAACTTTACTTTTCGCACTTTTATTTACTTCGCATTATTTATTTTCCGCTAAATTGGGTCCGGTTTAATTTTGGCGATGTGGACCCGCGCCATTTGTAATAGCCTTAGATTTATTTTTCCGCAAACTTTATAACTGTTAAAAAGCATGCAAGAATGAATGGACAAATTAAAATCAAGCGTAGATCACAACAAACATGACAAGACAAATAACTGAAACATGACACACAATTCGCACACACCACCCCTAGGGTACGCCTCACTGTTGCCTTTCGAAAGGTGATCGTCGAGTAGAGGATGTCTTAGTAAGTCCTCATGATCCGGGAACCTGGCATGAGGGTAGCTTCTAAGGTGTCTTCCCATTGCTCCGGTGATCACCATGTCCCTAAAAATCGAATTGACCCGAACACCTCCAACGGTGGTGCTACCTACTTCTCAATGGTGGGATGGCACTACTTTAAAGGACTCTTACACAGACGAATTCCTTAGGGTAGGTAGGTTCTCAAGGATACTTGCTCTAATTTCAAACAAAACAAAACCTTTTCACATTGACACTTTTCAAAAGCTTTCAAAACAAACTTTTCAAACACTCTGACGTATGAGTCGATCTGAAATTTTTCAAAGAAACTTTTAAACCCACATTGAAAAGCAAACAATTTTGAAAACACATTGAGCAAGTATCTAAGAGCCCATGGATAACCATGGATAGAAAGGGTGCTAACACCTTCCCTTTCTATAACCTACCTCCCGAACCGAGAGCAATCTCTTTAAAGGAATTTTTCTGTGCTTTTGTCCTTTCCATTTGGAGAAAATAAAAGACGGTGGCGACTCTTGCTTCCGCGACATTTCGCGAACCAGCGTTAAACAGTCAGTTCCAGATCCACCGATCACAGAACTGGCGACTCTGCTGGGGATACTTAAAGTGAGGTGTACCTTAGGACTAAGATCATTTGTGTTTTCAATTGTCTGAATTGTTTGCTTTATTATTGTGGGTACTGTCTTGGGAGTTCTATAGATCCTAACCCGGATCTGGGGGATACCTTCTTAGAAAGTAGCAACAAGGCTGTGAGGGAACTGTGCGGGGTATACCGACATGGTTGAAACAGTCTGCTACGTTGATGTGACACTTTGGTGTGTACCGGTAACCCTTGAGTTCAGTCAAGGAGAGTACGGGGCCTCCGCGTGGTGTCATGAAGCATCAACAGACCTTAGGAACCTTAATTGAACTATCTTGGCCTCTTTAGGGTAGTGAGATAACTGACTTTGGTGCAGTCCGAGGTTGGTTGATACTCGATACTGCGCTCAATTGAGGGTTGCTTTCCTGGAATATTTCGGTCGCCAGTTCAGTGGCTAAATCGAAACGATGAACAATGAAAGCAATCCCGTGATATTGGGAACCTTAGAACCCGGTTACTTTGATTAGGACAGGATGAACCCACCAACTTCAAGAGGGTACTACCCAGACCCCATGCTGGCCTTAAACCTTAAGGGCTTGTCTTGTGTGCCTTGTGTGCCCTACATGTTTGTCTTTGTAAATATCTGTGGTGTGTTTAATCATAGAATCATGACATCATCCAGCATCATATGCATTGACTAACCATTTCAGGGGTTCGAATTTTCATCTTTGTTCTTGTTTTGTAGGACATGGAAACTGCTCGTAGAAAGACAATTCAGGTCAATCTTGTAAGGATCCCTCCTCAGCTTAAGGAGCTTATATCCAGGATTCCTGAGAACTCTTCATTCAGTGAAAGGCATGGAAGCCTCATCAGCTTGGTCAACACCAACATTGAGGAAGATATGATTAAGGTCTTGTTCCAGTTCTTTGACCCTCTGCATCACTGCTTTACCTTCTTGGACTATCAGTTGGTACCTACATTGGAGGAGTTCTCCCGGCTCCTGAAGATCCCTATCCTTGATCAGCTACCCTTCAGCGGTACAGAAAAGGAACCGAAGCTGGAAGAGATTGCTAAAGCCTTGCACCTACAGTCATCTGACCTCAAAGGACATTGGGAAGTCAGAAGTGGTATCAAAGGGTTCTTAGCCAGGTTTCTGTTTGAGAAGGCCCTTGAATGTTGGAACTCCCTTGACTTGCAAGCTTTTGAAGAGGTTGTGGCCCTCCTTGTCTATGGTTTGGTGTTGTTCCCTAACCCAGATCAGCTCATTGATATCAGTGCCGTTCAGATCTTTATGTCCAGGAATCCTATACCTACGTTGCTGGGGGACATCCTTCACTCATGTTACACTCGAACCATGAGAAAAAGAGGTGTCCTTATGTGTTGCACTCCCCTCCTGGGAAGGTGGTTTATTTCGCACCTTCCCCAATCAGTCCTGAAGAATGAGCGGGGTTTGAGATGGTCACAACGGTTGATGACTCTTACACATGCAGATATACATTGGTGTCCTAGGTCCAGAGGAGATGTCACTATCATTGATCGTTGTGGAGAGTACCCCAATGTTCCTTTACTTGGAATCAGAGGAGGTATTACTTATAGCCCATGCCTGGCTTGGAGACAGTTTGGTTATGCTCGGAGGGACGGTCCTCATGACATGTTAATTCCCGACATAGTTTTTGACTTCGACAATAATACTCAAGGACTTCATCAGAGATTTATCAGAGCCTGGAGGATGCCTAGTATGATAGACAGCAAAACACTGGGGCATAGGAACTCCATCCCTTTGGAGCCTTATCTCAAATGGGTACGCGCCCGCTCTCAGAAGTTAATGATGCCTTATCCTCATATGCTCCCAGTAATCAAAGAACCTGTCTTGGAAGGGGAAGTGTCTCATGTTATTCAGCACCCTGATATGCCCACATCTTGGGAAGAGATGCAGAAGAGCTGGATCCAGCTTAAGGAGGAAAGGAATTCTCTTGAGACTAGTCTGCACGCCAGTAAAAAGAAAGTCCTGGAGCTCACTCGCCTGTTGCATGAGGAGAGGAATCTCAACACCTACATAGCTCCGAAGAGGATGCGCAGTGTATTTTGGGATTGACTTGTTTTTTGTACTTTTGCCCATGAGGCCTTGATGTATTAAACAATGATTTCTTTAATGATAACGTGTGTTCTTTTCTTGTCTACAACAAATTTGAACTTTCGAACCCTTGAATGCATTGCATACGCATTTCATACATCATGTGCATAGCAGGTTTTTCCCCTTTTCAGGTGGCTTACAGTTCTTCGCTGTTTATTTCAGCATCATGAATCCCGGATCTGAATCAACAGAGACATCAATCAAGGCTCTCCAGGCGCAGAATGCGCAGTTTCAAGAGCTAATCATGGGTCTAGCTAAAGGCCAAGAAGAACTGAAGACTATGCTCCTGAAGAAGGAGAAGAAGAAGAAGAGAAGAACTGTTCTGTTCAACTCGGGCCGAAGGTTGGGTAATACTCTGCAGCATGAAGAGGCTGGTTCTTCTGTTGGCAGGAGTCCTTCTCAGGCAGAAGTCAAGGTTCCTACTCCAGTGGTCTCCGACAACGAGACGGATTTTGATGAAGAGCAGTACCCTCCAGCAGATGACAGGTACAAACAACTGGAGGACAGGTTGAAGGCTATGGAGGTGCAACAGGCACCTGGGCTGGATTTCGGAGATCTGGGTTTGTCGACTGGTGTGATTATCCCACATAAATTCAAAGCTCCCACCTTCTCCAAGTATGACGGGGCATCTTGTCCCAAGCGGCATTTAAGGTCCTATGTTCGGAAAATTCAGCCGTACTCTGCGGACAAGAATCTATGGATCCACTTCTTCCAGGAGAGTCTTTCAGGGACTCATCTCGAATGGTTCTATCAGCTGGATGGGACCAAAGTTCGTAACTGGGAGGAGCTGGCTACTGCTTTCTACAAGCAGTATCAGTATAATGCCGACCTTGCCCCCACACGTACCCAACTCCAGGGTATGGCGTTAGGTGCAAGCGAAGGTTTTAAGGAGTACGCTCAGAAGTGGAGAGACCTGGCTGGCAGGGTGCAGCCACCATTGACTGATCGGGAGTTAGTGGACATGTTCTTGGGGACCCTATCTGGGCCATTCTTCAACCATCTCATTGGGATTCTTCTGCTGGTTTCACTGATTTGATCTTGACTGGAGAAAGGATTGAAGCTGAGTTGAAGTCTGGGAAGATTGCAAAGGCTGCATCATCTAGTTCGGACAAGAAACCATTTAAGAAGGAGTCTAGTGCCGTGTATGGTTCTAGAAGATCAGAAAGAAATGAACACCGCCAATCTGTCAGTGCGGTCATGATTGCTAAGCCTGCTGCCGCTCCCCGGCCCAATAATACTCAGAAGGTGGAAAGACCCCGGAGGGAATTCACCCGCTTAGGCATGACTTTGTCGCAGATCCTGCCACAGTTGCTCGCAACCAATTTGGTAACTGTCAGGGAGGCTCCAAAGTTCCCAAATACAGCATCTCCCAAGTACAACCCAAATGCTCGTTGTGCTTACCACTCAGAAAGCCCGGGACATTCTACTGATGACTGCTGGGCGTTGAAGAACAAGGTGCAAGACCTCATCGATGCAAAGGAGATACAATTTGAGGCGCCTGCAAAGCCAAATGTAGTTACTGCCCCTATGCCTCAGCACGGGGTAAATGCTGTTGATGAAGATGTTTATGTTGTTTCTGTGGATGATCTAGCCACTCCTTTAAAGATCATTAAGAAGAACTTACTGCAGGCCGGTTTATTTCCGGGTTGTAGTGAGGGTTGCTTGTTCTGTGTTGTGTCCCCATCCGGTTGTCCCTTGCTAAAGTTAGGCATCCAAAGCTTAATGGATAGCAAGGAGATTCTATTCAAGAAGTCTGCTGTTCGTATGGTTCCAATGGAAGAAGTCTCTGTGGTGACTATCTTCAACAATCCGATCCCGGCTCTCCAGAAGAAGCCCATCCAAATTCTGACCGTTGCACCTGTTACTATCACTGTTCCTGGGCCCCTGCCCTATGTATCTAATAAAGCTGTCCCTTGGCACTATGGGGCAGATGTATATATAAACGGGATTAAACAAGAGCTCAACGCTGGCGCCAGCATCTGTGACATCACTGGCCCGGCCAAAGTTACCCGCAGTGGCAGGCTCTTCTCGCCTGACATTGCGCCACCTGCTGTCCGAAGACCGCTCCTGATAATTCCTGCAAGTACACCTACTCCCGTTGCTGACCAAGTTGTTGTTCCTGCTGCTGATCCGATTGTTTCTCCTGCTGCCGAGTCATCCAATGCTCGGGGCAAGGGAATTGAAACTGAGCCTGCCCAGATGGAGGCACCCATACCCATAGCTGCTGAAGCCTCCCCACAAGAGATGGAGGAGATTTTGAAGATTATAAAGAAGAGCGATTTTAATGTCGTGGAACAGTTGGGGCATACGCCCTCCAAGATATCCATGCTCTCTTTACTGCTGTGCTCTGAGGCCCATGCAAAGGCCCTCATCTCATTCCTCAAGACGGCCCATGTGCCACATGAAACCTCTGCAGTCCAGTTCACAGATTGCGTGGCAAGTCTAACGGCAGACAATGGCTTGGGTTTCTCCGATGCTGATTTAACCGCAAAGGGGAAAGATCATAATGATGCTCTGCATGTTTCAATCGAATGCAGAGGCACCACCTTGGCACATGTGTTGGTTGATACTGGGTCATCTTTGAATGTGCTACCCAAGAAGGCTCTGGATCGTCTAGATTGTGAAGGCCTGGATTTGAAACCCAGCAACATCATTGTCAGGGCCTTTGATGGTTCAAAGCGGATGGTCCATGGGGAGGTGGACATTCCGATTCGTGTGGGCTCTCAGGTGTTCGACTCCACTTTTTATGTGATGGACATCCGTCCATCTTACTCTTGTCTGCTGGGTCGACCCTGGATACATAAGGCTGGGGCAGTGACCTCTACCTTGCATCAAAAGCTGAAGTACCCCGTCAGAGGGAAGATTGTCACCGTGCAAGGTGAGGAAGAATATATGGTGAGTCACCTGAACTCGTTCAGATACATTGAGATGGATGGGGAGTTTATTGAGACCCCCTTTCAGCATTTCGAGGAGGTGTTTCCCATCGCAGCAGAAACAGCAGAAGCAGATGGTCCTTTGAAGATGGCTTCCCTAAAGGATGCCAGGGCTGTGGTGCAGAAGGGTGAATGTGTCAACTGGGGCAGACTTCCAGACTTCACCCAGAAGACTGATAAACTTGGGCTGGGTTTCACCTCAGAAGGGCAGAGAGCTATGAGGAAAGAGAAGATCGGAAGGCCTCCGGTCTTTATTAAAGGTTCAGAAGTGAATGCTGTCGGGGAAGACCTTGAAGTGGACGAAGCCGAATTCAACAGCTGGATTTATCCGACGGCCGAAGACGGATTAAACAATTGGAGTGCAAAGGACCATACCCCTGTTACCTTTGTGACACAGTAATGAATTCCCATGTTTTGTTATTTTGTAATAGACAATGATAAACTCTATGGCCCGGTGTCTTACCCGAGGCACCGTGGTTCTATTTGTGAGGGCATACAAACTGTCATTTTATACATCATGAATGAAAATCTTGGACGTACTTTTCGCATTGCAAATATTGTGTTCCTTTTCTATCCTTCCTTTCCTTTACATAACTTTCAAAACAGCTGTATTTACACACACACTCACTCATACAGGTTCCAATCCACTCTGGATCTTACTGATAACAACTCTGCTACTGCCAATTATGACTTCGAAAATCCGATCAACTTAGCCGAAGACGAAGGTGAAGATGATTGTGAAGTGCCTGGCGAGCTTGCAAGACTGTTGCTTCAGGAAGAGAGGGCAATTCAACCCCATGAAGAGCCAGTGGAGACCATAAACCTGGGCACTGAAGAAGACAGGAAAGAGGTAAAGATTGGTGCCAACCTAGAGCTCAGCGTGAAGCAACGGTTAACCAAGATGTTACATGACTATATGGAGATCTTTGCCTGGTCCTACGAAGACATGCCAGGGTTGGATACCGATATTGTCGTCCATCACTTGCCGACTAGGGAAGACTGCCCTCCAGTTAAACAAAAGGTTCGTCGGATGCGTCCAGAGATGTCCGAGAAGATTAAAGCCGAGGTCATGAAACAGTTTGATGCCGGGTTCCTTGCAGTGACTTCTTATCCTCAGTGGGTTGCTAATGTGGTGCCGGTACCTAAAAAGGACGGTAAGGTCAGAATGTGCGTTGATTATAGGGATCTGAACAGGGCCAGCCCCAAGGATGACTTCCCTTTACCTCACATTGATGTTCTTGTTGATAATACAGCTCAGCACAAGGTATTCTCTTTCATGGATGGCTTTTCAGGCTACAATCAGATCAAGATGGCACCTGAAGACATGGAAAAGACTACATTTGTTACTCAGTGGGGCACCTTCTGTTACAAGGTCATGCCGTTCGGATTAAAGAATGCTGGGGCAACCTACCAACGTGCCATGGTTGCCTTATTTCATGATATGATCCATCACGAGATCGAAGTGTATGTGGACGACATGATCGCTAGGTCCCAGACTGAGGAAGAGCATCTAGATCATCTACAGAAATTGTTTGACCGGTTGAAACTGTATAAGCTGAGATTGAACCCGAACAAGTGCACCTTCGGGGTAAGATCTGGGAAGTTGCTAGGCTTCGTGGTCAGTGATAAAGGAATTCAAGTGGACCCTGCCAAGGTCAAAGCTATTCAAGAGATGCCAGTTCCTAAGACAGAGAAGGAAGTCAGAGGCTTTTTAGGACGCCTGAATTACATCGCTCGATTCATCTCTCATCTGACTGCTACCTGTGAGCCAATCTTCAAGCTACTGAAGAAAGATCAGGTAGTACGTTGGAACGATGAATGTCAGGCTGCCTTCGACAGAATCAAAGAGTATCTCCAAGAACTACCTATCCTTATGCCGCCGGTTGAAGGGAGACCTCTGATACTATACCTGACAGTGTTAGACAATTCAATGGGGTGTGTGCTGGGGCAGCATGACGAGTCTGGCCGAAAAGAGCATGCCATTTATTACCTTAGCAAAAAGTTTACCGACTGTGAGACCCGATACTCACTGCTTGAGAAAACTTGCTGCGCTTTGGTATGGGCTGCTCGCCGGCTGAGACAGTATATGCTGACTCACACTACCTTGTTGATCTCAAAAATGGATCCTATAAAGTACATATTCGAAAAGCCTGCTCTGTCTGGGAGAATTGCAAGATGGCAAATGATCTTGACGGAATACGACATTCAGTACACAACCCAGAAAGCCATCAAAGGGAGTGTATTGGCAGACCACTTAGCTCATCAAGCTGTAGATGACTACCAATCAATGAACTTCGAGTTTCCAGACGAAAGCATCATGATTGTAACTGATTGTGAAGTACCTGGACCGGATGAAGGACCTGAACCAGGATCCCGATGGTCTATGCACTTTGACGGAGCTTCCAATGCTTTGGGAAATGGTATCGGCGCCATCATCATATCCCCTCAAGGTACTCATACTCCACTCACTGCCCGGCTGTGTTTCAACTGTACCAACAACATGGCGGAGTATGAGGCGTGTATCATGGGTCTCCAAGCTGCGATTGACCTAAGGATCAAATTTCTAAGTATTTTCGGAGATTCCGCCCTTGTGATCAATCAGATCAACGGAGAGTGGAATACGAAACATCCAAACTTGATTCCTTACAAAGAATGTGTGTTGACCCTGATCCCCCACTTTACAGAGATAACCTTTGAACACTTTCCACGAGAAGAGAATCAGCTGGCGGACGCGTTAGCTACAATGTCTTCCATGTTCGAAGTTAAATGGGATAATGAAGCTCCCCGGATCATCATCTGGAAACTGGACGAACCGGCATACTGTTGTGATCTCGAAACTGAATTGGTAACTGAGAAGCCTTGGTACCACGAAGTGAAGAGATATCTGGAAGCTCAGGAATACCCCGAAGGTGCCTCTGTCAACGACAAGAAATTCCTGAGGAGGTTTGCAGCCAAGTTCTTCCTAAGCAACGGCATCTTGTACAAGCGAAACCATGATTCAACCTTACTGCGTTGTGTGGATAAGATTGAAGCAGAAAGAATCATGGAAGAGCTACATGAAGGGACCTTTGGTACGCATTCCAGTGGACATACTATGGCTAAGAAAATCCTACGGGCAGGATATTACTGGTCCACCATGGAAGCTGACTGCTACCAACACTCCAGGACATGCCACAAGTGCCAGATCTACGCAGACAAAGTGCATGTTCCTCCGGTTCCCCTGAATGTTCTGACTGCGCCATGGCCGTTTGCAATGTGGGGTATAGACATGATCGGCGAGATCAGACCTACGGCATCCAATGGACATCGTTTCATCCTAGTGGCGATTGACTATTTTACAAAGTGGGTTGAGGCAGCGTCCTATGCTACAGTAACCAAGACTGTTGTGGCACGGTTCATTCGACACAACCTGATATGTCGGTACGGCGTCCCTGAGCGGATTATTACGGACAACGGTACCAATCTGAACAACAAGATGATTGCTGAGCTTTGCGAACAGTTCAAGATACAGCACCACAATTCTTCTCCTTACAGACCGAAGATGAATGGGGCCGTAGAAGCAGCAAATAAAAACATTAAGAAGATCGTGCAAAAGATGACAGTAACGTACAAAGATTGGCATGAGATGTTACCGTTCGCTCTGCATGGGTACCGTACCTCAGCTAGGACGTCAACCGGGGCAACTCCGTTTTCTCTGGTTTATGGCATGGAGGCGGTCTTGCCGATTGAAGTACAAATTCCCTCTCTCCGGATAATGAAGGATGCAAATCTGAACGAAGATGATTGGATCCAGACACGACTTGATCAACTCAACCTCATTGACGAAAAGAGACTTGCTGCTATCTGTCATGGTCAGACGTATCAGAAACGAATGATCAGGGCATTTAACAAAAAGGTCAGACCACAGGAATATCAAGTTGGGGATCTGGTTATCAAGAGAATCATCCTTCCTCAGAGTGATCCAAGGGGCAAATGGACCCCTACGTACGAAGGGCCATTTGTGGTTAAGCATGTGTTCTCAGGAGGAGCAATGATTTTAACCAATATGGATGGTGACGACCTTCCTCACCCTGCCAATGCAGACATAGTTAAAAAATACTACGCATGAAAAAAAGACCCGCTAGGCTGACATGCCTAGGCAAAAGTTAGGGCTTCCCGTCGAACCAAAAGGGTTCGGGCAAAATGAAGGGATGAAATGAAAAAAATCCGTACACCCGGCAAGTCGAAAACCTGAAAAGGCGGCTTGGGCAAAAATGGGTATCCCGGTGGACTGAAAACCCGAAAGGGCGGTCCAGGCAAAAATTAGGGATAAAAGCGTAATACTATGTCTCATTGGATCACTTTGCATCCAGAATCCGGCATCTACATCAAGCTCAGACGGCATCGATCAATCAGCTTCACCTTCAACCAAGGTCATCAAGTGATGAGACGCTCGGAGTTATAAAGGCAATAGCAGAGTTGAAACCCAGTGGATCATTCATCTTTCACACAGCTGTTTTACTTTCTTTTGTACAAAACTTGTATAAACTCTTTTGATCGGCGACATACCTCTTACTAGGACGTCAGCCTCCTGTACACAAAACGCCTATTTTCAGGCCATTCAAAATCAATACAAATATATTTTCAGTTAAACGTGCCCAAGTGTTCCTCTTTTTCTGTTTTGTTTTGCGAAGAACGTCCAAGGTTCAATTTGTGATGTATGCATTGACAATAATTTGCTAACTCGTGAATATTTGCATACAAAACAAAGGAATTAATTGCAGGTGACACTAGAAACAGGGGCAACAAAGAGTTGTCTGAGCAGTCTAATTGTTCTATCCTTTAAGGTACCAAGGTAGGTTCAGCTAAAGAACACGGCCAAGTATATCCTAATTCCCCAGAGAGTGGTTCAACAAAACAATACATTTCGCTCCAAGCAAAATTACAAATATCAAAGGAAAGTGAGTATCCTCCCGTAGATATCAAGTACTTCCCCCAGCAGCAATATACAAGCATCCCCGGCAGTCTTGGTCTAAAGATTGTTCCCCGGCGGTATCTCAACATTCAAAGGAGTCACCTCCCCAGCATATCAAAACTCCCCAGAAGAGTCCAATCCAGCTTCACCAGCAAAGTTGGAATTCATATCCCCAAGCAATAAGCTTATCCCCAGTAGATTCTGGAAGCTTCCCCCCTGCAGAGCACGAACGCGTCCCCCGACTTTATTCAAAGAGTTATTTCCTTACCAGGATATAACTGGGTTATCCTCAGCCAAAAGCCACGGAAAGAGCGTCCCCGACGAAGTCTTCTTACCCCAGCGAAGCCCATCAACACTTCCAACAACAAGGGTATCCTCAGCAAACTATTATCAACAATTCAGCAAAGCATCTCTATCCCCACAGAGTATCAATCCCCAGCATGATCACTAGAGTATCTTTTCTCCCCGCAGAATCTTCCATTTGCCAAGTTTATTCCGCAACGGAGTCATCTTCTCCTACCGGTACTCCTGCAGTTATCATCCCCAGCGGAAGCAAAGTCTATTCTTCAACATCAGCCCAGGATACAACTTCCCGGCACCCGTCAAGGATTCACTTTCCTAGACAAAAACATACATAAAACTTCACATACATCATCATAGCATGCATAACGCACTGCATCATATCATACGAATCCCATTTATGTTGAGAATATCATTGCTTGACCCATATCATGCATTGCATATGACTGACCTTTACCTTTCAGGAAAGATGCAGTTGAAATTCTCAATCACGTCTCAAGACTTTGACCGGTTCAGTCAGATCGACCCTAAGATCTCCCTAATGCTTATCCAGTTGAAGATATTTCAAGACCTAGACCGGTTCAGTTAAATCGACCCTAAGATTTTCTTGATGCTTATCCAGTCAAAGGCCTTCTCTTGGTTCAGTCAGATCGACCCTAAGATCTCCCTGATGCTTATCCAGTTGAAGATGTTTCAAGACCTAGACCGGTTCAGTTAAATCGACCCTAAGATTTTCCTGATGCTTATCCAGTCAAAGGCCTTCTCTGGTTCAGTCAGATCGACCCTAAGATCTCCCTGATGCTTATCCAGTTGAAGATATTCCAAGACCTTGTTCGGTTCAGTTAAATCGACCCCAAGATTTTCCTGATGCTTATCCAGTCAAAGGCCTTCTCTTGGTTCAGTCAGATCGACCCTAAGATCTCCCTGATGCTTATCCAGTTGAAGATGTTTCAAGACCTAGACCGGTTCAGTTAAATCGACCCTAAGATTTTCCTGATGCTTACCCAGTCAAAGGCCTTCTCTTGGTTCAGTCAGATCGACCCTAAGATCTCCCTGATGCTTATCCAGTTGAAGATATCGCAAGACCTAGACCGGTTCAGTTAAATCGATCCTAAGATTTTCTTGATTCTTACCCAGTCCAAGGCCTCTCTGGTTCAGTCAGATCGACCCTAAGATCTCCTTGATTCTTATTCCAGTAGAAGACACCCAAGATTTTTCTCAACGAGCGTTGTTGAAGTTAAAGTCGCCCAAGGTTCTCTTACCATTCATGCTAAGGTAGTAGCCATCCCTGGTTCATTCATCAACGTTTGAAGCTCCAGACTCAGCTCCTGTAACCAGTCAGGAGACATCTATACCAAGCATCTAAAATCAGCTCCTGCAACGTGTCAGGTACTCATTTTCTCTTTTGCAGGTATGCAGGTTCTCGCTAAGGAATCTCCTACGCGATCAACATCCGGATGGCATCTATAAGCCCATCACCCTATCCAGCAATCACCAAATGGCATCTATAAGCCCATTCCCCCATCACTGTCACTATGTGAGCGCAAATTTCTGGGCACTTTAGTGTTCAATCATCTTCTACCCTCGGATTACGAAAGGCACGTCAGCCAATCTGCATCCTCAGGTCTAAGAAGATTGAACAGGGGCAACTGTTGTACCCCAAAATTTGCCCTCCCATATCCATCAAGATTTGTCAAGTCAAAGTCACAAAATTCCCCAAGGGCTGTGCAGTGCAACTGTCTCCTACACAGTCAAAACTAGGGTTTGGATTCTGATCAAGAAAAGGAAGTTTTCAAAGGCCCAATCAAGTCTCATATGCCTACAAAGATGGTCAAGTATCCTCATGTCAAGTTTCAAGGAATTCAGCTCAAAATTGCACAGTCAAAACCCTAGATTGCACTACAGTCAACTGTAGGGGCAAAATGGTCATTTGACAGTCAAAAGTTCAAATTTTTGGTCAACATATCATTTTGAAGCCACAAACATCATTTGATCAATGCTTGATCATGATTCTCAAAATTTGGCTCAGAAATCATCAAAGATGCAAAAGTTGCTATATTTGGACAGCTGAAAAAGTCAACTGAAATTGACCAGGGCATAACTTTCACATGGATTATCAGAAAAATTCCATCCAAATCTCATTTTGAAGAGAAAGACATTTCCTACAATTCATCTTCATGTTCCAAGTCCAAGAAATGCTCTCACAAAAAGTTATCAATTTCTACATTATAGGTCATTTTCAAAAGTCAACAAAAAGTGACTTTAAGTCAAAGGCCATAACTTGAGATTGGTAAATCAAAATGACATGGGACCAAAGGCATTGGTTAGAGGACTCAAAGACCTTTCCAAAATGTCCAAGAACATGTGAAAAGCTTAAAAATTGAGCAAGTTATGCCTTGTGGAAGTTGGGAAATTTTTGGGAATTTTGAAAAGTCAACAATGGTTCAAAAGACCTAAAAATGCAAATGGGCCCATGTTTCTTCCAAGTTTCTTCATGCCAAGCCTATGCACGACCATTAGGCCCAAAGGGAAGTATTTTCTCATTTTTTAATTATTTATTTGAATTTATATCAATATTAATTCAATTAAATTATTTAAATATGTGAAAAATATAAATTTGACCTAAACAAATCTTTTTATGCATGATTTGAACTTAATATTTCGTGCACATGCTAATATAGAAGGTTTTGGCTTGATTGAAAACTAATTGACACAAAATACATGAGAAAAAGATTGGAAAAGATCCTTAACAAATCAAATATTCAAAACAATTATTGCCTTGGATTTGATCCAATTTTCTTAACCTAATTGCTTCCTTACAAGTACTAGAACATAACCCTAAGCCAAGAAGACTGCAAGCTGCGCCCCAAGAACCATTGCAAATTGAAATTTTTCCATAAAACACAAAAACTGAAAACTAGTTTTTAGGTCGATTCAAGCCTCCAAAACTATCTCAACAGCTTGCCAAGGTTGTCCTGAACGTTTCTCAGTCATTAACATCAACAAAAACACCCTGAATTGGTATTCATGAGTCAAACTGTGAAGCAAAGTTCTTGAAATCGCATAGCATAATTCAAGCATTGTTTTTCATTTTTATTTATGTATTCATGATCACAATGATGTTTCTAAGCTAACCATGGTGTTTGATTGCATTTTTGTTGATCATACGCGATTTTGCCATGGCTAAAATTTAGGGTTGCAGGTTTCTTGAATTAGGGATTTTGCATAGGGAAAAAATTAGGACTCAAGACTACCATGGTTATATTCAGTAGGTCTGGACGAGGATAACCCCATACTCGCGATGGATTTATGTATCAAGGAGAGCTATTCGCTATTTTCTGCTAGCCCCCCTAATGCAACGCTATAAAAACCGTTGCCAATATGTTTTGTATTTCAGGAAAACGAAGAAGACGGTCTCGTGTCCATCAGCTATTGGCTACTTTGAATCTCGCGCGCTTTTAGGGGCCACTAACCAATATTTCTTTTTGTTATTTATTTGTTGTAATATAATAACATGTGCGTGCTGGCTCAGGTGGTAAGCGTGAATTCCATTAACCCTCGTGACCTGGGTTCAAGTCCCAGGTCTGGCAAAATTCCATGTTATTTTTCAAACCAATTTCCTATGCAGCGTCAGCAGTGATGTACACCGTGTGTCCACAAGATCCAAGCGCACAGGTGTCCAGGAGATGCAGATCAAGGGCTCAGATCCCAGGCCTATGGTGAACGCAGGTCAAAGCACATCATACACGATCCAAAAAGTCAACCAATTTCCAACGTTAATGGGCCAGGCCTTTCAAATCCATACCTCCTAAATTGGGGCTACCCCCCCTGGTTTGCCTTCCTTTTTATTATTTTCTTATATTTTATTTAAAATTATTTTGTGTTCTTGATTGCTTAATTTAATTAATTTATTTTCACAAAAACATAAAAACATTATAAAAATCAGAAAAGACCAAAAATAATAAAGATTTATATTATAATTATTTTCATAAAAAATGCTTGTAATTATTTAGCTTTAATTTAGGTTTATTAAATATTTTTCATAATAAAAATCCAAGAATAGAATTTAGGTTTGATAACTTTTTATTTTCTTTTTTAATTTTCCCCTTTTTTTCAGAGTGATAATGTTATTTATTTATTTTCATAAATTAAAAAATGTACATAAAAAATTTTAGGTTTAATTTAGATCTTAATTTAATTCTTTTATAATAAATAAAAACATTAGAATTAGGGTTTGCCTTATAGTTTAATTTCAATTAACTCCTTTTTTTTTTTCTTTTAATAAATAAAAAACATAAAAATCTAAAAAACATTTTCTTTTTGAATTTTAATTCTAATTCCCTATTTAATTCTAATTAATTAACTCTTGTAATTTAATTTTTATAAAAGGGTCCAACGCCCATTGTTTTGATTTAGTTGCGCATTTACTTTATGTCGTTCATTATAGTTATGTAAATCTCCCTAAGCCTTGTAACTTTACTTTTCGCACTTTTATTTACTTCGCATTATTTATTTTCCGCTAAATCGGGTCCGGTTTAATTTTGGCGATGTGGACCCGCGCCATTTGTAATAGCCTTAGATTTATTTTTCCGCAAACTTTATAACTGTTAAAAAGCATGCAAGAATGAATGGACAAATTAAAATCAAGCGTAGATCACAACAAACATGACAAGACAAATAACTGAAACATGACACACAATTCGCACACACCACCCCTAGGGTACGCCTCACTGTTGCCTTTCGAAAGGTGATCGTCGAGTAGAGGATGTCTTAGTAAGTCCTCATGATCCGGGAACCTGGCATGAGGGTAGCTTCTAAGGTGTCTTCCCATTGCTCCGGTGATCACCATGTCCCTAAAAATCGAATTGACCCGAACACCTCCAACGGTGGTGCTACCTACTTCTCAATGGTGGGATGGCACTACTTTAAAGGACTCTTACACAGACGAATTCCTTAGGGTAGGTAGGTTCTCAAGGATACTTGCTCTAATTTCAAACAAAACAAAACCTTTTCACATTGACACTTTTCAAAAGCTTTCAAAACAAACTTTTCAAACACTCTGACGTATGAGTCGATCTGAAATTTTTCAAAGAAACTTTTAAACCCACATTGAAAAGCAAACAATTTTGAAAACACATTGAGCAAGTATCTAAGAGCCCATGGATAACCATGGATAGAAAGGGTGCTAACACCTTCCCTTTCTATAACCTACCTCCCGAACCGAGAGCAATCTCTTTAAAGGAATTTTTCTGTGCTTTTGTCCTTTCCATTTGGAGAAAATAAAAGACGGTGGCGACTCTTGCTTCCGCGACATTTCGCGAACCAGCGTTAAACAGTCAGTTCCAGATCCACCGATCACAGAACTGGCGACTCTGCTGGGGATACTTAAAGTGAGGTGTACCTTAGGACTAAGATCATTTGTGTTTTCAATTGTCTGAATTGTTTGCTTTATTATTGTGGGTACTGTCTTGGGAGTTCTATAGATCCTAACCCGGATCTGGGGGATACCTTCTTAGAAAGTAGCAACAAGGCTGTGAGGGAACTGTGCGGGGTATACCGACATGGTTGAAACAGTCTGCTACGTTGATGTGACACTTTGGTGTGTACCGGTAACCCTTGAGTTCAGTCAAGGAGAGTACGGGGCCTCCGCGTGGTGTCATGAAGCATCAACAGACCTTAGGAACCTTAATTGAACTATCTTGGCCTCTTTAGGGTAGTGAGATAACTGACTTTGGTGCAGTCCGAGGTTGGTTGATACTCGATACTGCGCTCAATTGAGGGTTGCTTTCCTGGAATATTTCGGTCGCCAGTTCAGTGGCTAAATCGAAACGATGAACAATGAAAGCAATCCCGTGATATTGGGAACCTTAGAACCCGGTTACTTTGATTAGGACAGGATGAACCCACCAACTTCAAGAGGGTACTACCCAGACCCCATGCTGGCCTTAAACCTTAAGGGCTTGTCTTGTGTGCCTTGTGTGCCCTACATGTTTGTCTTTGTAAATATCTGTGGTGTGTTTAATCATAGAATCATGACATCATCCAGCATCATATGCATTGACTAACCATTTCAGGGGTTCGAATTTTCATCTTTGTTCTTGTTTTGTAGGACATGGAAACTGCTCGTAGAAAGACAATTCAGGTCAATCTTGTAAGGATCCCTCCTCAGCTTAAGGAGCTTATATCCAGGATTCCTGAGAACTCTTCATTCAGTGAAAGGCATGGAAGCCTCATCAGCTTGGTCAACACCAACATTGAGGAAGATATGATTAAGGTCTTGTTCCAGTTCTTTGACCCTCTGCATCACTGCTTTACCTTCTTGGACTATCAGTTGGTACCTACATTGGAGGAGTTCTCCCGGCTCCTGAAGATCCCTATCCTTGATCAGCTACCCTTCAGCGGTACAGAAAAGGAACCGAAGCTGGAAGAGATTGCTAAAGCCTTGCACCTACAGTCATCTGACCTCAAAGGACATTGGGAAGTCAGAAGTGGTATCAAAGGGTTCTTAGCCAGGTTTCTGTTTGAGAAGGCCCTTGAATGTTGGAACTCCCTTGACTTGCAAGCTTTTGAAGAGGTTGTGGCCCTCCTTGTCTATGGTTTGGTGTTGTTCCCTAACCCAGATCAGCTCATTGATATCAGTGCCGTTCAGATCTTTATGTCCAGGAATCCTATACCTACGTTGCTGGGGGACATCCTTCACTCATGTTACACTCGAACCATGAGAAAAAGAGGTGTCCTTATGTGTTGCACTCCCCTCCTGGGAAGGTGGTTTATTTCGCACCTTCCCCAATCAGTCCTGAAGAATGAGCGGGGTTTGAGATGGTCACAACGGTTGATGACTCTTACACATGCAGATATACATTGGTGTCCTAGGTCCAGAGGAGATGTCACTATCATTGATCGTTGTGGAGAGTACCCCAATGTTCCTTTACTTGGAATCAGAGGAGGTATTACTTATAGCCCATGCCTGGCTTGGAGACAGTTTGGTTATGCTCGGAGGGACGGTCCTCATGACATGTTAATTCCCGACATAGTTTTTGACTTCGACAATAATACTCAAGGACTTCGTCAGAGATTTATCAGAGCCTGGAGGATGCCTAGTAGGATAGACAGCAAAACACTGGGGCATAGGAACTCCATCCCTTTGGAGCCTTATCTCAAATGGGTACGCGCCCGCTCTCAGAAGTTAATGATGCCTTATCCTCATATGCTCCCAGTAATCAAAGAACCTGTCTTGGAAGGGGAAGTGTCTCATGTTATTCAGCACCCTGATATGCCCACATCTTGGGAAGAGATGCAGAAGAGCTGGATCCAGCTTAAGGAGGAAAGGAATTCTCTTGAGACTAGTCTGCACGCCAGTAAAAAGAAAGTCCTGGAGCTCACTCGCCTGTTGCATGAGGAGAGGAATCTCAACACCTACATAGCTCCGAAGAGGATGCGCAGTGTATTTTGGGATTGACTTGTTTTTTGTACTTTTGCCCATGAGGCCTTGATGTATTAAACAATGATTTCTTTAATGATAACGTGTGTTCTTTTCTTGTCTACAACAAATTTGAACTTTCGAACCCTTGAATGCATTGCATACGCATTTCATACATCATGTGCATAGCAGGTTTTTCCCCTTTTCAGGTGGCTTACAGTTCTTCGCTGTTTATTTCAGCATCATGAATCCCGGATCTGAATCAACAGAGACATCAATCAAGGCTCTCCAGGCGCAGAATGCGCAGTTTCAAGAGCTAATCATGGGTCTAGCTAAAGGCCAAGAAGAACTGAATACTATGCTCCTGAAGAAGGAGAAGAAGAAGAAGAGAAGAACTGTTCTGTTCAACTCGGGCCGAAGGTTGGGTAATACTCTGCAGCATGAAGAGGCTGGTTCTTCTGTTGGCAGGAGTCCTTCTCAGGCAGAAGTCAAGGTTCCTACTCCAGTGGTCTCCGACAACGAGACGGATTTTGATGAAGAGCAGTACCCTCCAGCAGATGACAGGTACAAACAACTGGAGGACAGGTTGAAGGCTATGGAGGTGCAACAGGCACCTGGGCTGGATTTCGGAGATCTGGGTTTGTCGACTGGTGTGATTATCCCACATAAATTCAAAGCTCCCACCTTCTCCAAGTATGACGGGGCATCTTGTCCCAAGCGGCATTTAAGGTCCTATGTTCGGAAAATTCAGCCGTACTCTGCGGACAAGAATCTATGGATCCACTTCTTCCAGGAGAGTCTTTCAGGGACTCATCTCGAATGGTTCTATCAGCTGGATGGGACCAAAGTTCGTAACTGGGAGGAGCTGGCTACTGCTTTCTACAAGCAGTATCAGTATAATGCCGACCTTGCCCCCACACGTACCCAACTCCAGGGTATGGCGTTAGGTGCAAGCGAAGGTTTTAAGGAGTACGCTCAGAAGTGGAGAGACCTGGCTGGCAGGGTGCAGCCACCATTGACTGATCGGGAGTTAGTGGACATGTTCTTGGGGACCCTATCTGGGCCATTCTTCAACCATCTCATTGGGATTCTTCTGCTGGTTTCACTGATTTGATCTTTACTGGAGAAAGGATTGAAGCTGGGTTGAAGTCTGGGAAGATTGCAAAGGCTGCATCATCTAGTTCGGACAAGAAACCATTTAAGAAGGAGTCTAGTGCCGTGTATGGTTCTAGAAGATCAGAAAGAAATGAACACCGCCAATCTGTCAGTGCGGTCATGATTGCTAAGCCTGCTGCCGCTCCCCGGCCCAATAATACTCAGAAGGTGGAAAGACCCCGGAGGGAATTCACCCGCTTAGGCATGACTTTGTCGCAGATCCTGCCACAGTTGCTCGCAACCAATTTGGTAACTGTCAGGGAGGCTCCAAAGTTCCCAAATACAGCATCTCCCAAGTACAACCCAAATGCTCGTTGTGCTTACCACTCAGAAAGCCCGGGACATTCTACTGATGACTGCTGGGCGTTGAAGAACAAGGTGCAAGACCTCATCGATGCAAAGGAGATACAATTTGAGGCGCCTGCAAAGCCAAATGTAGTTACTGCCCCTATGCCTCAGCACGGGGTAAATGCTGTTGATGAAGATGTTTATGTTGTTTCTGTGGATGATCTAGCCACTCCTTTAAAGATCATTAAGAAGAACTTACTGCAGGCCGGTTTATTTCCGGGTTGTAGTGAGGGTTGCTTGTTCTGTGTTGTGTCCCCATCCGGTTGTCCCTTGCTAAAGTTAGGCATCCAAAGCTTAATGGATAGCAAGGAGATTCTATTCAAGAAGTCTGCTGTTCGTATGGTTCCAATGGAAGAAGTCTCTGTGGTGACTATCTTCAACAATCCGATCCCGGCTCTCCAGAAGAAGCCCATCCAAATTCTGACCGTTGCACCTGTTACTATCACTGTTCCTGGGCCCCTGCCCTATGTATCTAATAAAGCTGTCCCTTGGCACTATGGGGCAGATGTATATATAAACGGGATTAAACAAGAGCTCAACGCTGGCGCCAGCATCTGTGACATCACTGGCCCGGCCAAAGTTACCCGCAGTGGCAGGCTCTTCTCGCCTGACATTGCGCCACCTGCTGTCCGAAGACCGCTCCTGATAATTCCTGCAAGTACACCTACTCCCGTTGCTGACCAAGTTGTTGTTCCTGCTGCTGATCCGATTGTTTCTCCTGCTGCCGAGTCATCCAATGCTCGGGGCAAGGGAATTGAAACTGAGCCTGCCCAGATGGAGGCACCCATACCCATAGCTGCTGAAGCCTCCCCACAAGAGATGGAGGAGATTTTGAAGATTATAAAGAAGAGCGATTTTAATGTCGTGGAACAGTTGGGGCATACGCCCTCCAAGATATCCATGCTCTCTTTACTGCTGTGCTCTGAGGCCCATGCAAAGGCCCTCATCTCATTCCTCAAGACGGCCCATGTGCCACATGAAACCTCTGCAGTCCAGTTCACAGATTGCGTGGCAAGTCTAACGGCAGACAATGGCTTGGGTTTCTCCGATGCTGATTTAACCGCAAAGGGGAAAGATCATAATGATGCTCTGCATGTTTCAATCGAATGCAGAGGCACCACCTTGGCACATGTGTTGGTTGATACTGGGTCATCTTTGAATGTGCTACCCAAGAAGGCTCTGGATCGTCTAGATTGTGAAGGCCTGGATTTGAAACCCAGCAACATCATTGTCAGGGCCTTTGATGGTTCAAAGCGGATGGTCCATGGGGAGGTGGACATTCCGATTCGTGTGGGCTCTCAGGTGTTTGACTCCACTTTTTATGTGATGGACATCCGTCCATCTTACTCTTGTCTGCTGGGTCGACCCTGGATACATAAGGCTGGGGCAGTGACCTCTACCTTGCATCAAAAGCTGAAGTACCCCGTCAGAGGGAAGATTGTCACCGTGCAAGGTGAGGAAGAATATATGGTGAGTCACCTGAACTCGTTCAGATACATTGAGATGGATGGGGAGTTTATTGAGACCCCCTTTCAGCATTTCGAGGAGGTAACTGACGGTTTTGACATTTTAGCTTTTCGTCCCTGTTTCTTAAGTTATGAGCAATTGTCTTTTGTTTCCTATGCAAATATTTGTGAACAACAATCATATTCAAGTGCATATGTCAAGAATAAATCATTGGACGTTCTTGCAAAAACAAAACAGAAAAAGAAAAACAAATAGTTTTGTAAAACGACTTGTATTAATTACTGAAGTTGGCATATAACAGGCGTTTTTGTACAAGGAAGCTGACGCTCTAGTAAAAGAACACTGCCGTAAAATGAAAGATATACAATATTGTGTAAAACAAAGAGAAAACAGCTATGTGCAACAATCCCATTAGGTTTCAAATCTGCTATTGCCACTATGTCTTCGAGCATCCTCTCATTTTGCTACTTGTCTGAAGCTGATTAGATTGATTGATGCCGTTTGAGCTTGACAGTTGATACTGAGGTCAGATTGTAGGGTGATCCAATGGGACATAGTGATACGCTTTCATCCCTAACTTTTTCCTGGACCGTCCTTTCGGGTTTTCAATCCACCGGGATACCCTTTTTTGCCCAAGTCGCCTTTTCAGGTTTTCGACTTGCCGAGTGTATATTTTTTTTTCATTTTCATCCCTTATTTTTGCCCGAACCCTTTTGGTTCGTCGGGAAACCCTCATTTTTGCCTAGGCCAGTCAACCTAGCGAGTATTTTATCATGCGTAGTATCTTTTCACTATGTCTACATTGATAGGGTGAGGAAGGTCGTCACCATCCATGGTGGTTAGAATCATGGCTCCACCAGAGAAAACATCTTTTTACCACAAATGGCCCTTCGTATGTTGGAGTCCATTTTCTCCTGGGGTCACCTTGCGGCGGTATGATGCGCTTGATCACCAAATCCCCGACTTGATACTCTTGGCGTCTGACCTTTTTGTTGAAAGCCTTGATCATTCTCTTTTGATACGTCTGACCGTGGCAGATAACAGTAAGTCTCTTTTCATCGATTAAGTTTAACTGATCAAGTCTAGTCTGGATCCAGTCGTCCTCGTTCAAACTTGCATCCTTCATAATTCTGAGAGAAGGTATATGGACTTCTATGGGTAGGACTTCCTCCATGCCATATACCAGAGAGTAAGGTGTTACCCCTGTCGACGTCCGTGCTGAGGTACGGTACCCATGTAGAGAAAATGGTAACATCTCATGCCAGTCTTTGTATGTCACCGTCATCTTTTGTACAATCTTCTTGATGTTCTTGTTAGCTGCTTCAACAGCGCCATTCATCTTCGGCCAGTAGGAAGAGTTGTGATGTTGTATCTTGAATTTTTTACAAAGCTCGGTGATCATTGTGTTGTTGAGATTCGTACCATTGTTAGTAATGATTCTCTCTGGCACACCATATCGACATATGAGATTATGTCGGATAAACCGCACAACAACGTTCTTGGTTACTGTGGCAAAAGAGGCTACTTCAACCCACTTCGTGAAGTAATCAATGGCTACTAGGATGAAGCGATGTCTGTTAGAAGCGGTGGTCCTGATCTCTCCAATCATGTCGATGCCCCACATTGCAAAGGGCCACGGAGTTGTTAAGACGTTCAAAGGGATCAGAGGCACATGCACCTTATCAGCATAGATTTGGCACTTATGGCAAGTTTGAGAGTGCTGATAACAATTGGCTTCCATAGTGGACCAGTAATATCCTGCCCGTAGGATCTTTTTAGCCATGGTATATCCACTGGAATGGGTTCCGAAGGTACCTTCATGTAGATCTGGCATGATCCTCTCCGCTTCACCCTTGTCTATACACCGCAGTAAGGTAGAGTCATGGTTGTGTTTATAGAGGATTCCATTATTGAGGAAGAACTTTGCGGCGAACCTTCTCAGAAACTTCTTGTCATTGACAGATTCCCCTCCAGGATACTCTTGAGTTTCGAGATACCTTTTGACTTCATGAAACCAGGGTTTGTCTGTTACCTCCTCAGTGTCGATCTCGCAGCAGTTTGCTGGTTCATTCAACCTCTCGATGGTGATTTGGGGAGCTTCGTTGTCCCACTCGCCTTTGAACATGGAAGACATGGTGGCTAGCGCGTCTGCTAACTGATTCTCCTCTCGTGGGAAATGTTCAAAAGTTACCTCCTCAAAGTATGGGAGCAATTTCAGTACGTTCTCTTTGTATGGGATGAGATTCAGATGTTTTGTATCCCATTCGCCTTTGATCTAACTGATCACCAAAGCAGAATCCCCGAATACACTCAAGAACTTGATCCTTAGGTTGATAGCAGCTCGAAGACCCATAATACATGCTTCATACTCCGCCATATTGTTGGTGCAGTTGAAACATAATCGGGCAGTGAACGGAGTATGATAACCCTCAGGAGATATGAATACAGCGCCAATACCATTACCCAGTGCTGTTTGAGGCTCCATCAAAATACATAGACCATCGAGATGCTTCCTCGGGTCCTTCATCTGGTCCAGGTTCTTCACAGTCGGTTACTAACATGATATTCTCATCTGGGAACTCAAAATTCATGGACTGGTAGTCATCCACGGCTTGATGAGACAAATGATCAGCCAATACACCCCCCTTGATTGCTTTCTGGGTTGTATATTGTATGTCGTACTCAGTTAAGATCATTTTCCACCTTGTTATCCTTCCGGAGAGAGCGGGCTTCTCAAAAATGTACTTGATTGGATCCATCTTTGATATCAACAAGGTAGTGTGAGTCAGCATATACTGTCTCAGTCGGCGAGCAGCCCATGCCAAAGCATAACAAGTTTTCTCGAGCAGTGAGTATCTTGTCTCACAGTTGGTAAACTTTTTGCTAAGGTAGTATATTGCATGCACTTTTCGACCAGACTCGTCATGCTGCCCCAGCACACACCCCATCGAATTGTCTAGCACTGTCAGGTACAATATCAAAGGTCTTCCTTCAACTGGAGGCATCAAAATTGGTGGTTATTGAAGGTATTCCTTGATTCTTTCGAAAGCGGTCTGGCATTCATCATTCCACTTTACCACTTGATCTTTTTTCAGAAGCTTGAAGATTGGCTCACAAGTAGCAGTCAGATGTGAAATGAACCTGACAATATAATTCAGGCGTCCCAGGAAACCTCTAACTTCCTTCTCTGTGCGGGGAGCTGGCATTTCTTGTATAGCCTTTACCTTTGTGGGGTCTACCTGAATACCTTTGTTACTGACGATAAAACCCAGAAGCTTACCGGACCTTACCCCGAAGATGCACTTATTCGGATTCAACCTAAACTTGTATATTTTCAACCTATCGAACAACTTTTGTAGATGAATAAGGTGTTCTTCCTCAGTCTGTGACCTGGCTATCATTTTATCAACGTAAACTTCTATCTCATGGTGAATCATGTCATGGAACAGAGCTACCATAGCTCACTGATAAGTTGCCCCAACATTCTTCAACCCAAAAGGAATCACCTTGTAGCAGAAGGTGCCCCACTGTGTAACGAAAGTTGTCTTTTCCATGTCTTCAGGAGCCATCTTGATCTGGTTGTAGCCAGAGAAACCATCCATGAAGGAAAAGATTTTGTGTTGTGCGGTGTTGTCAACCAGAACGTCAATGTGGGGAAGCGGGAAGTCATCCTTGGGGCTTGCCCTGTTCAGATCTCTGTAATCCACACACATCCGTACCTTGCTGTCCTTCTTAGGTACCGGAACAACGTTAGCAACCCACTGCGGATAGGAGGTGACAGTTAAGAACCTCGCGTCGAACTGTTTCATGACCTCTGCCTTGATCTTCTCTGACATTTCAGAGTGCATACCACAAACCTTCTGTTTAACTGGCGGGCAATCTTCCTTAGTAGGCAGGCGATGTACCACAATATCTGTGTCCAAACTAGGCATGTCTTTATAGGACCAGGCGAATATCTCAACGTAGTCGTGCAACATTTGTATCAACCTCCGTTTGACGCTAAGCTCCAGATTTGCACCTATTTTAACCTCTTTTTTGTCTATCTCTGTGCCCAAGTTTATTGTCTCAACTGGCTCTTCATGAGGCTGTATAGCCCTCTCTTCTTGTTGTAGCAGTCTGGCAAGTTCTCCAGGTACCTCGCAATCGTCCTCACCTTCGTCCTCGGCTTGGTTGATCGTATTTTCAAAGTCATAACTGGCAATAGCAGGATTGTTATCAATGGGATCCAGAGTAGATATGGATCTGCAACTTGATACGTGAGTGTGTGCAAGAGCATAACTGTATTGATAAAGCAAAGGCAGAAAAGAAAAACAGAGAGTGCAAAATTTTTATGCAAAGAACGTCCAATGCTTCATTGATGATATATGAGATGACATATAATTACCCTCACAGATAGAACCGTTGTGCCTCGGGTAAGACACAAGGCTAAAAAGTTTAACTTGTTCATTACAAACTCAAAAACAAATAAGACAATTACTGCGGAATAAAAGAAACTTGTATGAAATCTCTGGTCATCCAATTACTCGGTCCACCGTTGGTAGTCGGGTAAATCCAACTATCAAAGTCAAGGTCTTCCTCACTGTCTTCAATAGCATTGATCCCTTGATTGCTGATGTGTAGGGGAGGTCCCCCAACTCGAGCGCGTCGAACAACCTTCTGAGCCCCTGAAGTAAAGCCCAAGCCAAACTTGTCAATTTTGTAAATATACTCGGGAAGCTGTCCCCAATCGGTATTCCTACCCTCTTCAAATACTGCTATAGCGTCCTTGAGAGAAGCCATCTTCAGAGGAGGTTTGGCGCTGGTAGTGGTCTCAGTTGACGCCAAAATCTGGGGAACCTCTTCAAAGTTTTGACAAGGAGTCTCTATAAATTCCCCGTCCATCTCTACATAGCGAAAGGAATTAAGGTGGCTCACCATGTACTCTTCTTCACCCCGCACTGTGACAATCTTTCCTTTCACCAGATACTTTAGCATTTGGTGTAGTGTAGAAGTGAAAGCTCCATCTTTGTGGATCCAAGAACGACCCACCAAACAAGAGTACGATGGCATGATGTTCATCACATAAAAGGTGGACTCGAAAGTCTGAGAGCCTATCTTGACAGGGATGTTCACTTCCCCATGCACCATTCTCTTGGACCCATCAAAAGCCCTTACCATAATGATACTAGGCTTTAAAGTCAAACCCTCGTAATCCAACCGGTCCAACGCCTTCTTCGGCAGAACATTCAGTGAAGACCCAGTGTCTACCAACACATGAGCCATAGTGGTTCCCCTGCATTCGATTCAGACATGCAGAGCATCATTATGCTTTCTTCCTTTTGGTGTCAAGTCGGCGTCTGAGAAACCCAGCCCATTGTCAACAGTCAGGCTAGCCACACAATCTTTAAATTGATCAGCTGAAGTCTCTTGTGGCACATGCGCAGTTTTGAGGAATGCAATTAAAGCCTTCGCATGGGCCTCAGAGCACAACAGCAGGGATAACATGGATATCTTTAAGGGAGTCTTCCCCAGCTGTTCGACCACATTGTAGTCACTCTTTTTAATTATTTTCAAAATTTTCTCTATCTCTTGCTTAGAGGCTTCCACAACAATCTTTTTAGGTGCCTCCGTCCGGGCAGGCTCACCTACAGCTTCTTTGCCTCGAGTCCCAGATGACTTATCGGCAGGGGTATCAGCTGGAGTAAGGACAAGAATAGTGACTGAAGTACTAGTGGGTGCAGAAGATGAAATAACGGCAGGCTTAGTGATGGTCTTTGGGGAGATCTCAGGAGAGAAAACCTTTCCACTTCTAGTCATCTTGTTGGTCCTGACAATGTTACCGACATCAGGATCCACTTCTTCGGTCTTCAAGTTTTGCTTAACGCCATGATAGTAAACATCGGCGCCATAATGCCAAGGGACAGCTTTGTCCGAGGCGTACGGGATAGGACCATGACATGTGATTATCAACAGAGCGATTTTCCTAGCGGGTGTAATCCTAACAGGTCTTCTCGAGGAGGCCTTGGAAGGACTGGCGGAAATGGTTATAATAGCAATATCTTCAGATGGAACAACGGGAACCAGAGTTTTTAAGAACAAAATTTCTTTACTGTCCATCAGGCGTTGAACACCTGACTTCAGCAAATGGCAATCAGAAGGCAGAAATAAACACATGTGGCAACTTTCACCATAACCCGGAAATAAACCGGCCGACAACAAATTCTTCTTAACAGTCACAAGAGGAGTAGAAACTTCGTCCACTGAGGTTACGAATAGATCAATATCAATGGCATTGACTCCATGGTTGTGCTTAGGCATGGGAGCAGTTATGAAATTGGGCTTATCTGGAGCATCGAACTCAATCTCCTTGGCTTAAATCAAATCTTGTACTTTATTCCTTAGTGCCCAATAGTCATTTGTGTCATGACCAGAACCCTCAGAATGATATGCACATCGAGCGTTCGAATTGTATCGAGGAGAGGAGGTATTAGGATTCTTGGGAACATCTTTCAAAGTTACCAAGTTAGATCTCAGCAGATGGGGTAGAACCTCTGTCAGTGTCATGTTGATCAGGGTGAACTGCCTTTGTGGTCTTTCCACCCTTTGCTGATTGTTGCATTGTGGGACAGTCGTAGGCCTAGGTATTATTACAGCACTTACCGTTGGACGATATCCCGCTCTGCTTTGATCTCTGGGGTTATAAATGGCACTGGCCTCCTTCTTACCAGTGAAGGGTTTCTTCATTGTACTCTAGGATGCATCTCTTTGAATTTTGCCACTTTTTATAACGGCTTCAACCCGCTTGCCGGTCATGATTAGTTCAATAAATCCAACTGAGGAACTTCCGATCAGGTGGTTGAAGAATGGACCTGACAAGGTGCATAGGAACATATCCACTAACTCTCTGTCGGATAGAGGGGGCTGGACTCTGCCTGCGAGATCCCTCCACTTATGAGCACAGGTTTTGAAACCTTCACCTGCACCCATAGACATGCCTTGCAATTGCGTCCGAGTTGGAGCTAAGTCGGTATTATACTGGTATTGTTTGTAGAAGGCGGCAGCCAAATCTTCCCAATTGCGGATATTGGTCCCTTCCAATTGATAGAACCAATCCAACTGCGTTCCTGACAAGCTCTCTTGGAAGAAATGCACCCACAGATTCTTATCAGTCGTATGGGGTTGAATCTTTATAACGTATGACCTTAAATGCAGCTTCGGGTAAGAGACATCGTCATATTTAGCGAAAGTGGGGACCTTGAATTTCTGTGGGATGACAACCCTTGAGACAAGTCCTAACTCTTCAAAATCTAATTCGGGTACCCTCTGAATCTCCTAGCATTCAAACGATCCTCTAGCTGTTTGTATTTATCATCAGCAGGAGGATACTGATCCTCAGAATAGTCAGGTTCTTCCTCTTCTTCGGATGCTGGGTTGTTGTTTACTTCCTGGATCTCGTCTCCTTGATTATATCCTTCACTCAATGATGTTTCAAAGTCTAAAGTCCGTCTGGCTTGTCCTTTGAACCTTCTTCCCATGATCACAACACCGGTTGGTTTCTTCGCTTTCTTCTTCTTCTCTTTGGCCAGTAGAGTCTTCAACTCCTCTTGTCCTTTTGTCAGAGTCAAAAGCATTTGTTGAAACTGGATGTTCTGCGCCTGAAGATCTTTCACTGTCTATTCAATATCCATCTCACTGAAATAAACAGTAGAAGGATAAGGAGACATGTTGTAAGAAACCTGTATGATGTTATGATGAATGAAAATGCAATCTGAAAATGATTTCAAGGAAATTAGAGATTTAAATTTTTTAAACCAAAAAGGAACACATGTTATATTAAGCCCAATGTTTGAGCACATCATGCCTCTTTGGGCTTACAATGAAAGAAACAAAAACTCCTAAGACAAGAAGGTTGAACACATCCTCTTTGGAGCGATGTAGGCGTTCAGATTCCTTTCCTCATGAAGCAGCTTGGTGAGTTCCAGAACCTTCTTTTCACTAGCGTAAAACTGGGCTTCAAAGGTGTCTCGCTCTTCCTTCAACTGAACCCAAGCTTTCTGCAAGTCTTCGAGATAGGTAGGCATGTCAGGATGAAGGACAGTGTATGGGACACCTCCTTTAACAACAAGTTCTATGATACCAGGGGGGGTGGAAGGGTAAGGCATTAGGAGAATTTGAGCATGAGCTTATACCCACCTAAGATAAGGCTAGAGAGGGATAGAGTTCTTATGTCCCAGAGTCCTACTGTCCACCTTGTTCACCATTCTCCAAGCTCGTGTAAACCTCTGGCGGTAACCTTGGTCTTCCTTGTCATAGTCAAACACCAGACCTTGGACAAGCATCTCATGAGGGCCGTCTCTTCAGGCATACCCAAACTGTCAAAAAACTAAGCAGGGATTGTAGGTGATACCTCCCCTAATGCCAAGCAGAGGTACGTTAGGGAATTCCCCACATCGGTCAATGATAGAGACATCTTCCAAGGATCTCGAACACCAACAGATGTCAGAATGGGTGAGGGACATCATCCTTTGAGACCATGTCAGTCTTTGCTCGTTCTTCAATACTGATTGAGGCAGGTGTGAAGTGAACCACTTAGAGAGTAAGGGGATACAACACAAGAGAGTACCTCTTTTCTTCATGGTGTGGGTATGAAGGCAATGCAAGATATCTCCTAGTAAGGTAGGTATAGGATTGTGAGAGAGAAAGACTTTCATGGTGTTAACATCTATGAATTGGTCGAATTGGGGAACAAAACCAAACCATAAATGAGAAGAGCCAGGATGTATTCAAAAGCTCGGAAATTCATGTCGTCCCAGAATGAACGAGCCTTTTCCAATAGAAACTTGGCTAGGAAGCCTTTAACCCCGCTTCTTGTCTCCCAATTGGCTATGATGTTGGCTCTATTCATATGTAAAGCTTCGGAGATGACTTCAGGTTTTGGAATACCTTCTAGAATGGTGAATGGTATCTGATCAAGCACGGGAACCCCTAAGAGTAGAGAGAACTCTTCCAGTGTAGGTACCAACTGATAGTCCGGGAAAGTGAAACAATGATGTACGGGATCAAAGAATTGGAATAGCACACAAAAGGGTCTCACATACTTCATACAAACATCCTAGTAAAACACATCCCGCTCCATAACACGAATTCTTAAATTAAAACATTTATCTCTTTGAAATCATCATGGTAAAACTTCAACACATCACAACATAATTATTGTCTCAAAACATCTTTATTAAATACCTCAAATGAAAAGTCCTTCACACTTCATATTTCATAAGTTATAATAAAACATTATGAAATGAAATAAACATCTCAAATACATCAAGTCAGCAAATAACACATAGTTTGGTTTAAATGATCCCAAAGACCCCGATGTTACATATCAGAGCAAGATCCTATTTGTTTAAAATAAAGAAACTATAAGACTCCATAAGCTATCCTCTAAGTTTTGATAGGCTATTCATGACCACCTGCAAGTTACCCACGTATAGAGGCAACATTTCCAAGCAGAAAGGGTGAGTAAATCATAATCATTATAAAAGACATAAGGAATAAATATAGTAGCTATGACACGACATCATGAAACTACACATCATAAAAACCTCGTGTTATACTCACACATTCACAATATCATCAGTACACATCAAACACATCACCACATCAACACATATCATCAAACACCACTAAAATCACCACATCATCATTATCATATAACCAATCATCATACCATGTCACATATAATGCAATGCACTTCATTAGACTCATGCATGTGGTACCAAAACAAAACTTCACTAATGACACAATCATCGTTTCTCTAAAGATCCCCACCAATAGGATCGATTCCCGCTTGGAACAAGATCACATCATAGAATTGCACTTAATTCATATATGGGATTGAAACCATCACTGGACTAAAGTCCTGTCACCATCACTGAACCAATTGTCCTAACAACATTATTAGACTGAAGTCCTAACATATGCCATGAATATATGATGCAAAAAATCTAAATAATAACATGACCACTGCTAGTCAAAATGCATTACCATTCATATAATCAATCATAAATTCATCACATATTTCTTATTAAAACACATAATCATCTTTGACTCAACAATTTATCATACGTACATACATCATAATAAAAAAACACCAAAACATCTTATTCGTCAAATCTAAAACACTGAAAAACACATCTTATGACTCATTTTATTCCACTAAAGTATAGTTCATCACATTAGCTTCTTAAGGCTTCGAACGACGCATCAAACGGAGTTCTGAAACTCAAATTATGAAACTTTTAAAATCTTCATGTTGTCCCTCGCCAGAGGCTCTCTCGGCGAGGTGGGAGCGACATCTTCCTCCTCATACAAAATTCCAGGGCGTTGTTTTTCTCTTGGATCTGTTTTCAACCATTTTCCTTTGCCTCACGCTCGCCCAGCGTAACGAGGGCGAGACTCCTTTATCCGACGATGCAACATGCTTACCTGGCAAGCCTGCGCGAACATAATTTCCTTGTTGTAATCTTTGCACTTCACCAGTCCAATTTTACATGATTTTCTTCACATTACAGGTCTCAATTCTTTATAGATTCACTTGTTCTATCATATAACGACAACACATGTTATTACGCATCAATGGCATCAAATTATTGCAAAAAAAAAAGCTCACAATTTCATCAATTTTCATCAAAGAATCATACTAACAACATCAAACAAACCCCTAACACAAACCTACAATTATCTAAACCTTAGATCACTTATAATAACAATGATAAACTCCCCTTACCTTAGATTTTTCCTAGAAATTGATTCCTCTTCGTGTTCTATAAAATTCTCTCTGAGTTCTCTCGTGCCCTTGCTCTTTTCAAAGTGTTCCTCTTACTTTCACGGTTGCACAAAATGAGACTTTTCCCCCTCTATTCCTTGTTTAACCCTTGGGCCCTTTTTATGATCTTCACATCTTACCCTCACTTACATCACAATATTACCATCTTGTCCTCATAGCCTCTACTTATTATTATTATTCTATTTAACTAATTAAAATAATTCTAACTAATTATTCTAATTATCTCAATTATTCTAAAAATACTCAATATCATCTTAATTCTCACTACCCCATCATACACCACATAAAACATCATATCAAGCATCACGTTCATCAAGACATCACATAAACATCACAAATACTCATCTTAAATCGATCAAATAATTAAATAAATAATCTAATCATTTTGGGGTGTTACAACTCTCCACCACTTAAAAGAGTGTCCGCCCTAAAAAATTACACGGCGGAAATAGTATCGGATAAGACTCTCTCATCTGATACTTGCGTTCCCAAGTCCAACTTTCACCTCTGGTCCACCCCAAAATACCTTTACTAAGGCGATGTCTTTACCCCGCACTTGCTTCATCTCTCGTCCTTCTATCTATACGGGTGATGTTTCAACAGTCAGGTTATCTCTTACCTATATATCATCCATTTGAATCACATGCGAAGGAACCATAATGTATTTTCTCAACTAAGAGACATGAAACACGTCATGAAGATTCGCAAGCGACGACAGTAAAATAATCCGATAGGAAATTTCACCTATCTTCTCTGATATCTGATATGGACCAACAAAACATGGTGTAAGCTTTCTCGACTTCAAAGCTCTACCAACACCAGTCACTGAAGTAACTCTCAAAAACACATGATCATCTTTTTGGAATTCAAGTGATTTCCTCCTCTTATTATGATAACTCTTCTGACGAATCTGAGAAGCTTTCATTCCCTATTGAATCATCTTAATCTTTTCAGTCATCTTCTGCATAATCTCAGGTTCAAGTACAACACTCTCGCCTGAATCATACCAATACAATGGAGTCCTACACCTCCTACCATACAATGCTTCATACGGTGCCATACTAATACTCATATGAAAACTATTGTTATAGGTAAACTCAATCAATGGCAAGTGGATGTCCCACGCACCTCCTTGTTCAAACACATAAGCCCTTAACAAATCCTCCAAAGACTGAATAGTCCTCTCTATCTGATCATCCGTTTGTGTATGATATGTGGAACTCAACCTCAACTTAGTTCCGAAAGCATTATGTAACCCTTCCCAAAATTTAGACATAAACCTCATATCTTTATCTAACACGATACTCAAAGGTATTCCATGTAATTTTACAATCTCATCTATATACATATCAACTAGCTTCTCCATAGGATGATTAATCTTCATCAGTAAGAAATGAGTCGACTTAGTCAACCTATCCATTATCATCCAAAATGAATCATTGCCTTTAGGAGTCTTTGGCAAACCCGACATAAAATCCATAGAGACATTGTCCCATTTCCACTCTGGAATAATCAAAGGTTGCATAAGACCCAAAGGCTTCTAATGCTCAATATTCGACTTATGACAAGTCAAACAAGCATAAAAAAATTTGGCAACTTCTTTTTTTATACCCGGCCACCAAAACAACTTCTACAAGTCTTGATACATCTTCGTAGCACTGGGGTGGATACTTAACCCACTTTTATGTCCTTCCTTGAGAATACTCTTCTTAAGTTCTGGAACATCCAAAACACACTGTTGTACCCCAAAATTTGCCCTCTCATTTCTCAAGATTTTTCTCACAAGATTTCTATTGGGTCAAGACTGCACAAGGTTTAATCAGCTCAAGATACTTCCTCAACACTGATGACTCAAAACTAGAGTTTGAATTTGCACAAGTAAAATTGGACTTCTAATGGCCCATGTAGTTTCCATGGATCATATTAGGATCTCAAGCATCAAATCAATTAATCAAGCTTGGTTCATAAGCATCGATTGGGCATTTGAATTCCTTCGAGCAAGCTTGATTCATAAGCTTCGATTAAGCAACAATTTCCTTCATTGCTTGCTTCAATTCAGAAGGCAATGGCCTTCTACATGCTTGCTTAGATTCAGAAGGCAATGGCCTCTTACATGTTTGCTTTAATTCAGAAGGCAATGGCCTCCTACAGGCTTGCTTCGGTTCAGAAGGCAATAGCCTCCTACAGGCTTACTTCGATTCAGAAGGCAATTGCCTCCTACAGGATTTCTTAGATTCAGAAGGCAATAGCCTCCTACAGGTTTGCTTCGATTCACAAAGAAGTGGCCTCTCTCATGCTTGCTTCGATTCCACCTCTAAACCCTTCAACACACATAGTTTCTACACCTATGAATTACATTTGGTGGTTCATTCGAAGAACATGCAATTTTTGGACACATTTAGTTTTGTCTGCTTTTGAGTTTGGTCGAAGGTTGAATCTATATGGACAAATGAAAAGACAGAGTATTCGATTCAAGGCATCAAGTTGAAGACAAAATCCATAGGCCATGCTACATGATCTTGCTTTGCAGGCCTCAAGCTTGTGTTTCATTCCATAATCAATTGTTTACACAATGAATTAAGCTATTACCCAAGTGTTTAAAGTATTGTCCAAAAGGTCTTTCCATGTATGGCACAAAGTTATCATTGCTATTTCAGAAAAGCAGGCTTTATGCAAATTGTCAATGCATTGAGCCTTGTAACCTTTGTCTCTGATTGCAAGTAACATCAAAAGCATGAGCCAAGTCTCCTGCAAACATCAAGCCCCACTTGTACTTGAAATTGGGAACCATGAAAATTCATTTAACTTGATTTTTTCCGTTTTCAACCAAACCATAGTTTATTATCTTAAAAATCTAGTTACTCCAACATCTCTAACCTTTTCTCTATAAATATAGAGACCATTTGCAAATCAAAGGGCCAAACTTTTGTTGTGTGGAAAAATCCTCAAACACTTTCAAACTCTCAAAAACTGAGAACCTGCGCACAAACATAAAGCTAAACATGAAACTTGGCACATATTGACCTTACCCACAAAAATCTCAAATCCCTTCATGCATTAGCCAACCTTTCGATTCACTCCATATATCAGCCTTTCGATTCACCCCCTAACTTCCATATACTAGCCTTGGAACACTCCCAAAGCCCTAAAAAAACCCACTCAAGGAAGCTAGTGAGCCTTTTGATTAACTCCTAACTTCCATATACCAACCTTCGATTCAGTGAATTTTTCAAAGCAAGGTAGTGATCCCACTAAGCTCAAGAGAGATTGAAGCAGGCTGATTCCATCATCAAACTGTTCCTGGAGGTTCTGTCGAAGTCCCTCAAGTCTCACTCCAAGAGGTAATTTTTCTAAAACTTATAACTTTTCATTCAAACATTATTTTATATACATTGTAAAGAAAAAAATGTAGACATCGTGTCTAGGAAGCTGACCATGACCATAGTTTTGATTACTATTGCTTGTACATTAAAAATTTCATCTCTGAACAACTAGGTCTTAGTTTTGGTGTTTCATGCTAACTTTCGACCCATAGCTTTTTAAAAGTCATATGGTTAGATCCTTTTTAAGATCTTGTGCAGGTTTGATGTTTAGAATCTTTCGATTTGGCTGAAAAACGAAGCCTTCCGAAGCTCAAATAGTGGAGTCATGCATCCCTGCGCTCGAAGGAATAAGATGAAGCCATGTTCAAACACTCAGAACTGAATTCATTTTATATTTAGTGCAAGCTGTATAACCAACAGATGAAACAGACCACCCCAGTGGTACAAACAGCATGCGCTGAAAGCCTTGCCATGTAGAAGATCCTGAGTTCAAGCCCCAACGAGACCTTTTGTTCATTTTTTCATATCTTCTCACTTTGTCTTGCTTGCAGGAAGCATACCCGGGCCTCCATAGTTGGGCTTCAACCTTTTTTTTATGTTTCTGACCCCCTGTTTACTAACAAACAAACACACCCTGGGCCCAAGCATAAAATTGTTTTTCTACACAAAAAAACTATTTTAAATACAAAAACTATTTTCTACACAAAAACTGTTTTAAACACAAAAAACTGTTTTCTACACAAAAACACCAAAAAATATATTTAACTTATTTAGTTTATTTTATTTAACTTCTTACAATGAAAAAGACCAAAAACATTTTCCTATTTATTTATTTTTCTTTAACTTAATTAAACTTCTTTAACAAAATTTATTTTCTTTTCATTCATGCCTTGTACATTATATTCCTTTCAATTCTTGTACAAATTCAATATGGTTGTAATAGATAATTAGGATTTAATTTCTTGCAAATTCCCATTTGTAAATTTGTACACCCCATCCCTAAATAATGTAATAGTGTAGAAATTTACTTTCCGCAATTTACTGCTTTCATATAAATGCTAGTAAATTAGGGTGTGTATGGCAAGACTAAAATCAATCCTAGACAACCCTAATTCAAAGACAAAAATGCATGCAATCAAACACACTATTCACACACGTGCAACTCTAGGTTAACCTCGCTTGTTGCCTCATAAAATAGTCATGTCCATCGAATATGGGCGTTTTAGCAAAGACCCTCGATAAAAGATCGTAGTCCCTCGATGTTGCCTTTGGTAAACGATCTAGTCCCTAACGAAACTTGCTAAAACGTCTCATAAGTTGCCTTCTATGACTATACGATGATCCACGCCCGTCCCTTCACATTCAACAATGGGGATTCTTACCAATCAATGGTAAGATAACAACATTTAAAGGAGGAGGAAAAGAACATAGACCTTTTGAGTAGGTAGGACGCTCATAGTTGCTTGCTCGCAAACGAAAACCATTTCCACACTTACACTTTCAAAAAATCTTTCAAAAACAAACATCTCTTTGAACTATTTTCAGAACCAACACTTTGTATGCATTCTTATAGAGACGAGAATCATTACAAAGTTAGTCGCAACAAAGGCATTTTGCAAAATATTTTCAAACTTACACCCATCACAAAGCACCTTTTCAAACAAAGCATTTTTGATCTAGCAAGCAACTAAGAGCCCATAGATAACTATGGATGAAAAAGGTTCTAACACCTTCCCTTTTCATAATCTACCCTCGAACTCAAGAAAACATCTCAAAGGTATTTCCTGTTCTTTTAACCCTTTCCTTATTGGATAAAAGAAAAGTCGGTGGCGACTCTTTCTATCTGCAACAATTGTGATCAAACGCAAAACAACCAAGTCAGTTCTCCCACCGTATTACACATACACACTCTATTTCCGAACCTTATCACACCATTCTCATCAACTCGGAACTTACCTTATTTACCTTGGTTAATCAAGGTTAATTGATCCACTAACTTCAAATCGAACTTCTAACCTTCTCAGATTTCTTCTATAATACCACTAGTCAGTTTCAACATTCCTAACTTCGCACTATCAGGAGTTTCTTCATACACCAAGCTCATATCTCTGAATTATTCGATCATTTCTAACTCTCGAACCATTAGCATCGACATATGTAATGAATTTCTACTCAATGCATCAACAACTACATTTGCTTTACCAGGATGGTAACTCAAATCAAAGTCATAATCCTTTAACAATTCAAGCCACCTTATCTGCCTTATATTTTATTCTTTCTAATAAAACAAGTACTTCAGACTCTTATGATCGCTGAATACTTCAAATTTAGAGCCTAAAAGATCATGTCTCTAAATCTTCAACACAAGAAAGGGGGGGGGGGGGGGGGGGGGGGGTTGAATTGGGTTTATAGAAAACATTTCCATTTAGAAATTCTAATCACTCAAATGATAAAAGCTACAAAGACAATGGAGAGTAAAGAACACAAGTGATTTATCCATGTTCACCTTAATAAGGTTAATCCTGTCCACCCCTTTAGATGATTTTCCTTTAACAAGAATATAATCCACTATAACCAAACTGATTACAAATGCACTAGAAATATCGGTAACTAACAGACAATGACACGTTCAGTGATCCAAATTAATAGATATAACATTCACTGACCTAATAAAATCAGATCACTTAAGATCTCTTATCAAGATTTTCCATAATGACCAGCAGTCACTGTCTTCTTGAGATCAGACTTTTACTGAGTCACTCAAGGAACCTTTCAATGATATGTTCAGTGATATGATTTAACGAATTTAACAATCATTGACCCAACAAAATCAAACCACTTAAGATCTCTTATTAGGATTTTCTACAATGACCCACAACCACTTTATTCTTCTTGATATCAGACCTTCCCTCAGTCACTCAAGGAACATTTCAATGATATGTTCAATGATCTGATTTAATGAATATAATAATCATTAACCCAATAGAATCGTATCACTTAAGATCTCCTATCAGGATTTTCTACAATGACCCGCAACCACTGTCTTATTGAGATTATACCTTCACTTGGTCACTCAAGGAATCTATTAATAATGGTTGATAAGGTTTTATGTTTACATGATTGCTTCTTCTAAGCATATTACACAAGTGATTTAAGCATATATTGTTTAACATATTTTCGAGCAACAACTCTTGTGTTAAAATAATTTACATGAAGAGATTAGAACTATAACATAATACGAGCAACAACTCTTGCGTAAATTACAATGTTCTATCAAGATGTATTTGATCAAAAGTTGGGTAGCATCCTGTAGTGTTCTTCTTCTTCATCTTCTTATTGAGCAAGTTACGAGCAACAACTCTTTGCTTCTTCTGAGATCTACCAAGATGTATATGATGACAATTTGTGTAACATCTTATAGATTTTTTTCTTATTTATCTTTATTTCCTCTCATTTCCGTGCAGTGGTCTTCAGCATGTTCAACATTGCAGCTTTGATAGCTTCAACATCCACGACTTTTTAGCTTGATGGCCAAGAGCACTTTACTTCAAATCTTTGATCTTATTTTATAGCCTTGAGAGAGAGATGTTTTGAGGATTAAAAAATCCTTTCATGTATCAACAGTTAGTTCCTAATAGATAGAATAAGGTGTAAGAGTTTGGACATTACAAAGTGATATTATTCATTGTCTGTCACTTTATAATGTTTAACTTTAACCTTATCTTCAATAGATGTTTTTCTACTTTAGCTTGTAGACATAGATCTATTAAGGGTAGAAAGATAATATGGAAAACATCGGTTTATTCCCAACGGTCATAATGAGAGTGGTTGATAATACAATACGAAAGGGTTATCCTTACGCCACCCTAGAGGGTAGAGGTCACAAAACACTTTTTGTACCTTTTGTACACCATCACACGTTAACCATTTTGAACTTCTTCTAATCTTCAGAGGCTTATGATAATTTGAATGTTTGAAGTTTGTTGTAGAAGAATCACTCTTAAGTCTTAGAACCTAAGTCTTGGAGTCTTCAGAACTTGTTCCATCAGAACCTTGTCTTCAGAGTCTTCAGCACTTGGTCGTAAGAACTTGTTTTTCTTCAGATCATTAGAACTTATTCAGCAGAACCTCGTCTTCGCAATCTTCATAACTTGGAACACACAGAAGTAAAGCTTTAGAAGGCCTCTAAAGCTTAACCACAAAGTCACGATCAGAACCTCTTGTACCAACGTTCCTAAGAACCGTTGCATAAGACGAATTCCATAATCTTAACTTCAACTGTAATATGTAACCAAATGTTTTCTTTCAGTAGTGTTTATATTCAGAACCTGATGACGCGACACGCCTTGATACTAGAGTTAGAACATTATAGAAGCAACTACGCACTAGAACAAAACCATTAGAGTATACAATTGTTCTTTGTGATACCATGTAGAGTAATCATCAAAATATTAAGGCTAGATGTAGAAACACTTCTTGTTCTTACAATCTCCCCCTTTTTGATGATGACAAAACCATGTATTTTGATAGAACAATTTATACAAGGTAATCACCGTAATCGACAAATTTAGAGTTAAGCTCACAACTCTCCCTAAATCTGTTAATTCCAAAATTTCATTTATGCTTGTTCAGAGTCTCCCCCTGAGCCCAAGACTCACAAAATAAATTTTGAGTTTTTAGAACATAGAAATAGAGAAAGAACACTTCCCTACAACAACTCATTAGAGTATGACTAAAACACATGGTCTTCATCTTAGAACATGGTTACTATAAGAACTTGATGAAGAATCAAAAATTTATTTTGAGCCTGATTGAATAATGCCACGCATTATGTATCAACAATTCTATTTCTTGATTCTAATATCATCATCAAAACACTATACTTCTGAAGAAGCTCACTACTTCTTAAGCATCATCGTTTGACATGATATATTCCAATATATCGCACATTCAGACAGTTCACAACTTCTAAATAAAACACGCGTTGTAGAAGCACATGTTGCAGAGCACACGTATTAGAGCATATGTATTATAGCACATCTTCTGAGTGACATCTCTGTATCAGAGCATGCATCAGAATATTGACTTTACTTCCTTTCAGGAGAGCACAACTTCTGAAGCTCTAACTCTGAATTTCATACTTTCAGAAAGTTCACAACTTCTAAACAATATGATATCAAGAAAGATTACCTTACTTTCAGTAAGTTTGTAACTTCTGAATTGTGTTTGATACATCAGTTTGAGTATACATATATTTACAAAGTGTACAACTTCTTATATATGGAACCAGAGTTGATTTTATCCAAAAGGTTCTCAATTTTAGTCAGCAGGATCTTCATATTCAACCTGTCATAGAATACTTAGTGAACTTATTCAAAATTACTTGATTGAAACATCAAACAAACAGTTAGTAGAAACAATATTATTTATGTTTGAATTTAAGATTCTGAGAATAAATATTATCAAAATCATTTTAGTTTCTCCCCCTTTGTCAGAAATCAAAAAGGTAATAAAGAGATAAAAAATAAACTTTTAAGGTAACCAATAAACAGTTAAAACTTCATAATAAAAAAAGTTTAAGAGATACAATTATTTTAGAAACAGAAGAAAATAAATCTTAAGTTCTAAGACAGAGGTCTATTCCTAAGACTCCTTGTTAAGCTTTTCCATCAGCTGCTTCAACATCTCAGTCATCTGATTGAAGGAGGTTGCTTGAGCTAGACTTGTTTCCTTCTGTCTTTCCATACACTATTGAACAATCCGATTTGATTATTGCATCTTCTCCAAGGATTCCTTTATCCCATAAATTTTCTTTTCAGCACCAACAACATGCTTCACACCAGAGCATGAAGATTGATTTTCAACTGTCACTAAAACAGTATCAGAGGTATTGGAAGGGCGCACAACTTCTAAGCCAAGAACCACTTGTCTTGTAGGTTTTAGAGCATGCGACACAAATGAGGTGTTGATAAGGTTTCAAGTAGTTGCTTATATTTCCTTTTAGCTTCTTGATAACTGAAGGTTTGCATGATGTCAGAATTGACATCCATTACTCTTCTGAAGTTAATCCATGCAACTTCAGTTTTGAATGGATCCATGCTGGAAGAAGAGATATTCAAGATATTTTCAAGAGAGATTAAGGAAAGTTGTTGAAACCTTTGGAAGAGTTCATATGAGGTTAGTGTCTTGTTTGAAGTTCGATAAAAGGCAGGGTGAAAGGGTGTTGGAGGCAAGTTGTGGGATGTGATGAATGTAAGCTCCACTACTACAAAATGCGTTAACAACAACGCCATGGTCACACGGTTCTTCCCTACACCATGGTGACATATCTAAACTAAGGCACTACAATATTATTTTTAGTTTTTGATTAAAAATTAACTTCCTAACTAAGATTGAGAGATGCCATCAATCTCCCTAATTTATCCTTTCTTTACTTTTTAATTTACACTAAGAAATGTCCTTAATAGTAATTGACTAACTCAATAAATCTAAACCAATCAGATTTTCTCTTTTGTACACTTGACTTACAAGTTTTTCAAATTGTCTTTGAAACATAGCTTTACTCGAGTAAAGCAAGAGACTGTGTATTAACCTTCGATACATGCTTTACCCTTTCCATTCCATGTTTCTCTCTCTTTTGCAGACCCCAAAAATATCTTTTGTTCTCTCTTCTCCCATCTTTTCTCTAAAACCCTAGAACCTCTGCCACACCTTTTACCGTCACCGGAGAGAGAAACATGGAATAGAAACTTGCTTTACAGTTGTAAGGTGTGTGGTTCGCAGGGTTCACAGTGACTACGAGTTTGTTGTTGTTGATTCACGATGGTGGTATGAGTATGAAATTTCACAAATTAAACCGTAATGGCGATTCACTGATTTTTCTTTTTTGCGTTTTCATCTATTACAGATTCGTTTTCATGTTCACTTTTTCTTAGTTTTCTTCATTTTTTTGTTTGAAGATGTATGTTATTCGGTTGTATTTTTTCAAATCTAGTTTTTCGGTGTGAAGATGGTGTGAAGATGTTCATGTTCATTTTCTTCTTTCAGATCCAACTTATTCCCTTTTTGAGATATTACAGTCTACTTACTTCTACATAAACATTTTCTTGATTTGTGAAAATATTTTTGGATCAAAATAATTGTTTCACTTTACTCTATATTAATATTTAATCTTCAGTTACTTATTTGTTTAAAACATTGGTTTTTTTCCTATCTAGGTTCTAAAATGTCATTATGTTGTTCGAGGAGAGATTCTTACACATGCCCACGTATTATGATTTTTTTGTATATTGTGTTAGTGAAGTCAAGTTTCATTTAAAAAATATTTTTGTCCCGGACAGATTTTTCTAGTGGAAACTTTTTATTTATTTCACTTGATAAATTAACTAAGAACATTTGCAACTGTGCTCTTCTGACACGATATTGCTTGAAAATCAAAATTGTCTTTGATGTTTGAAGTTTGACATATTTATCTAACTTACAATTCCTTAATGATACAGAATTTGCAAACAGATTTGCTGGCCAATCCGGACGCTCATTTTTTTGATGAGGTATTTATTTCTCTTTTTCAACTTTATAGATAATTTGGTGGTTGTTGTTGTTTTTTCTCATCACTTTTCTTTTATCTGAAAATAGATAATTTACTACAACATATGAAATTCTCTTTAATATTAAGAATGTGATTGGAATACCTCATGAAATGATGGTCATGTTTTCTACTCTTATATGGAGTACACAAAAAGGTTTCAAATCTTCCCTATTATTTATTTCAATATCTGAACTGATATATGATTGATATAATATGTATTAACCACCATTTGTACATATCATCATTTTCACTAACTCACTTGTATTTTTATGAAGCGGTACGTAACACAATCAAATAAATTTAAGTAAAAAATATATATCTCTTAATAATCACATGGTTATTGATTTATGGATAATTTATCTCTATACTCTAATTCTTCTATGTTTAAATTTTTCATTAACTTTAATTTCATTTCAGATAAATAATTGAAGTTATAAATTTTTCTTTTATTTAAATAAACTAAATGCGTGTAGCAATTCCATATATTAATTCATTATCCAATCTATTCACTAATACATTCAATTTATCAACGGATCATTATTAATAATTTTAAAGTTTTAAAATATTTTTTATATATTTTAAATTCATTAATAAATTGATTTTTATAAATATATTATAGAAAAACAATTATCTATATATTCTAATTGTTTGCACTTATCTCTAATAGAGAAAATGTGATTGACATAAATCATATAATAGAGGAAAGTTTATTATCCGTTGATGAGAATAGGATTTACCAACTCCTTTGAATTTTATCACTGAAACTCACTATTTTCACGGGTCACTATCACCACATTATATTTTTTGAAAATATTTTATAGTTATTAGTGATATTTATAAATATTTATAATTATTAGTCATATTGGATTTATCATGTTGGTGATTAGTTACATATTTATTTTTAAATATTTACACTTATTAGTATTTTATAATAACAATTATATATCAGCAATGACCATGTCTTATCGAATTATCTAAGATATGAAAGAACTTATTTTTATTTTTGGACATGATTTTTCTATTAGATACCAAAAAATATTACCTTTTGTTGAGGAAAATCACAAAACTCATTCTTTTATTTCGTTGTTGACGTTAATATTGCTCATGAATATAACATTTTGGTCACAACTTGGTACTGTTTCACATTTTATTACTTACATATTCTATCATTACAATTATAAATTTTACTTAAAATTATAAATGATAGAACTCGTCCGGACGCAAGAGTCTTCTACTAGTTATTTGTATATAACAACGGTTGAGATACCAACTGTGGTGATACCATCAAGCTTTCATAGGTTCAAACCTCAGCTCCCTCATATATTTTATTCCTTTAATGTTAAGGAGTGTCTTTTTTTATTTTTTTATTTCATAAGAAACTTAAAGGGTTATGACTACGGTTGGTATGTTCCATCGTAGTGACAAATTTACATATATCACCACAGTTGAAATTCTAAACCGTTGTGAGTATATTTATATATAAGCGAATTAACACTCGCTCTTTCACAATAGCGCCATATCTTTTATAACAAAACCCTAGAACCCATTTCTTCTCTTCTTCGTCTTCATCATTAACATTCATATTCCATAGTATGACGTCAATCTTGTTCTTTTTATATTACATAAAGGTATTCTTCTTTTTTCTTATTCTCTCGTTTTTGTGTATGTTGTTGTTATGTCTCACAAGGTTTTCCTATAATTTTCTTCTTGTTAGATAATTTATTGTTCTTTTCTGGTTGTATGTATTCTATGTTGTTGTTTCATATTGTGTTGTTGACAAATAAGCTTGCGAGTTCACATGTTGATAATATTCATGGTGTTTGTAAGACTCAAGAAACAACAACAACATCAAACTTCATCTAGTTTGAGAAGCTATGAGAATAAATATAAGTATGAAGCTATTGTGTTAACTTCATCCATCTTATATTTCTTTCTCATGGCTTCACAAACTAGTTGAACCTCATATGATGATAATGATGGTGGTAGAAACTGTATAGTATGGTTGATAAGATACATATGGTTATGTATCAATGGAGAAAAGTACAAGAAGTATGAAGTTATTGTGGAAACTTCATCCACCTTATATTTCTCTTGTTTTCGTGTATGTTGTTGTTATGTTTCACTCGGTTTTCCTATGAATTTGTTCTTGTTAGATAGTTTATGGCTCTTTTATTATTGTATGTTGTTATATGTTGTTGTTGCATGTTGTGTTATTGAGAAATAAGTTTGTGGTTTCATATAATGATAATTTTCATGGCATTTGTAGGACTCAAGAAAAATGAATGAAGAAACAACAACAATAACAACAAACTTCATCTAGTTTTAGAAGCTATGAAAAGAAATATAAGAAGTATGAAGCTATTGTGATAACTTCATCCACCTTATATTTTTTATCATGGATTCACAAACTAGATGAACCTCATATGATGATGATGATGGTGATAGTAAGCGTATAGTATGAGTTGATAAATGGTTTTTCATGTGCAGCTAACAAGTGGTTATGGTTCTTTACTTATCACTTAAAGATTCAAGAAATAGTTAGTTGTTCAGTTCTTCCAATCTATGCAAGTTAATTCGATGTTTTTGTTGATAAATATTGTTAGTGAGTTTGTTATATCAAATATGATTGCTTGTTTCACTAACCCCTCATTGAACTTGCATTCATTTAAAAATATTTTTAAGATAATAATTTTAAAAATTAAGTTATTCTTGAAAATCAACTTAGACGATCCAATGTTTTTCGAATTGCATGCATATTGTAAATTATGATTCCATTTTTAGCGTATATAATTTCATTCAATGTCACAAGTTCTTCAAAATAATGTTCATAAATGGATGCCAGTTTGGATCTTTCACAGCAACTTGATGTTTGAAAAATAAAGTAGAAAAAAAGAGGAAATTAAATTTTATATGAAAGACTCGGACTGACATCCATTTATCAATATTACTTTGAAGAATTTGGGATTGAATCAAATCCTATAGGCTAAAAGAGGAAATCATGATTTATAGGATGCTTGCAATTCAAAAAATATTGGATCTTTTAAGTTGTTTTTCAAGAATAACTTAATTTTTCTGATTATTGTCTCAAAAATCTATTTGAATAGTTGTATATGTTTAATGAGGGGCAGGGAAAAACAAGAAATCCCATATTTTATAATAAACTCTTACATATACCACAACAGTTGAAATGTTTAACCGTGGTGCAATGTTATTTTTATGCGCTTTAATTTTGGTTATAGCTGGGTACCGAACTCATGCCACTATAATTATTACAACAGTTGTTTACGTAAACCGTTGCGATAGACATTTTACCACAATGGTTCTTGGACCCATGATTGTAAATTCCGCATATACAATCACACTCTACACAACAACACCTGGATCCGTGTAATTATATATGTTTTCCAACCGTTGTTAATTAGGTTTTCTGTAATAGTGATCTACTTGACTTGTTTCCGATTGAAAATCAGGATGAGCATAAGAGTAATGTAGATTATGGTGGAAGTTAACAAGAGAGCCAATGTATGGTAAAAGATTTGGCTTTTGAAGAGAAAGATATGGGTTACAAGGGTCAGTTTAAGTAAGTGACTTAACTTCCTTGATGTTCCTTTTCAAAGAACTGAGAGAACAAGTAAATATTTTCTTTGAGAGATACCAACAGTATTCAGATTATAAGGTTTCTTGATTAGGTTAGAAATAATAACCATATCTATCAGGTCTTCTCCATTGAATGGTTTTCCAATCACCATTTCAAGTTCAGCTTGAGATATAGAAGAATTTATGAGTTTTTCTCAACTAAGATCACAGAGATCAATCTTCCATAGGGAATCCAATCCCTTTGATTTTTGGATACTCTTTTAGAGAAGTGAATTGAGTAGAGAAGATTGAAGAAAATGCTTGCGGGAAGATTTATCTTTTCTTTTATGACCAAATAGTATATCACATATTTAGAGTTGATATCTAGATAAGTGATTTTGTTGGATGAATTTTTGTGAAGAATACTTCCAGAGAGAATCCTGGACCATACCTTGAGATTGTCATGGAGATCATTTGTCTTGTGAGAGTTCTTGCCATTTTTGGAGATGATTTGATCAATTATGGAAGCGGTTTCTGACAATACTTGCTTAGGTGAGAATAATATATTTGCTTCAATATTCTTACATATAGTACTAGATCCATCATGCTGAATGAGTTTTGCAATATCATTTTCCTTAATGATGATTGTTGTACCCCAAAATTTTTCCTCTCATTTTCAAAGGAATTTCTCAAGCCCCTAAGCTTATCAAGCATTCAAGACTACTCAAGAATGATCAGATAATCCTCCTCCTAAGCAGTGGCCCATAATTAGGGTTTTGGTTTTCTCAGAGGAAATTGGACTTCTAATACCTCAAGTGGATTTCATGGTTTCTCATATGCTTCAAAAAACCCTCATATCAAGTTTCAAGCCTCATATCACAAAGTTGCTCAGTCAATTGCTCAAATGATTGGGAATCAAATGTATTGGACAAAAAGTCAATTATGGTCAATTTACAATCAAACCTCAAGATTTTTGGTCAAAATTAACATTTTGAAGTCACATTTATCATTTAATCAAGGGTTAATCATAACTCATCAAGAAAAATCAAGATTTATCAAAAGTCAAAAGTTGCTAAATTAGAGTTTTCTTTAGGAGAAGTCAACTGAACTTTGACCAAGCATAAATTTCACATGCTTCATCAAAAAATAAAAGTCGGTGGAGACTCTAGCTATCTGCACATTTGCAATAAGATACAAAAGTCAGTTCTCCCACCGTACTACAGAACTGGCAACTTTGCTGGGGAAGTTTCTTATAAAGAGGGGTTGCCCTAGAGTCTAGATCACTTTTAATTGCTTTAATTATCTGAATGGTTTGCTTTACTTTAAAGGTTTTCTTGGGTTTACTCTCTTGTAAGATCCTACACCCGGATCTAGGGTACCTTAGGTAAGTAGCAATAGATCATGGAAATTGTACAGCATAGACCGATATGGTTGAAGTGATGGCTATGGTTAGTATGGCACTTTGGGTTATACTAATGTTCCTCAAGTCAGTCGAGGATAACATTAGGCTTCCGTGTGGTGTCATTAGCACTAACTAGACTTTTAGAATCTTAATTGAACCATCTTGGCCATTAGAAGGTAGTGAGATGGCCGACTTTGGTGCAGTCCAAGGTTGGTTGATACTCGATGTTACACTCATTAAGATTTGACTCACATGACGTTTTGGTGGCAAATCAGTTGCTGTATTAAAATAAAACCTTTGAGAAAGATCTGTGATATGAAATTCCTAGAACCCGATTACTATTTTAGGACAGGTTGAGCCAACTTAACTTAAGTAGATAAGGATAATTACCTATGGATCTCATGCAAGCCTTCAAACCTGAGGCTCTTGTGTGATTTATTTGTGCTTGCTATCTGTTTAAATATAAACATCATAACATCTGACATGGCATTTACTAACCATTTCAAGGATCTTAGGGGGTCTTTGTTACAGGATTTTAAGCCCGACTGCTAGCAAGGGGCAAGAGGATTTATTTTCCTCTAACTAGATGTCGTCAAAGATCAAAACACGTTCTATTGAGTCAGAGGCTAGGACCCACTCGATATGGTGAGCTTGATTCTAATAGAAGGACATCCAAAAATGAAGATTCAAAATTCCACAAGTCAGAGTTGTAACCGAATTCACTTTTAAATTTTCTTTATCCCGCAAGATCCTTGAAAACATTACATTTACATCTACATATCATGCATCTCATTTCATAACAGGTACTTTCAAGATAGGTTTTCTCATCTTCTTGCTGTTTATTTTAGTAGGAAAAAAATGGATCTTGAACAAACATTCAGAGATCTCCAAGCTCAAAATGCCTAATTCTAACAGATGTTCCTGAACTTAGCCAAGGGGCAGGAAGAGCTGAAAGTTCTGGTCACCAGTGAGAAGAAGAATAAGACAAAGAAACCGATTGGTGTTCTTAATATGGACAGAAGATTTAGAGGTTTTGTCAAGAAAGCTCAAGATCTCGACCTCTCGTCTGATGAAAAAGACAAACAAGATGAAGACAGTAAAAGTGTGAAGACTGAAAGAAGCCATCCTGGTTCAAACAAAAGTCCTGATGAAGAAGATGATGATTACTTGGATGAGCAGTATCCCTCTCCTGATGAGAAGTATAAACTGCTGGCAGAGCGTCTAAGGGCTATGGAAATCCAGAAAGTGCCTGGATTAAATTTTGATGATTTAGGTCTGGTCTTGGGAGTTTTCATTCCTCATAAGTTCAAGACTCCTACCTTTTCCAAGTATGATGGCATTTCTTGTCCAAAGTTGCATCTGAGATCTTATGTTTGGAAAATCCAACCGCACACGGCTGATAAGAAACTGTGGGTTCATTTCTTTCAAGAGAGCTTATCTGGAACATAATTGGAGTGGTTCTATCAACTGGAAGGGACCAATATTCACACTTGGGAAGATTTGGATATTGCTTTCTATAAGCAATACCAATATAATGCTGATCTTGCGCCAACCCATATGCAATTGCAAAGCATAACTTTGGGTTCTGATGAAGGTTTTAAAAAGTATGCTTAGAAATGGAGAGATCTTGTTGGGAGAGTTCAACCGCCTTTGGCTGATAGAGAGTTGGTTGACGTGTTTATGAGCATACTGACAAGTCCCTTTTACAATCATCTGCTAGGAAGTTCTTCAGATGGCTTCACCGAACTGATTTTGATAGGGGAACATGTGTAAAATGGAATCAGAAGCGAAAAAATCCAAGTGGCTACATCTTTAAATATTGTGAAGAAGCCTTATAACGGTAAAAGGGAATCCAATGTTGTGTAAGGCCAGAAGGGTCATAGTAAAAGTGACTGCAACCAATCTGTGGGGGCAGTGCTGATCTCCAATCATGCGCCAGTGCAACAACAACAAAATAATCAGCATAGGTAGGACGTGCCTAGGAGACAATTTACAAAGATCAACATGTCATTGGTGCAAGCTTTACAACACATGTTAAAGGCAGGGCTGGTTACATTGAGAGAGCCTCCTCTGATTCCTAACACTTCTTGTCCCGCTACAATCCCAATGCAAGGTGTGTGTAACACTCTAACATCCCCGAGCACGACACTAGCAACTATTGGGCTCTGAAGAATAAGATCCAAGACATGATTAACACCAAGGAAATTGAATTTGACCCTCCTGAGACCCCTAATGTGATTACTGCACCATGCATAATCATGACAAGGGTGTTAATGCTATTGAAGATATTTCTTATGTTTCTACTATGAATGATTTGACTACTCCCCTGATGATTGTTAAGGAAAAGCTACTGCAAGCCAGTTTATTTTTAGGTTGTGCTGAAGACTGCTACTATTGTGCATCCCAATCCAATGGTTGTGCATTGCTAAAAAAAAGGTATTCGGTGTTTGATGGATGACTGTGAGATCCTATTTAATAGGATTCCTTTTGATAAGACTCCTTATATGGAGAATACATCCTAAGACCTGAATCTTGAAGACGTGTCTACAATTTCCGGTACCCCTATAAGAATCACGTCTAAGGGTCATGTGAAGATTACTTCCGATTCTAAAGTTGATCCTCTGATTACCACTGCACCTGAGCCAGTTCCATATCCCTCTGATAAGATTACTTCCGAATCTAAAGTTACTCCTCTGATTACCACTGCACCTACACAGGAACCATTGATTGTTGAAGAGGACAATTCTGAAGTTACTAACCCCGATGTTGGAAATATTGCAGGGACTAGTAAGGTTACCAAAAGTGGAAGAGTTTTCTTTCCAGAGATATCTCCGAAGACTGTTACTGCACCAGTTCATATCACCGCTACTGAATCAACTACTGAAACTCGAGGCGAAGAACATAGGATTGAGCCTTCCCAGACGGAGGCACCAAAAGAAGTAGTTGTTGAAGACCCTTCCAAGAAAGAGATGGAGGAAATTTTAAAGATTATTTAAAAGAGTGACTACAATATTGTTGAACAGCTGGGGCAGACCCCTTTCAAAATATCTATGTTATCCCTGTTGTTGTGCTCCGAAGCTCATGCTCAAGCTTTGGTGAAATTCCTGAAATATGCTCATGTGCCGCAAGAGATCTCTGTTGACCAGTTTGAAAATCACATTGCTAGCCTGACGACTGATAATGGGCTAGGCTTTTCTGACGCATACCTAACTCCCGCAGGAAGGAATCATAATAAGGCCCTGAATGTCTCTATTAAGTGTAGGGGCACTACTTTATCCCATTTGTTGGTAGACACGGGTTCCTCGTTGAATGTATTGTCGAAAGCTGCTTTGGACAAACTTGACTATGAAGGGATTGTCCTAAAACCCAGTGACATTGTGGTGAGAGTTTTTGATGGTTCAAAGAGAATAGTGCATGGAGAGGTGGATCTTCGAATCAAAGTATGTTCCCAGGTCTTCTAATATACTTTCTATGTGATAGATATTCATCCAGCCTATTCTTGTTTACTGGGACGTCCTTGGATTCATGGAGTGGGTGTTGTTACTTCTACCTTACACCAGAATTTGAAGTATCCAAAAAGGGGAAAGATTATTACTATTTGCAGCGAAGAAGAATATATGGTGAGTCATTTGAATTCTTTCAAGTATGTCGAGGTGTATGGTGAGTTCTTCGAGACTCCTTGCCAGACCTTTGAAGTTATTTCTCAGACAACCTTGGTTGGTAAAGCTGCTTCTATTGCTCCTAAGACTCCATCAAATATGCTTCTCTGAAAGACGCAAGGGTTGTGGTTGAGGAAGGTGGTTTCACTGTTAGGGGACAACTTCCCGATATTCCTTACAAATCCGACAAGTTTGGTTTGGGTTTCACTTCTCAAGCTCAGAGGGTTGTCTATCGTGTTCGTGCTAATTCATAAAGACCGCAATTTTGCATCAACAGTAACGGGGTTCACAACAATCATGTTAATGTTGTGGAAGACGCTGATAGTGACTGCGACATAGACAGTTGGATCTTCCCTACTATCGACAATGGGCTTAACAATTGGAAGGATGAAGAATTTATACCAATCTTCTTTAGTCAGGAGTAATTGCTATTTTCTATTTTTTGCTTTTAAGTTTTTTGGTTATGTAATTTAAACAATGACTTTAAGCCTTGTGCCTTACCTGGGGAACAATAGTCCATTTGTTAGAGTTGTCATTATTCATAAGCATATTTTTATTTAATAAATCATTGGATGTGTGCACTCAAATTTTGAGCTCTTTGTCTTTCTTTTGCTTTATTGTTTTCAAAATAACTATGTATTCTTACACACACCCACACAAAAAATTGCATATCCATATCCACCATGGATCCCATGGATAACAGTTATATTATTACCAATTATTACTTTGAAAATCCGATCTACCAATTCAAGGATGAAGGTGAGGGAGATTGTGAAATACCTGGAGAACCTGATAGGTTGTTAATGCAAGAAGAAAGAGCCATACGACCACATGAAGAGCCAGTCGAAGTTGTGAACTTGGGTACTGAAGAAGACAAGAAAGAAATCAAGATAGGTGCCAACCTAGAAGACAATGTCAAAAAGAGGTTAATTTCGATGTTGCATGATTATGTTGAGATCTTTGATTGGTCGTACGAAGACATGCCAGGGCTTGATACTGATATTGTGATTCATCGTCTACCAATGAAGGAAGATTGTCTCCCTATAAAGCATAAGGTTTGTCATATGCGTCCTAAGATGTCTGAAAAGATCAAGGCTGAGGTTATGAAGCAGTTTAATGCAGGTTTCTTGGTTGTTACGTCCTATCCTCAATGGGTTGCAAATATGGTTCCAGTACCTAAGAAAGATGGTAAAGGTTCATATGTGTATAGACTACAAGGATATGAATAGGGAAAACCATAAATACGACTTTCCTCTTCACATATTGATGTTCTGGTTGACAATACCGCTCAGCATAAAATATTTTCCTTCATGGATGGTTTATCTGGTTATAATCAAATCAAGATGGTTCCTGAAGACATAGAGAAGACTACTTTTGTCACACAGTGGGGCACTTTCTGTTACAAAGTTATGCCTTTCAGTTTGAAGAATGTCGTTACAACGTATCAACATGCTACGGTAGTTTTATTCCATGACATGATCCATCACGAGATAGAGGTTTATGTTGATGACCTGATAGCCAGATCCCATACTTAAGAAGAACATCTTGACCACCTGCACAAGCTGTTTGAAATATTGAAGAAATATAAGCTAAGGTTGAATCCAAACAAATGCACCTTTGGAGTAAGATCCGGTAAACTCCTAGGTTTCGTCGTCAGTGGTAAAGGTATTGAAGTTGATCCCACCAAGGTTAAATCTATTCAAGAAATGCCATCTCCTCGTGCTGAGAAGGAAGTCAGAGGTTTTCTGGGACGATTAAATTATACTTCCAGATTTACTTCCCATTTAACCGCTACTTGTGAGCCAATCTTCAAGTTACTAAAGAAGGATCAAGTATTAAGGTGGGATGATGATTGTCAGATAACCTTCAACAAAATCAAAGATATCTTTAGGAGCCTTTGATTTTAATGCCACCAGTTAAAGGAAGACCTCTGATCATGTACCTAACAATGTTAGAGAACTCAATGGGGTGTGTATTGGGGCAACATGACGAGTCTGGTTGAAAAGAGCGTGTAATATACTACCTTAGCAAAAAGTTTACCGACTGTGAAACAAGATACTCACTGCTCCAGAAAACTTGATGCACTTTGGCATGGGCTGCTCGCTGATTAAGACAATATATATTGACCTATACTACCTTGTTGATCTCTAAGATGGACCCAATAAAATACATATTCGAGAAACCCGCTGTCTCCGGAAGAATAACAAGATAGAAAATGGTCTTGACAGAATACGACATTTAGTATACTACTAAGGCAATCAAAGGAAGTGTAGTGGCAAATCATTTGGCTTATTAAGCTGTAGACGACTACCAGACTATGAATTTTGAGTTCCCATATGAGAATATTATGATGATTATTGACTATGAAAAACCTGGACCGCATAAAGGACCCGATCCGGGATCCCGATGGACTATGGTTTTTGATGGAGCTTCTAACGCGCTTGGTAATGGAATTGGTGTTGTGATTGTCTTCCCCAAGGGTTTCCATACGCCCATCACCGCCAGATTATGTTTTGATTGTACCAACAACATGGCAGAGTATGAAGCGTGCATCTTAGGTATCAAGGCTGCTATCGATATAAGAATTAAATTCTTAAATGTATATGGGGTCTCAGCCCTAGTAATCGGTCAGATTAAGGGATAATGGGATATGAAGCATCCAAATCTCATTCCTTATCGAGAGCATGTGTTGACATTAATTTCGAACTTCAAAGAAATCACTTTTGAACACATTCCACGAGAAGAGAATCAATTGGCAGACGCATTAGCTACCATGTCATCTATGTTTAAAGTCAGATGGGATAATGAAGCTCCTCGAATGACTATTGAGAGACTAGAAGAACCGGCACATTGCTACGATGTTGATACTAATGGAGTAAAAGAAAATCCTTGGTACCACGAAGTGAAAAGATACCTTGAGACTCAAGAGTATCCTGAAGGGGCGTCTATCAATGATAAGAAATTTCTACAGAGGTTCTCTACCAAGTTCTTTCTAAGTAACGGAATTTTGTACAAGAGCAATCATGATTCGACTCTGCTTTGTTATATAGACAAGAAGGAAGCTGAGAAGATTATGGAAGATATGCATGAATGGGTCTCTGGTACTCATTCCAGCAGGCATACGATGGCTAAGAAAATTTTGAGAGCGGGTTATTATTGGTTGACCATGGAAACTGATTGCCATCGCCATTCCAGAACTTGTCACAAATTCCATATTTATGCGGACAAGGTACATGTGCCACCGATCCTTCTGAATTTCTTGACTGCTCCTTGGCCGTTTGCAATTTGGGGCATTGATATTGTTGGAGAAATCAAGCCTACTACATCTAATGGGAATCATTTCATCCTGGTTTCTATTGATTATTTTAGGAAGTGGGTTGAAGCAACCTCGTTTGCCTCTGTTACCAAGAATGTTGTGGCCCGGTTCATTAAGCATAATCTCATCTATCGGTATGACATACCCGAGAGCAGATTATCACAGATAATGGTACCAATCTCAACAACACTATGATTATGGAACTATGCACACAATTCAATATTAAACACCATAACTCTTCTCCGTACCGACCAAAGATGAATGGCCCAATGGAAGTCACCAATAAGAACATCAAGAAGATTTTGCAGAAGATGACGGTGACGTACAAAGATTGGCACGAGATGTTACCATTCACTCTTCATGGTTATCGCACTTCAGCATGCACATCAACTAGGGCAACCTCTTTCTCTCTCATCTATGGTGTGAAGGTTGTCTTACCTGTCGAAGTCCAGATTCCTTCCCTGAGGGTTATGAAAGACGCAGGTTTGGATGAAGACGAGTGGATTCAGAGTAGACTTGACCAAATAAATTTAATTGATGAGAAAAGGCTTACGGTTGTTTGTCATGGTCAAATGTATCAAAAGTGCATGATTAAGGCCTTTAATAAGAAAGTCTAACCTCAGGTGTACCAGACTGGAGGTTTGGTAATAAAGCGCACCATCTTACCACAAGGTGATCCCGAGGGCAAATGGACTCCCACATATGAAGGGCCATTTATGAATAAGAAGATATTTTCTGGCGGTGCTCTGATACTTACCACCATGGACGGTGAAGATCTTCCATACCCTGTAAACGCGAACATAATTAAAAAAATACTATGCATAAAAGAGACTCACTAGGTCGACTGGCCTAGGAAAAAATAAGGGCACCCCGGTAAACCAAAAGGATTCGGGCAAAAATTAGGGATATATATAAAAAAAATGTACATACAGAAAGTCGAAAACCTGGAAAGGCGGCTTGGGAAAAAAAGGATATCCCGGTGGACTGAAAACTCGAAAGGGCAGTCCTGGAAAAAGTTAGGGATTAAAGTGTACGAATATGTCCCTTCAGATCACCCATCTACTTAAAGCCAGCATAATTATCGACGTCAATGTTCAAATGGTACATATCAATTCAATCAACTTCTTCTGACAGCGAGGGATGAGATGCTTGAAGACATAGGGGCAATAGCAGAGTTGAAACTCGATGGAATCATTTTCACATAGCTGTTTTTCTTTGTTTCTCTTTGTACACCTTTTTCTTTTACGATGATTTCCTCTTATTAAGACTTTTGTCTCTTTGTATAAAAATATCTGTTTTTAGACAAACTTTCCAAAACAATACAATCAGTTTCAAATTCAAAAGTTATTTTTACTTTCTCTATTTTGTTTGCAACGTCCAATAATTATATTAAATGAACATATGCATTTGAAAATGATTACCATTTACAAATATATGCATGAAAACAGGATTAGAATTTATGAAAGATTCCAGGAGTTGGGATAAACGTTCGAAGCTGACCATAAATTCCCACAGAGCAATTTCCTCATATCTTTCTCAACAAGATTATTTCCCCGGTGTAGTCACCACAGTCTATAGGGTTTATTTCTCCAACGGATTTTATTTCTCCAACATTGCAAAAATTCCTCGACAAGCTTCTCTTCTCTGACCAGATGACATTCAACATAGTACTCCCCAAAAGAGTCAATACTCATATCTGAAACCCGGTCAAACATCACATCATGGAATTTCATCTCTTTCATCTCCAGTCAAAACACTAATCTTACAAATAACAAGGAATGATCGAATCTCCTTGAATGCTTCTATCCCCAAGCAGAAGTCAAAGATCCCCAGTAGAGTGTTCTCAAACGGAAAGCGGAAATCCCCAACAGAGGCATTCTAAACAAATTGAAGAACTATTGTCTTCACCCCTAGCAACGACCAGGGATTTATTTTCCCCAGTAAGACGTTATTATACAAAGCTACTGATACGCTTCGATAAAACGTTGCACCTATATATCATTCATAAAATCTTGACATATGCATATAGAATTCTCATTTATTTTGAGGGCATCATTATGAATGCATTACATACATCATGACATTGCACATAACTAACTTTGCCATTTCAGGTGAGGTTCACAAACAGAAAGATATTACCAGTAATTTACATACAGGTTATAGATTAATTCCCGAAACAAGACGGGGCGACTATCTACATGACCAAGTAATCTCCTTCATAAGTTTATTCTGGAAAGCATCGGCTTCATAAGTTTATTCTGGAAAGCATCTCCTTTAACGTTTCATTCTGGAAAGCATTTCCCCTTTAGAGATGGAACCCTGAAAAGCATTTCCCCCAGAGACTGAGTTCTGGCGAGCAGTTCCTTCATAGGAGTTATGAAATGCATTTCCCCTTCAGTATTTCATTCTGAAAATAATTTCCTTCATAAGTTTATTCTGAAAAGCATCTCCTTCAGCGCTTCATTCTGAAAAGCATGTCCCCTTCAGATATGGAACCCTGAAAAGCATTTACCCCAAAGATCGAGTTCTAGCAAGCATTTCCTTCAGAAGAGTTCTGAAATGCATTTCCCCTTCAGTACTTCATTCTGAAAAGCATTTCCTTTAGAAGTTTATTCTGAAAAGCATCTCATTCAACGCTTCATTCTGAAAAGCATGTCCCCTTCGGAGATGGAACCTTGAAAAGCATTTCCCCCAGAGACCGAGTTCTGGCGAGCATTTCTTTTAGAGGAGTTTTGAAACACATTTCCCCTTTAATACTTCATTCTAAAAAGCATTTCCTTCATAAGTTTATTCTGAAAAGCATCTCCTTCAGGGCTTCATTCTGAAAAACATGTACCCTTCCGAGATGGAACCCTGAAAAGAATTTTCCCCAAAGACCGAGTTATGGCGAGCATTTCCTTCAGAGGAGTTATGAAATTCATTTCCCCTTCAGTACTTCATTATGAAAATCATCTTCTTCAGAAGTTTATTCTGAAAAGCATCTCCTTCAGCGCTTCATTATGAAAAGCATGTCCCCTTCAGAGATGCAACCTTGAAAATCATTTCCCCTAGAGACCGAGTTCTGGCGAGCATTTCCTTTAGAGGAGTTCTGAAATGCATTTCCCCTTCAGCACCTCACTTTGAAAAGAATCCCCTTCATAAGTTTTATTCTGAAAAGCATCTCCTTCAGCACTTTGTTCTAAAAAGCATTTCCCCTTCAGAAACGGAATCCTGAAAGGCATTCTTCTAATACTCCTATCAACGGTTATTTTGGATGGAATTTGTAAGCCCATCTCCGACGATAATTTATCACTTATCTGAATGGCATCTTTAATCCCATTCAATAAATACAACCAACCAACAAGCGTTACTTCATGCACATGTGAGTGCAAATTTGTGGGCACTTGGGTGTTCAATTCTCTTCCACCTTCAAATCCCGAATAACGAGTATGCCAATCTAACTCTTCAGGTTTAAGAAGATTTAACAGAGACAACTGTTGTACCCCAAAATTTACCCTCTCATTTTCAAAGGAATTTCTCAATCCCCTAAGCTTATCAAGCATTCAACACTACTCAAGAATGATCAGATAATCCTCCTCCTAAGTAATGGCCCATAATTAGGGTTTTGGTTTTCTAAGAGGAAATTGGAATTCTAATGCCTAAAGTGGACTTCATGGTTTCTCATATGCTTCAAAGAATCCTCATATCAAGTTTCAAGCCTCACATCACAAAGTTGCTTAGTCAATTGCTCAGATGATTGAGAATCAACTGTATTGGACAAAAAGTCAATTGTGGTCAACTTACAGTTAAACCTCAATATTTTTGGTCAACATTAAAATTTTGAAGTTACATTCATCATTTGATCAAGGGTTGATCATAACTCATCAAGAAAACTCAAGATTTATCAAAAGTCAAAAGTTGCTAAATTAGGGTTTTCTTTAGGAGAAGTCAACTAAACTTTGACCAAGCATAACTTTCACATGCTTCATCATAAAATTATCAATCAAAGCTCATTTTGATGGAAATTAAATTCTCTACAACTTTATCTCTCCAAGGTCAAGGCCAAAAAATTCTTCATTTTAGAGATATGGGCTAAAACATTATAGGTCATTTTAAAAGTCAACAAAAAGACACTTTTTATCAAAGCAATTTACATCAAAATAAAATCTTCAAATAGAAAAATGATCAACCTGAGAGTTGTAGGGTACATATTGAGATTTCCAAAAAGTCTAAGATCACCTTCATATGATAAAAATTGAGCAAGTTATGAGTTGCATAAGTTGGGAAATTTTGAGAAAATGCATGAAACCCAAATCGAGCAAACTTGAATTTTTGGGCTAACGAGCTTATCTTTCAGGGTCCAAACGTGTTCTTGACCTGATAATGACCTCTAAATCCATTCATGCACTATGATAATTTTTATCTTATTTATTTTGATTTTATTCATTTAAATTCAAAATTAAATTAAATAAATATTAAAGGGAGATGCAATGCTTAAGATGCCTTTTATTCAAACATATTGGAGGCCCAAGATCATGAAGAAACCGTGTGGAATTTATCTTTGCATCAAATCTTCATGTTTTAACTTATTCAAATTCTATTTTTAAACAAAAATCAAAGGTTTGTTTTACAAGGTATCCAAGCCCATTCCTTTAACCTAATCTTCTCCTATATATATTCTTCATATTCAGACAAGAGAGAGCACGAAAACCTTGCAAGAAATCACAAAAAAAAAGTCTCAAATTTTGGCAAACTTGAAACACTCTTTTGAACCCTCCTAAAGATCAACCATCTGTTCCAATCAATTCCAGAATTCTCATAGAGTAAGTATGAATCAATCTTGATGATCTAAAGAGCATGAAACAAGCATCCCAAGCATGGCCGATTTCTCATATTTTTTGTAAATTCGTATTCTGATTTCTATGTTGCTTTGATTCATACTAACCATATTAACGTGTTTCTGAGACAAAACTATACAGGATTAAACCGTTGCATGAGTCCCATAATGCAAGGATGATGGATTATCGTGTTTGAACCGATTTACGTTATTTTGTTCGTATTTCTTTATACAAGAAGAATTAGCAAAAACCAAGGCCACCGTTGAACTTGCAAGGGTCAAATTAGGGGGGTAGGATTCCTTTGAATCACTAACACACATTTATTTTGCAGGTTCAAAAAGAAAGTCGCCGAAGAAGACAACCGGAGCTAGAGCTCTAGCGCCTCTCTGACCCATTTATTTGTTTTTATAATATATTTATTTGGTTCTATGATATGCATGGATGAAACAGCCACCCCAGTGGTAGGAGCACGCGCGTTAAGTCATTACTATACAAGGGTGTGGGTTCGATCCTTGCCTTTTGCAATTTTTTTTCATATTTTTTCAGTTCATCCAGGTTTATTATATTATGCAATGTGCTTGTTTCTAAACACCAATCATCGCATGGCACAGTGGCAAGCAAGGCGTGGAGAGGTGCTGAAGGGCGTGGGTTCAACACCCACCCCATGCAATTTTTCTTATTTTTAGTTTTTAACCTTTTTTTTTCTTTTTAATTAACTAACCCTAATTTTCTTAATAACCCTAATCTTAATTAAACCTAATACTTTTTTAATACTAATTAAATTAGGTTTGGTTTTTTTTAACAATTAAAATTATGACTTTTATTTTTATTAATTAATTGAACCTATTTTTTTAAATATTAAAATCAATTAGAAATTTTAGGTTTATTAATTATATCTATTACTTAAAATTATTTTCTAAAATACCAAAACTTTTTTCTCATATTTTCTTTTCTTTTTTGCTATTTTAATTTTTTGATAAAAGTGTATAGGTCGCATTATTTGATTGTAATAATTTAGGTTTATTTTTATCTCACTTTTTCTCTATTATGTATCTGCTCCCAAGATGTAATAGTTTTAGGGTTTTACTTTCCGCATCTTTATTATTCAATTGCCCCAAATCCATGTAATAGCGTATGACCTTCATTTTCCGCACTTTTATATTTTTGTTGTATTGTATGGTGTTAGTAATTAGGCATGTATATCAAGATAATAATCAACCGATAGCATAACCCTAAATTCAAGACTAAATAATTAAACTGAACACACTTTCACACTTGCACTTCTAGGGTAACCTCCCTTTGTTGCCTTCGGAACAAGGTCATGTCCCTCGAAAATAGGGATACTTTAGCAAAGTTCCTTCGTATAAAGATAATAGTCCCTCGATGACCCTTTGATGCTGCCTACGAAAGGTGATCTAGTCCCTCGGATAAATTGCTAAAGTATCCTTATCTGTTTTCTTCAATGACCATACGGTGACCCTTCGATTGTCCCTTCACATCTGATAGACGGGGTTACCTACCAACTAATGGTATGGATAACACTATCTCTAAAGGAGAAGGAAAATAACAAGAACAACCTTTAGTGGGTAAGAACTCCTATTTACTTGCTCACAACTTTTCTCACAAACATTTTTCACAAACATTTTTCACACTACTTTCCAAAAAAAAAATTCAAAATACTTTGTACGCATTCTTGAGGACTGATACAAGAATCATTACAAAGTTAGCCTTACATTGGCTTTTCTCAAAATATTTTCAAATCACACACACAAAGTAATATTTTCAAAAGTGAGCTAGCAATTAAGAGCTTGTAGATAACTATGGATGAAAAGGGTGCTAACATCTTCCCTTTTCATAACCTATCCCCCGAACTCAAAGTCTATCAAAGGTCTTTCTTGTTCTTTTCACCTTTCTTAAATATTGGATAAAAGAAAAGTCGGTGGCGACTCTTGCTATCTGCACATTTGGATAAAACTAAAAAGTCAGTTCTTCCACCGTATTACAGAACATGCGACTCTGCTGGGGAGTACTTAAAAAGAGGGGTTACCTTAGAGTTTAGATCACTTTTACTTGCTTTATTTGTTTGAATTGCTTGCTTTAACTTTAAGGGTTTGTTTAGGTATATTTTTTTGTGAAAGATCCTACACCCGGATCTAGGAATTCCTTAGGTATGTAGCAATATATCATAAAGATTGTACGACATAAACCGATATGGTTAACATGATGGCTACAATTAGTGTGACACTTTGGTTTATAGTGATGTTCCTTGAGTCAATCAAGAATAACATTAGGCTTTCGCGTGGTGTCATTAACACTAACTTTCTTTTAGAACCTTAATTGACATATCTTGGCCATTAGAAAGTAGTGAGATAATCGACTTTGGTGCAATCCAAAGTTGGTTGATACTCAAAGCTACGCTCATTGAGATTTGACTTTCCAAATGTTTTGGTGGCAAGCCAGTTGCCGTTGTGATACGGTGGGAGAGAACTAACTGTTTTGGAATGCTGGTTTGTGTTTTGCGTTTGTTTTCGCAAAATGTCACGGTAAGCAAGAGTCACCACCGTCTTTTATTTTATCCAACAAGGAAAGGAAAAAAGCATAGAAAAATTCCTTTTTTGAGACGTTTCTCGGGTCCGGGGGGTAGATTATAGAAAGGGAAGGTGTTAGCACCCTTTCTATCTGTGGTTATCCACGGGCTCTTAGGTACTTGCTCAAAGTGTTTTCAAAATTTGGTTTTCTTTGTGTTTGTGGGTTTGAAAGAAGTTTTTTGTTTGAAAAGGAGTGTAAGTGCGAAAAGTTTTGTTTTGTTTTAGAAAGGAGCAAGTACTTAAGAACTATCTACCTACTCTAAAAAGGAATCAAGCTATGCTAATGTCCTTTAGACAACGCTATCCCACTATTGATGAGTAGGTAGCATCGTCGTTGGAGTTTTAAGGGTCAATTCGATTAAGGGACGTGTGGTCACTAAAGCAATGTTAGGACGCCTTAGCGGTAACCCTAATGTATTAGATTATTTTTCTGAGGCAACCGTTTTGAGGCAACTATGATCTTTGGACAAGAGGGCGACCTCTAAAACTTCCTATACTCAATAACCACGTTCGAAGGCAACCAAGCGAGGTGTACCCTAAGAGTGCGCATGTGCGAGTGTGTTTTTTTCCAGTTATTTATCTTTGTACATGTCAATGGTTATCTATGTTGATTTTAGGTTAAAGTTTCGATCTTGTCATGCATTCCCTATTATCAAACATCTAACAGTTTATAAGTTGCGAAAATTAAATTGCGGAAATTAAATCTAACTATTACAAGGCGTCGGGTATTTACATCGCCAAAAACAACCCTTGAAATTAAAATGCGGAAAGTAAATAAAGCGGTAAAATAATATTTAAAGGCCTATTAAACTATTACATTCTGGGAAACAATTACATCAATATCATAAATGGATCGCGTGCGAGAAATTAAATCGGGCAAGTTTTTTTTAGGGTTTTGACCCTTTTTTGAAAGAAAGTGATTTTTTGTTATTTTTGAATTAAATGAAAATTAAATTAAGTTAACAATTAAATAAATAAATTAATTAATTAAAAAATATATTTTTGGATTTTTGGATATTTAAAGAAATAAAATAAATTTGATTTAAAGTTAGTAAAACCTAATTACCTACATTAATTTTAATTATTGCAAAAATATTAAAAGTTATACCTAATTAAAACTAAATTAATTAAATTAATATTTATTTACAAAAATAAAGTGTTGAATTTAATTTTAATAAATAAAACATATTTTTTGGTTTTTGATTTTATGAGAAAAAGTTTAATTGGTTAGTTTAAATAATAAAAATAATAACAATAAATAAATAAATAAAAGAAAGAAAGAAAAAGAAATAACCAAGGGGTTCTGGGCCTGATCAAGGGGTCTGGATAGCAATTTGTTGGCCCAACAATCCATTGGCCTGGTTGACTATTCTGTTTCCACGCATGCACGTTGACTTGGTCTTATGATGGACCTCCAATATGGACCACCAGATCTGGCCTGGGGCCATCTGGCAACTGATTAGATGATGGTGTATGGTGAACCACAACTCCTGAAACGCGTTGGATTTCCTGAAGAAAAATAATAATATGCAATTAGGGGACCTGGGATTCGAACCCAGGTCCTGTTAGCCATTAGACAACACGTCTACCACTGCGCCACTGCTTTTCAATTGTCATAGTATTAGGTAATAACAATAATATGGGAAACAAGCCAATATTCCAAAATTTAAAAAATAAAAGCGCGAAATTATGAATGGACAAATTGGAAAGGGCCACGTCTTCGTCTTCTCCACTCAGCCCTGGTTTTTTTACCTGCGAATTTGCATCTGCAGCTAAATCCGTAGCTTGCTCCTAAAATTAGCTCTAGGCTATAAAAATCAATTCCAAGACCATAGTCATGATGGTCTCTTCCTCCTGAACATGTCTATGTCCATCAATGGCGCTGATTTTACCTGTAGAGAAAACGCCCAAAAAAACCATCCAAGAACCCTAGATTCGGCTAGGGGGTTACAGGCTATGAAAACACAATCCAATAATGCAAAAAGCTTCTAAATGGAACGATAAGCATGAATATGCAAAGATTTTGTTCAAAAGATTCAGAAATATAAAGTTGCGATTTCAAATACAGGGCGAGGTTTAGAGAGACTTACAGCGCGATTCAGAGGGTCTGGGAGCTTACTTTTGATTGCTACTGACTCAGTGGATGTCCAACAATTGATCCATGTTGAGTTTTGGTTCTGAATTCGCCTCTAGGAGTGATTTCAGTTTCAAGTTTTTTTGATAATTTTCCAAGTTTGATTCTTGTGATTCTGCAGCCTCTAACCTTTAACTCGTGCCTCTTTTCATTGTATATGTAATGGAGTGAATTAGGTCAAGTTTTTTTGGTTGAATCCTTATGCATTGATGTTTTAGGATTTGATTTGATCCTCCATTAAAAAGCTTCCAATTTGATTCCAAATCCAATATTTTGTTCATGATATGGTGAGATACGATTTTGATCATGTCCATGATGACAATTAAGACCAATATCAATCAAAAAGATCCTAAATGATCAATATTTAGATTTTATTTGATTTAAATTGATTTAAAATGAATTAATTCAATAAAAAATCCAATAAAATAGAAAATTTGATAAATGGCCATAAGGCTGAATCTAGGACACGTGTGTAGTGTGACAAGATCAAATCAAGTGGAAACGAGTGGGCCCATTTGACAAAATTTGAAGTTTTGGGGATAGTTGACTTTTGGCAATTTTACAAAAATGCCCAACTTCAACAATGCATAACTTCTTCAATTTTGAACTTTTGGAAGTGTTCTTGGACTTTTTAGAAATATTGAGATGTCCTATAACCAACTCTTTTGGTATCATACCATTTTGATATTCCATTCTCAAGTTATAAGCTTTGGCAAAAAAAGGTGTTTTTGTTGACTTTCAAAAATGACCTATAATGTCCAAATTTGTAACTTTTTGTGAGTGCATTTCTTGATCTTTGGGTATGAATATGGATTGTAGGAAATTGCATCCTCTTCAAAATGATATTTGGATGGGTCATTTCTCATAAAGTATGAGAAAGTTATGTTTGGTCAAAGTTGAGTTGACTTTTCCTACAAAACCCTAATTTAGCAACTTTTGAGTCTTGATGAATTTTGAGCAATCCTTGATGAATCATGATCAACCCTTGATCAAATGATGAAATACCCTTCAAAATGAGAATGTTGACAAAAAATCTTGAAGTTTGATTGTATTTGGGTCACAGTTGACTTTTGCCCTAGCACAGTCGATTTTTGGACCCTTTGAGCAATTGACTGATCAAACTTCCTCTGCAAGGCTTGAAATTTGATATGGATGGGCTTGAGAACATATTAGGACATTTGGGAGCACTTGAGGTCATTTGTATGCAAGGACCTTGATGCAACACAAAACCCTAATTTGAGGTTGACTGCCTTAAGAGATAACTTGATTGTCCAACTCTTGAGCAATCTTGGGCCACTTGAAGATTATTCTTGCAATGTTTGGGGAAATATGGGAGGGAAATTTTTTGGGTACAACAGCTGCCACGGTTCAATCTTCTTAAACCTGAGGATATAGATTGGCTTTCGGGCCTTTCGGGATCCGAAGGTGGAAGATGATTGAACACTAGAGTGCCCAAAAATTTGCACTCGCATGAAGTGATATTAGCCTTGTGATGTCGGGAATGGGCTTACAGATGCCATTTGGAGACTGTTGATAGGTGGTTTGAACTTCGATTGGATCGGCATCAAAAAAATCTTTAGGAATCGATTTAACTGGACCAGAGGAGGTCTTGGAGTAACTTTGACTGGATCGACATCAGAAAAATCTTTAAGAATCGATTTAACTGGACCAGACAAGGTCTTGGAATAACTTCAACTGGATCGGTATCAGAAAAATCTTTAGGAATCGATTTAACTGGACCATAGGAGGTCTTGGAGTAACTTTGACTGGATCGACATCAGAAAAATCTTTAGGAATCGATTTAACTGGACCAGACAAGGTCTTGGAATAACTTCAACTGGATCGGCATCAGAAAAATCTTTAGGAATCGATTTAACTGGACCAGAGGAGGTCTTGGAGTAACTTTGACTGGATCGGCATCAGAAAAATCTTTAGGAATCGATTTAACTGGACCAGACAAGGTCTTGGAATAACTTCAACTGGATCGGCATCAGAAAAATCTTTAGGAATCGATTTAACTGGACCAAAGGAGGTCTTGGAGTAACTTTGACTGGATCGGCATCAGAAAAATCTTTAGGAATCGATTTAACTGGACCAGACAAGGTCTTGGAATAACTTCAACTGGATCGGCATCAGAAAAATCTTTAGGAACCGATTTAACTGGACCAGAGGAGGTCTTGGAGTAACTTTGACTGGATCGGCATCAGAAAAATCTTTAGGAATCGATTTAACTTGACCAGACAAGGTCTTGGAATAACTTCAACTGGATCGGCATCAGAAAAATCTTTAGGAATCGATTTAACTGGACCAGAGGAGGTCTTGGATTAACTTTGACTGGATCGACATCAGAAAATTCTTTAGGAATCGATTTAACTAGACTAGGCAAGGTCTTGGAATAACTTTGACTGGATCGACATCAGAAAAATCTTTAGGAATCGATTTAGCTGGACCAGACAAGGTCTTGGAATAACTTCAACTGGATCGGCATTAGAAAAATCTTTAGGAATCGATTTAACTGGACCAGAGGAGGTCTTTGACATAACTGAGAACTTAACTGCATCTTTCCTGAAAGGTAAAGGTCAGTCAGATGCAATACATGATATGGATCAATCAATGATGTTCTCAAAATAAATGAGATTGTATGGTATGATGCGTATATGCATGTATCATGATGTATGGGAATGTGATGTTTTAGCTGGGGAAAATAAATTCCGGATAACTGCTGGAGAATAGAGTTGAATTCTTCATTTCCGCTGGGGATGGTGAACGAAGGTGATTGCGAGAATAAACCTGTAGGAGAAGATAACTCCGTTGGGGAATAAACTACTAAGGAGATTACTCTGTGGGGAAGAGATGTTCTGCTGAAGATCCCACTAATAAACTCTACCGGGGATGGATTACCGTTGCTGGTGATACTGAATCTGTTGAGGATCGAATTCCTGTTTATGAAAGGAAAGAACTTCGCTGGGGGATGATCTTTCAGTTGTGATTTGCTGGGAATAACCCTGTTAGACTTTAGTGGGGGATAACCTCCTGAGTTCTGTTGGGAATGATCCTTTGAGCTTGGCTGGGGAGATTTATTTTTGTACTCCGCTGGGGATAAACTTCCAGAGTCTACTGGGGATGATTATTCAACTCCGTCGGGGAAGCTTTTTCAGACTGCACTGGGGAAATATTGACTCCACTGGGGGTATCTTGTATTTTGCCGGGGAACACTCTTACACTCCGCTAGGGAATATTAAGACTTCCGGGGATATCAAGCTCTTTCTAGTGCTGATGGTAGATAAACTCTGCTTGGGGAGAATATTACCGATTCATTCACAGTTGCAAGTCTCAGTTGGGGAGAGCTACCATTACTGTCTTACTCTGCGGGGAGTGAAGGTATCTTAGCCATATTCTTCAGCTGAATCTACCTTTGTACCTGGTGGACAGAACAACTATACAACTTGGACAATTCTTATTGCCCCTGTGTGATCGGTGGGAATAGAACTGACTGTTTTTGGAATGCTGGTTCACGTTTTGCGTTTGTTTTTGCAAAATGTCGCGGTAAGCAAGAGTCGCCATTGTCTTTTATTTTATCCAACAAGGAAAGGACAAAAGCACAGAAAAATTCCTTTTTGAGATATTTCTCGGGTTCGGGAGGTAGATTATAAAAGGGAATGTGTTAGCACCCTTTCTATCCGTGGTTATCCACGGGCTCTTAGGTACTTGCTCATTGTGTTTTCAAAATTTGTTTTTCTTTGTGTTTGTGGATTTGAAAAGAGTTTTTGTTTAAAAGGAGTGTAAGTGCGAAAAGTTTTATTTTATTTTAAAAGGAGCAAGTACTTAAGAACCATCTACCTACTTGAAAAAGGAATCAAACTGTGCTAATGTCCTTTAGACAATTCTATCCCACTATTGATGAGTAGGTAGCACCGTCGTTGGAGTTTTCGGGTCAATTCGATTAAGGGACGTGCGGTCACTAAAGCAACGTTAGGACGCCTTAGCGGTAACCCTAATGTCTTAGATCATTTTATCCGAGGCAATCGTTTCGAGGCAACTTATGATCTTTGGACAAGAGGGTGACCTCTAAAACTTCCTATACTCAATGACCACGTTCGAAGGCAACCAAGTGAGGTGTACCCTAAGAGTGCGCATGTGCGAGTGTGTTAGTTCGGTTAATTTTATCTGTACATGTTAATCGTGAGCTATATTGATTTTAGGTTAAAGATTTATCTTGTCATGCATTGCCTATTTATCAAACATCTAACAGTTAATATTGTGCGGAAATTAAATTGCGGGGAATTAAATCTAAGCTATTACAAGGCGTCGGGTATTTACATCGCCAAAGACAAACCCTTTAATTTAAATTGCGGAAAGTAAATAAAAGCGATAAATAAATAAAGTCCTAATTTAAAAACTATTACATTCCCAAAACAATTACATTATTAGATAAAAGAAGAAACGCGTGCGAGAAAATTAAATCGGCGTGTTTTTAGGGTTTTGACCCTTTTTTTATTAAAGAAAGCATATTTTTTTGTTATTTTTGAATTACATGAAAATTAAATCTAAGTTAATTAATTAATTAAATAGAAAATGTATTTTGGGATTTTTTATATTTTAGGAAATAAAAATAAAAGGGTTAAAATTATTAAAACCTAATATTCTAATTAATTTTAATTTTTTTGCAAAAAAAATGTTAAAATTATACCTAATTTAGAAACTAAATTGATTAAATTATTTATTTACAAAATAATGAAATAGTGAGATTAATAAAAATATTTTTTTTTTAGGTTTTCTGATTTTATGAGAAAAAATATTGGGTTAGTAATTAATTAAAAATAATAAAAATAAAACAAGTAAAATAAATAAAATATAAAAGAAAAGAAATAACCAAAAGGGGGTGTGGGCCTGAATCTGGATGTATGTTTGGCAATTTCCAGGCCCAAAAACGTCCCAGCCTGTTTGACTTTTCCATCCAGCGCGTGCTTGTTGGCCAGGGTTCATGGTGAACCTTCAATCTTAGCCACCAGATTTGGCCTGAAGGCCATCTGACACGTTGATCTTTGAGGCATATGGTGGACCAACGCCTTGGGGAGTACATGCAATCACCTGAAGAAAAAATCAAATAAGTGTTTTGGGGGACTTGGGATTCGAACCCAGGTCCCAATGCTCAACTGCCAGCGCTCCAACCACTCCACCAACGCTTATAGTTGTTAACAAAATACATAACAAATAATATATAGAAAACATAACACTATGCCTAAAAAATAAAAAAAATATGGCGCGAGTTTTGAATGGCCCAGTAAGGAGAAGACGCGTGGTCGTCTTCTTCACAAAGTCCTTGGTTATTTACCTGCAGATTTTTATCCGCAGGAAGATTCGTAGCTTGCTTCCAAAATTCACACTAGGCCATGGAAACGAAATCTAAGAGCACCAACGTGCTCGTCTTCTCCCACTGAGCACGAATATGTCCATGGTTTTCCTTGATTGTACCTGTGCCAAGAATGCCTAAAAACAAAACAAGAAAACCCTAGATTCGGTTGTTACATTACAGGCCATAAGAATGAAATTGAGTATTACAAAACGCTTAGAAATCACCTAAGGAACAAGAATATGCTAATGTTTGGTCAAAAAGATGCAAGAATGATGAGTTATGTTTTCATGTACAGGGGTGTATTCGTGATGACTTACAGCGCGATGTAGGAGGTTTTAGGACTTGGTCTTGATTGCTACAGCTTCAGGAGATTGCCAGCAAGAGAACTATGTGTAGATTTTTGCCTTGAAAGCGCCTCCAAACAAGAATTCGATCTCCACTTTTTTCAAGTTTTTTTCAATTCTGAGTTGGCCTTTTCTGCAATGCTTGGCTCGTGTTCTTGATCTCTATGGCTTGTGTGTACATAAGGGAATGAGTTTAGGTTAAAATTTGGGCTTGAATCCATAGGAATTGGATATTGGAGATTTGATTTTGATCACCATTATCAAGTTTCCATATTTGCATCAAATCTGAGATTTTGTGCATGTTTTAACTTGGCACGAGTTTGATTGAGTTTCTCATGATAATTGCAAGCTGTAATGACCACAAGAATCTCATTCCATTAATTTTGATTTTATTTGAATTAATATTGATTTAAAATGAATTAAATCAATAAAAATTAAATAAAATAGAAAAATAAATGTTTGGTCATGAAATTAAAGATGTGACACGTGTGGGGTATGATAAGACCAAATCAAACGGAAAAAAGTGGGCCCTTTTGTCAAAAATTGGAGTTTGGAGGATAGTTGACTTTTGGCAATTTTGGAAAAATGCCCAACTTCACCAATGCATAACTTCTTCAATTTTGAACTTTTGGAAGTGTTCTTGGACTTTTAGAAACCTTGAGATGTCCTCTAACCAACCCGTTTGGTCTCATCTCATTTTGATATTGCATCCTCAAGTTATAAGCTTTGGAAAAAAAGGTGTTTTTGTTGACTTTCAAAAATGACCTATAATATCCAAATTTGTAACTTCTTGTGAGAGAATTTATTGATCTTGGGGTGTGAAGATGGATTGTAGGAAATTGCATCCTCTTCAAAATGAGCTTTGGATGGGTCATTTCTCATAAAGTATGAGAAAGTTATGCTTGGTCAAAGTTGAGTTGACGTTTTCTACAAAACCCTAATTTAGCAACTTTTGAATCTTGATGAATCTTGAGCAATCCTTGATGAATCATGATCAACCCTTGATAAAATGATGAATTATCTTTCAAAATGAGAATGTTGACAAGAAATCTTGAGGTTTGACTGTATTTGGGTCACAGTTGACTTTTGCCCTAGCACAGTCGATTTTTGGACTTCTTGAGCAATTGACTGACCAAACTTCCTCTGCAAGGCTTGAAATTTGTCATGGATGAACTTAAGAACATATTAGGACATTGGGGAGCACTTGAGGTTATTTTGATATAAGGACCTTGATGCAACACAAACCCTAATTTTGAATTGACTGCCTTAGGAGATGATTTGACTGTCCAGCTCTTGAGCCATCTTGAACAACTTGGAGATGATTCTTGACATGTCTTGAGGAATATGGGAGGGAAAATTTTGGGGTACAACAGTTGCCCCTGTTCAATTTTCTTAAACCCGAGGATATAGATTGGCGTTCGGGCCTTTCGTGATCCGAAGCTGGAAGATGATTGAACACTAGAGTGCCCAGAATTCTGCACTCGCATGAAGTAGTATTAGCATTGTGATGTCGGGAATGAGCTTACAGATGCCATTTAGAGATTGATGATGGGAGATGGGCTTAAATATTCCATCTGAAGGAGTGTCGATCGTGTAAGAGATTCCTTAGCGAGAGCTTGTATACCTGTCGTTGGGGGAGATTTCGCTGGGGAATGTTGTTCTTTATCTTAGGAGAAATAGAACTTTAGAAGCTTCGGTCGTCTGTTATTCTACTGGGGAATCATCTCTGTTGAAGAGGTGAGAGTGAACTACTATCTGGTCCAGGTGTGATACGGTGGGAGACCTGACTTGAGGTTTTGCGTTTGTTTCGCAAATGTTTCGGTTTAGCAAGAGTCACCACCGACTTTTTATTTTATCCTAAGGAAAGGTTAAAAAGCACAGGAAAAACCTTTGAGATGTTTTCTTGGGTTCGGGGAGTAGATTATAGAAAGGGAAGGTATTAGAACCCTTTCTATCCATGGTTATCCATGGGCTCTTAGTTACTTGCTTAGATCACTTGCCTTGCATTTTCAATTGTTTGAAATGGTGCTTTTAATTGTTTGAAATGGTGCTTTGTGTGTGTGGTTTTTGAAAATGTTTTGAAAAAGATGCCTTGTCTAGGAAACCCTTGTAACAATTCTTTACTCGAATGTTTTACAAAGTGTTTGTCTTTTTGAAAAGATGTTTCAAAGTTTTTGAAAGTTTGTTTTGAAATTGTGTGGTGGAGTGTATTTTGAAAGTAGGCAAGCGTATTTTGCAAGTTTGATCAAGTAACTAAGAGTTGTCTACCCCTAAATTTCTCAAAGATCTTTCCTATGTTTTAACCCTTTTAACAGTATTGTTCCACCATTGTATATGGTGGACAATCTTGTATTAGGATGTTAACGGGACGGGCGCGGGTCATCGTTTAGACCATGAATGCAATAGTGCCAAGTGTCTTTGGAAATTTTTTCCTTCAAGGGACTTGATCATTTTTAGGCAACTTGAGAAAGCGTCATCGATGGACTATGATCATTTTGATTTGTTTTGTTTTGCCAAAGACACTCAACATGCAACATGGCCCATTTTGGAAGGCAACAAGCGGGATTACCCTAGGGGTGCAAGTGTGTTTTGTGTTGTCCATTTTCATGCTTGTTTATCTTTGAATTAGGTCACGCTATTTGTTATTTGATTTTGCATACAAACCCTAGGTCTATCATGGAATAATTTGAAAGCTTTTAAATGCGGAAATTTAAAGTCCTAAATTATTACAACATGATTATGGGGATGGGGGTACAAATGTTTGAGTGCGGGGATATTTAGCAAGAAATTAAATCTAAGACTATTACATCCATATTGAATATACAAATTATTTAATTGTACAATAATTAAATAAATACAATAAATATGCAAAATGTATTATGCACAAAAATGGTTTTTTATGTATGTAAAAGTATTTTTCAATGTAAAATATAAACAAAAATAAAAAGGTCAATTTTGGAGTATTTTTATGGTTTAGGGCAAAACCCTAAATTTTGAATAAATAGCAATTATTTATTAATTATATACAATATTTATACATTAATTTATACAAAAAATAATAAAAGAAGTATATTGTGAAAAAAGGTATTTTTTTAGTGTCATATATTAATAAAAATAAAAATGTATTATCTTCATATTTTTATCCTAAATATTCTAATAAATATACAAGTATTTATATTATATATTAAATATACTAAATATATACAAGAATAAAATATTAATTATTTACAAAAATGAGTATATTTTAGAAAATATTTTCAAAATGTGAATAAAAAATAATTACTGAAAATATATATATTTTGGTATTAATTTCTAATGTTTTAAATAAAAGGTTTTTATATTTATTTACATATATATGCTAAATAAAACAAATAAATGTCAAATAAATGCAAAAATGGGTGGAAAAATATTTTTAATATTTTTTATATTTGAGCAAAAAATAATAAATCAGAATCAAAAAGAAAAAAGAAAAAAAGATCAAAATATCACACAATGGGCCAGGGGGTGTAAATGGAAAGTGAGGGTGCAAGCAGCAAGAACAACTCAGGCCCATCCCAAGTCCACCTTCTTCAACCTCCAGCCATTCTGTTTGAATTTCGCGCGCCTCCTTGCTCAAACAACAAACTCCTGATTCTTTGACTTTTACACAAAACTCATAACACAAACATTATAGAGCATGAAGAGACGAATTCATACATATAAAAATCTTGACCTAACTCTAAGAAACGAGGGAGAATTTCTTCATCCCCAATTTCTGACCTAAATTTTCTCCAATGTTTATGGCCAAAATTCTCACAGCATACTCAATATAAATGAAAAGTAAGTATATGGATGGCTTCAGGGCTATGAGGAGAACATGTTTCATTCACAAAACTAAGCCTAACTCTTCCTATACTGAGAGATAGAAGTTCATGTTTGTACCTGTTTCAGCTTGAGTCGTGTACAGCAATGGAGGTATCTTCAATGGAGTTTGAGCTTTGGTACAGCTTACCTGAAGTCCAAGGATGCTTCTCCTATGCTTGGCTTGCTCTGAAACTGCCTGTATCGTGCTATGGAAGTCCACCTGCACAACTTGAAAGCAAAAATGGAAAACGATGTTAAGGATGTTACAACTTGGATTTAATGCTTGGGATAGTTTGTATGGATAATATAGAATGTGTTCGAACTGGTTTTAGCCAAAATGCACGAGTGGAATGGATGGTGGAAGTCAAGTTGCAGAACTTGCTCTGTTTCTGCAACAAGAGGGTGTTTTTGTGAATGAGGAGGTTTGGGACGTGGTTCAGTCGTGCTTTAGGTCAGTTAGGGTGTGTGAAAGATGTTTGCAAAGTTTTCTTTGGCTGGTTGTTACAGGAATGAGAGATTGAGAGTTTTGGCCAGTTTTCTTCTAATGTAAGCAAAGAGATGTCAACTTGTGATATAGGCCTGTACCAAGTTCTCAAGCATGCTGCATACTTTGTTCTTGATCAGTGGGATTTGTCTACAAACTTGTGCCTCAAAGATCTGGCTTGTACCTCTTGGATATGGTATTTGACATAAAGTGCATCTTTTCAAAAATGGCAAAGTTGCTTTTTCTAATTATGGATTAGTTCTTTGTGTAATGACTAAATGAATAAAACAATGCTTGAACACAAAGGTTAGGCATTTAATTATTGAGTGTGAAGAGTTTTAGAGGCCTGCAAACCATCACAAACCATGCTGACTTGAAAATGCCAATGTTATGAACAAGCTTTGGCCATGAATCAAAAGTGAATTTTGCCCAACTTTGAAAATTCGATTCTCCCTAACCACAAGGGTGTTTGATGAGTTCTTTGACAATTTGGAAAGCTTGGAATGTGTACTACAATCCATCTTTGTAATGAAAATTGAAACTCTAAGTGGAAGCATGTGAAAAATGACCAAGAAGTTGGACAAAAATCCTGCCTAGGATAGGTTAAAATTTTTCTAAGTTAAAAATGTTTTGCACCCTTGTTCCAGAAATCATAACTTGAGCTACAAGCTTCCTTTAAGAAAACTTTGTGAATCAAAGTTGTAGATTTTTCAATGGACTATAAATTTCATGTTTTGAGTTTTGTTTGAATCCATTTTCATCTTGGTGAAAAAATGGGACAAATTTAGGAAAAAATAAGGAAATTTTATAACTTAGAAAATTTCTAAGTTATGAAATTTCTTCATTTTAAAATCCTAATTTGCAATTTTGGGTTTCTTGATGAACAAGTTTCATAATTTGACATGTCTTGATGAAAAATGAATCTTGGCACTTGATTTTGACCAAAAAGTCAAAGTTTGACTTTTCAGTATACAATCAAATTTTGATCAGTTGACTAGAAAATTCATCTGTCAATCCTATGCATTTGGGATCTTTTGAACTTATTGAATGTGTCAAGACAATTCCATTGAGTCCTTGAGTCCATATGTGAACTTGGTTTGCCATTGGTTAGGTCAAACAATCAAAAATTGCCTTTGTGCAGTCAAAAACTCTAAAAATGACCATTTTGCCCTTTTGGTGATCTGATCAAATTTCTTGTGGAATTGTGATCCAAACCTGACCAAATGGTTCATATGAGTTCATTATGTTGATGTGGGTCAAAAATTATGAAGTTTGACTGTCAATTGGCCACAGTTGACTTTTCCCCAATACAGCTGATTTCTAGGTCAACTGTCCAATTGACTGGGCAAAGTTTGGAATCAAGGCTTGAAACTTGGTATGGATAAACTTGTGAGTCCAACATGAAGCATGAAAGTCACTTTGGGCATTTTAGGTCAAAACATCTTTGTGCAAACTCAAACCCTAATTTGGGTAAACAGTGCAAGGAAGAGTCTTGAGCAGAGCAAACCCTAACATGATCTTGAGCTCCAAGGGTCTTGTGGTGAGAAAATATTGATGAAATGAGAGGGCAAATTTTGGGGTACAACAATTGCCCCTGTTCAATCTTCTTGCACCTGAAGAGTTAGATTGGCAAGTTTGCCTTTCGCGTCTCGAAGGTAAAAGGAGATTGGATACTAGAGTGCCCTTAAATTTGCACTCGTCGAAACAATGGATGCGGGAATGGGCTTAGAGATGCCATTTGGAGATGGGCTTAAAGATGCCATCTGGAGGGGTGACAGAATCTTGTCGGGGATGGGCTTAAAGATGCCATCTGGAATGAGTATCAGAAAGGTGTCCATGTTTTGGAATATCTCTAAACTGGGGGGTCTTGAATAAGCAATGGATTGACATCCGTGTTTGGAGAATCCGTAAACTGTTTTCAGAAATCTTGGATCTGAACAAGCGATAGGTTAACATCCGTTTCTGGAGAACCCGTAAACTATTTTCAGAGGTCTTGAAGTTGAATAAGCAATAGAGCAACATCCATGTTGGGAAGCGTCTGTAAACTGTTTTCAAAAGTTGAGTCTGAACAAGCGATAGATTAACATCCGTGTTTGGAGAATCCGTAAACTGTTTTCAGAAGTTGAAGAAAGCGATAGGTTAACATCCGTGTCTGGAGAACCCGTAAACTGTTTTCAAAAGTTGAATCTGAACAAGCGATAGATTAACATCCGTGTTTGGAGAATCCGTAAACTGTTTTCAGAAATTTTGGATCTGAACAAGCGATAGGTTAATATCCGTGTCTAGAGAACCCGTAAACTGTTTTCAGAGGTCTTGAAGTTGAATAAGCAATAGAGCAGCATCCATGTTGGGAAGCATCCGTAAACTGTTTTCAAAAGTTGAGTCTGAACAAGCGATAAATTAACATCTGTGTTTGGAGAATCCGTAAACTGTTTTCAGAAGTTGAAGAATCTGAACAAGCGATAGGTTAACATCCGTGTCTGGAGAACCCGTAAACTGTTTTCAGAAGTCTTGGAGATGAATAAGAAATAGATCAGCATCCATGTTAGGAAGCGTCCGTAAACTGTTTTCAAAGGTTGAGTCTGAACAAGCGATAGATTAACATCCTTGTTTGGAGAATCCGTAAACTGTTTTCAGAATCTGAACAAGCGATAGGTTAACATCCGTGTCTGGAGAACCCGTGAACTGTTTTCAGAAGTCTTGAAGTGGAGAAGGAACCGGTGTAGGGTTGCCTGATGATGAGTCCATGTAGAACTGTATTTGAATAATTGTTAATGATAGCCTTTTATTCTTATCCTAAAAAGGACAAAATGTTAGCTAAACACAAAGTTATGTTGCATGAAATGTATGATGCAATATATGTCATATCAATGTTTATGATATGAATGTAATGAATGCGCATGCGAGCTGATGAGTTGTCTTGCTGAGGATGGATGAATCTTGGATGGCTGGAGATAATAGAATCTTGACTGCTGTCGGGGAAAGTGAATCCTTGGCTGCTGCAGGGGATTGCAAGAATCTTTGATTGCTGAAGATGAGACATCCTTGTTGACTGTTGACTGCTTGGGGAACAAGATCTTCAATTGTTGAGGGATCTTAGGACCGCTACTGGGGATTGGAACTCCTCGATGACCTGTAGGGAATGAGAATCCTGATGATCTCTACTGGGGAGTCCAGACCCTAGTAGATTTATGCTGGAGAAGTAAGACTGAGAGTCTTCAGTCTGGCGGGAAGTATCTCTGTGGGGAGAAGGTTCACTAGTCTGGTTCCGCTGGAGATTGATAGTTGGAAGTTTTAGCTCCGCTGGGGATTGATAGTTGGAGTTTTTAGTTCCGTTGGGGATAGGATTTCCAGATTTTTTAGGCTCCACTGGGGGTACTAAAACTTAACTCTGAGGGGAATTGAGTTCTGGAAGGCTCTCTGGCCGGGGAAATCAGTTTTGAGAAAGCTTCTGTTCTGCTGAGGATCCTGAAGTTTAACTCTGTTTGGAGAATTAAGTTCTGGATTTTAACCTTGTTGAGGAATTTGGAGTTTAGTTCCGCTGGGGATTCCTTCTGAAAGGGCATCAAGATACCTATTTGTACCTTCAACCTATCAGTAATCATCTTTTCTTGGTTTGTAAGGAAAATGATTATGTTCAAATGCATATGCCTATTTAACAAAACATTGGACGTTTCTCAAATAAAACATAAGTGTAGCAAAAAGAGGACAAAGCAAATTTCTGTATTTGGAAAAGTATTTGTATTAACTTTTTATGAGTATCTTTGTACATGGGAGACAGACATCCTAGTAAGAGGATGTTGTCGTAAAAATTGAAAAATTTATACAAAAGAAAGATGGCTATGTGAAACAATTCCATGGGATTCCCATTCTGCTATAGTCTTCACAACTCTGAATATCTGTCCATTCACTGCTTCGTCCGCCGACGACTGGATTGATCAGAAGCTTGGAGCTGGTTGATGAAGAGATTGTCCTTAAAGTGATCCGACGAGACATAGTCATACGCTTTAATTCCCTAACTTTTGCCTGGATCTCCCTTTCGGGTTTTCAATCCACCGAGAAACCCCTTTTTGCCCAAGCCGCCCTTTCGGGTTTTCGACTTGCCGGGTGTATAATTTTTTTTTGTTTTATCCCTAATTTTTGCCTGAACCGCCCTTTAGGGTTTTCGGTTCACCGGGATGCCCATTTTTGCCCAAGCCGCCCTTTCGGGTTTCCGACTTGTCGGGTTTGTTTCATGCGTAGTATTTTTTGACTATGTCTGTGTTCGCAGGGTGTGGCAAATCGTCGCCGTCCATGGTGGTCAGAATCATTGCACCACCAGAAAGTATGCTCTTGATCACAAATGGTCCTTCGTAGGTAGGAGTCCGTTTGCCCCTGGGATCACTTTGCGGCAAGATGATCCGCTTGATTACAAGATCTCCGACCTGATATACTTGACGTCTGACTTTCTTGTTGAAAGCGTTGATCATCCGTTTTTGATACGCCTGACCATGGCAAACAACAGTGATTCGTTTCTCGTCGATAAAATTGAGTTGATCAAGTCGGGTCTGAATCCAACCGTCTTCATTCAAACCCGCGTCCTTCATAATCCTTAAAGAAGGAATCTGAACTTCCATGGGTAGGACAACTTCCATGCCATATACCAAAGAAAATGGGGTTGCCCCTATTGAAGTACGTGCCGTGGTACGGTATCCATGCAGAGCAAACGGTAGCATCTCATGCCAGTCCTTGTAGGTAACTGTCATTTTCTGAATGATCTTCTTAATGTTTTTGTTCGCATCTTCAACAACACCGTTCATCTTCGGCCGATAGGGAGATGAATTGTGATGATAAATCTTGAACTGTTCGCATAGAGCGGTAATCATAGTATTATTCAGATTTGTACCGTTGTCTGTGATGATCCTGTCGGGGACACCATACCAGCATATGAGGTTTTGCTTGATGAAGCGGGCAACCACATTCTTTGTAACAGAGGCGAAGGAAGTTGCTTCGACCCATTTGGTAAAATAGTCAATGGCGACCAGGATGAAGCGATGTCCATTGGACACTGTGGGCTTGATTTCTCCAATCATGTCAATGCCCCACATTGCGAATGGCCAAGGAGATGTCAGAATGTTGAGAGGAACAAGAGGAATATGAATCTTGTCAGCGTAGACTTGACATTTGTGGAAAGTACGGGAATGTTGATGGCAATCAGCTTCCATGGTAGACCAATAATAGCCTGCCCTTAGAATCTTCTTAGCCATCGTATGCCCGCTCAAGTGGGTGCCAAATGTACCGCTGTGTATCTCAGTCATGATTAACTCTGCTTCAGCTTTGTCCACACAACGAAGTAAAACACAATCATGGCTGCTCTTATAGAGGATGTCGTTGCTTAGGAAGAACTTGGCAGCAAATTTCCTTAGGAACTTTTTGTCATTTACGGAAGCTCCTTCAGGATATTCTCTAGTCTGGAGATACCTTTTGATTTCGTGAAACCAAGGTTGCTCCACTACTTCTTCAGTATTAATCTCATGACAATGCGCAGGTTCATCCATTCGCTCGATGGTGATTTGGGGAGCCTCGTTATCCCAGTTGAGTTTAAACATGGAGGACATTGTTGCCAGAGCATCGGCTAGCTGATTCTCTTCTCGCAGGAAATGCTCGAAGGTGATTTGCTCGAAATGAGGCAATAATGTCAAGACATGTTCTTTGTATGGGATAAGATTAGGATGTTTGGTATCCCACTCTCCTTTGATTTGACTGATAACCAAAGCCGAGTCCCCAAATACGATCAAAGATTTGATCCCCAAGTCTATAGCAGCCTTGAGACCAAAGATGCAAGCTTCATATTCAGCCATGTTGTTGGTACAACTGAAGCAAAGTCGGGCCGTGAAAGGTGTGTGGCAACCTTCCGGGGAAATGAGTACCGCACCGATACCGTTTCCAAGTGCATTTGAAGCACCATCAAAGTACAGGGTCCATCGGGATCCTTTTTCAGGTCCGTCATACGGTCCGTTACCTTTAATGTTGTCCAAATTCATGATGTCCCCGTCCGAGAAGTCGAATCTCATGGACTGATAATCTTCGATAGCTTGATGAGCTAGATGGTCAACTAGTACACTCCCTTTTATAGCTTTTTGGGTGGTGTACTGGATGTCATACTCAGTCAAGATCATTTGCCATCTAGCGATTCTTCCAGATAAAGCAGGTTTCTCGAAGATATACTTGATAGGATCCATTTTAGAAATCAACAGAGTGGTATGAGTCAACATATACTGCCTTAGTCGGCGAGCAGCCCATACCAAAGCGCAACAAGTTTTCTCGAGCAGTGAGTAGCGAGTCTCATAGTCGGTAAACTTTTTACTAAGGTAATAAATGGCATGCTCTTTTCGACCAGACTCGTCATGCTGGCCCAATACGCACCCCATTAAGTTGTCCAAAACGATCAGATACATGATCAGCGGCCTTCCTTCGACGGGTGGCATCAGAATAGGAGGTTCTAGCAAATACTCCTCGATCTTATCAAAAGAAGCTTGGCAATTGTCGTTCCATTCGACTACCTGATCTTTCTTCAATAGTTTGAAAATTGGCTCACAGGTAGACGTCAGATGAGAGATGAATCTGGCAATATAGTTCAAGCGCCCCAAGAACCCTCTAACCTCCTTTTCAGTACGGGGGGCAGGCATTTCTTGTATAGCCTTCACTTTTGCTGGATCGACCTCGATGCCTTTGTTGCTGACAATAAATCCTAGAAGTTTACCAGATCTAACTCCAAAAGTGCACTTACTTGGATTCAGCCTGAGTTTGTATTCCTTCAACCTGGCAAACAGCTTTTGCAGATGTTCAAGGTGTTCCTCCTCTGTTTGTGATCGAGCTATCATGTCGTCTACGTAAACTTCGATCTTATGATGGATCATATCATGAAATAAAGCCACCATGGCGCGCTGATAAGTTGCCCCTGCGTTCTTCAGTCCGAACAGCATCACCTTGTAACAGAAAGTACCCCATTGTGTAACAAAGGTTGTTTTCTCCATGTCCTCGGGGGACATTTTGATTTGGTTGTAGCCCGAGAATCCGTCCAAGAAGGAAAACACCTTGTGTTGAGCTGTGTTGTCAATCAAAATGTCGATATGCGGTAGCGGAAAATCATCTTTAGGGCTAGCCCTGTTCAAATCCCGGTAGTCCACACACATTCTGACCTTGTCATCTTTTTTAGGAACGGGCACAATGTTAGCAACCCATTGCGGATAGGACTTAGCAGCCAGAAAGCCAGCGTTGAATTGCTTCATTACCTCAGCTTTAATCTTCTCAGACATGTCGGGCCTCATTCGGCGGACTTTTTGCTTGATCGGTGGACAATCCTCTCTTGTAGGGAGACGGTGGACCACTATATCTGTGTCTAAACCCGGCATGTCTTCATAAGACCAGGCGAAGATTTCAACGTATTCATTCAACAGTTGTATTAAACGCTCCTTGACACTTGGTTCCAGATTGGCACCCACTTGTACTTCTTTCCTGTCTTCCTCTGTTCCTAAGTTGACTGTTTCCAACAACTCTTCATGAGGCAAGATGGCCCTCTCTTCTTGTTGTAGAAGTCTGGCTAGCTCTCCTGGTACTTCACAATCTTCGTCATCTTCATACTCAGCCTGATTGACCAAATCTTCAGAGTTATTGAAGGACATAGCAGAATAGTCACCCATAGAATCCAGAGTGGATGGGTACCTGCATTTGTGAGTGTGGGTGTGTGTAAGGGATATCCATCCTTAAACAAACAAAAATGCAAAAGGAAAGAAAATGAACACAGCAGTTTATAAATGAAAAACGTCCAATGATTCATTAAACACGACATATGAATATGAAGAGAATCAAAACCCTTACAAATGGACCTACATGCCCCGGGCAAGGCATGAGGTGAAAAAAAGTGTGCAGATTGTTTAAAAGTAATTATTACAGACCAACATGAAATGTTCGAAAGATAAGTTGCTGATTAATGAAAGTAATGGGGACGAAGTCTTTCACCTCCCAGTTGTGCAGTCCCCCTTCGATGGTTGGGAAGATCCAGTCTTCAATGTTACCCTCTTCGTCTTCGTCTTCCAAAGCATTGATTCCATGAGGAGAAATCTTGATGGGTGTCCTTTCAATTTTTGAGCGACGCATAGCTTTTTGCCCCGCAGCGGTAAATCCCAACCCAAACTTGTCTGTTTTGTGGGGAAAGTCAGGTAACTGACCCCATGTTGAGCTCTTCCCCTCCTTCATTGCAGCCTTTGTGTCTTTCAGAGATGCCATCCTGGCCACCTGCTTGGGCTCCTCAGCTACTGCCTTTGCTACTGCAACTTCGGGAGCAATTTCCTCGAAGTGTTGGAACGGTGTCTCAATGAATTCACCCTCCACTTCCACATACCGAAAGGAGTTCAGGTGACTGATCATATATTCCTCTTCACCGTGTACAGTTATGATTTTTCCTTTGACAGGGTATTTCAGCATCTGATGTAGGGAGGAAGTGACTGCGCCAACATTATGTATCCATGGTCTCCCTAGCAAGCAAGAGTATGACGGACGGATGTCCATCACATAGAAAGTTTAGTGGAATACTTTAGTGCCCACCTTGATGGGAATGTCGACCTCCCCATGCACCATTCTTTTAGACCCTTCAAAGGCCCTGACAATGATATTACTTGGTTTCAGCTCCAAGCCTTCACAATCCAATCGATCCAGAGCTTTCTTAGGCAGCACGTTCAGAGAAGAACCAGTGTCGACCAAAACATGGGCAAGAGTAGTTCCTCGGCATTCAACTGACACATGCAATGCGTCATTGTTCTTTCTTCCTTTCGGAGTCAGGTCAGCATCAGAGAAACCCAGGCCGTTGTCGCCAGTAAGGCTGGCTACACAATCCTGGAATTGATCGGCTGAGGTTTCCTGGGGCACATGGGCTGTCTTCAAAAACCTTATCAAAGCTTTGGCATGAGCCTCCAAACAAAGCAGCAAAGCTAGCATGGATATCTTCGAGGGGGTTTGCCCCAGTTGCTCTACAACATCATAATCACTGTTGTACCCCAAAATTTGCCCTCGCGCTTTTCCACAAGAAATCTCAGCTTCAAGCATTTCCTGACTTCTCAAACTGGCTCAAGAATCGGGCAAACAAACTTTTCTTGACAGTCAAGCAAAATTAGGGTTTTTACTGAGTTTCAGAGCTCTGATTTGTTTCATACAGTGGGCCTAGGGTTTGATTGATTGTTGGTCAAGCAAGAGTGATTTGGCATTTAATCGGGAATTAAGTTTTATGGGCATATTCTCAGAAGAATTTGAATTCCACAGCACTTTGCGATTTATTTCGAGATTCGGATTAAAATTCGCGTTATATTGGTTTAATCAGCAAAAGAGACATTGGTTTTGGATTCAGTACATTTTGATTGGACCAGTCAGATATATGCAGTGTTGAATTCACAGTACTTTTGCATTTGATCAGTCCATTTAAGTTAATTGCTGCTTTGCTCTGGATGTTGAATAAGACGGACTTAATTGGTCAATGTTGTTTTATTTAAGTTATTTATTATTCTGAAATTAAATGATTGAATTTATTTTTCAATTGTTAATTCTAAGAATTTTAAATAAATAAATAAACAATAAGGAAATTAGAATTAATTGGATAATTTGAATTTTTATTGATATTTAAATTATTTACAAATTGTTGTTACAAACAATAATTTACATTTAATTTAAATATTACAATAGAATGAAAAAATATCCTATTTTCTAAATACTCTTCATTCTTCACTCCGCTCCGGCATTCCATTTTTTTTCATCTGCAAAAAGAAACAAGAAAAGTCAAAAGCAGTTAATTAGCAGAGACAGATAAAATTGCTCATCATTAGGGGCCACTGGCTGGGATCAGTTGCCCTCTCTGCAAATCACGGGACTTCTCCCGGTTCACAGAGAGGGAAGATTATTCTATTTCATGAATGCAAATGCAAATGCACAGTTTCTAAAAAAGAGTTTGCAAACTGCATAAAATCTCAATGTTCAATTCAAACCATAAAGCCCAAATTCAAACCATAAAATCCAATCCAAACTGTCAGAATGCCAAAAGATATCAAAGAAGTCAAAATGGCACAAGTTGCTACCAAAGCCTACAAGCTGTCAAAGGAACCTTTGCCAAGAAAAGCAAGAAAGCACACAAGCTGTCAAAAGGAGATGCAAGATATATTATGCTGTGCAAACATCTCAATTCATCATTTCTCATCCAGGGCCCCTTCAGAAAAGTACAATTTAAATTATATAAAAATTCTCTATTGTACTGTAAAGAGAGAAGCAAAGAGAGATAAAGCAAACTCAGTTCAGGTTAGGCATAGACATCAGCGCAGCAGGCAAAAGGAAGAGAGAGGAATATGTACCAATTTCATCAACTCTGCATAATGACAGTTCACAGCAGACAATAGCAGGAAGAGAAAGATACACAAAATCAGGAAAGAGTCAACTCAGTTCAGTAGTATAGGCAGCATGCATAGACATTAGAGGCAGAAGAGATATACAACAAAGAGGATAATTCAGCAGTGTTCAAAAAATTACACAGCATAGCCAATCACTGAAATGGAAAAATGCCATGAAACCTTGTGAAAATGTCCAGCATACTTGGGTCAAAAAGAAGACTAAGACTTTGAAAAAAAGATTGGGCGCCAATAGAAAAAGATAGAAAAGATACATATAGCTCAGTAGTTACACAAAGCTAAAAAAAAGAAAGAGAAACCAATACCAAAAAACTCATGAACCTGCATTCTCTTCACCAACACCTCAAACATCTGTCTAAAACCCAAACCATAAAACATATACAAACACCAGTTCAAACCCAACCCTGAACCAATATGCAAACCTGCTAGCAAGTCAAAACCAAAACTGCATTAAAGATACAGACCTCAACATCTGAAACCTGTCTAACCCCCTAAACCTTTAAACCTGTATCACCAAAACCTGGAACACACCCTGTCACAACAACAGATCATCTAACCAATGCCATAACCATACAAAGAGCCAGCATCAACCATAAACACAACAAAAAAACTCAGGACCTGCCCACTACTGTCATAACAAAGGGCCATAACCTGAACAACCTCAAGCATAAGCATCAGTAATAACCACAAAAACCATACCAATACCCTATCATATCCAAGCTCAAACCTCACCATTGTTATGAAAACCAACATATAAAATATCCAGACACCAAGCCTCAGAAGCAAGCTTCTTCATAGGCAAATCAGAAAAGAGAAACGAAAGTGGAATAATACTCAGGCAAATCATCAGGGACTTCATCATGAACATCTCAGTAAAGCAAGAACAAGAAGCAATATCAACATAGTCAGGGCAACGCAAGCAGTAGAGAAGAAGAAAGCTAGCCAAAACATTGTTTCAACAGTAGCAAAGGGACGAGAGGTAAAGAAGTGAGGAATTAGGGTTTCTCAGTGCATACATCATCAAACTCTAGAGACACAAGCAACAAGAGCGAAGTTACCAGGGAAGCGTCAAACGCGAAGCAAGCTCCATCACCGCCGTTCCGGCCTCCTGAGGCGTCACCACTCTTCTCTCCTCCATCTCCAAAAATCAGGTAGCATGCAGTATTCTTTTTCTTCCTTTCCTTCACCTCATAAATGATTAAAAAACTCAGTTTAAATGAACCCAAAAACACGCGAATTCAGTAGAAGAAGAAAACATCAATCAAGAACGAACCTTGTATAGAGGACGCGAACTTACGCCTTGGAGGGAAGAGAGTTTGAGAATGACGCTGGTGGCCGGAGGAAGCATTCAAGGAAGCGTTCAGGAAGCCTAAATCGGAGACGACGAACACAAGCACGCCGCTGTTAACCCTAACCATCGTTCTGATTGCCAACAGCATGAAACCCTAATTTCGTTCAAACGCCCAAATCTGGGCTCGACCCGTTCCTATCATCCCTAAAAGCCCATTTAGACTTTAAACCTCTTTTTTATAAAAAAACAAACATTACTCTAATTCTGTTCTAACCAAATGTTTTCAATTAAACACTAACCTTTTATATATGTTACATAAACATTCTTTTTTACAAAATCATTCTAATAGACAAAAATATATTTTTTATAATATAATTAATTCGATTAACTTGAAAATATTTTTATATACACATTAAAATACATTTGTACATAATAATTTAAATACACTTTCCTAATACAAAATTCAATTCTTTTAATTTAAATACTTTGTTGTATATAAACAAATAAAGAGACATTCTTAATTTAAACTTGAGCATTATTTGTACATATTATTTTTCATACATAATCAAAATTAAACTCCTTTAATTAACATTTTTCATACATAATAATTCAATACATTTTTCTTCTAATATTTAAAATCACAAACATTTTAACTAAAATATATTTTTTAATTAAAACTTAACATTCTAAACACTTCATTTCTCTTTTGTACATAATTAACATATAAATCAAAATACAGATTAAAACGTATATCTAGGTCAAAACCCTAATACGGCTCAATTTCGCATTTCGCATTTGTACATATTTACACCTACACATACATTTGCACTTACACGATATATTGCCCTACACACATTTTATCTTACATTTATACATTTGACATTTATATTTCGATTGCGACATTCGATTTGGTTGTAAATACTATAAGTCTCATCCCCTTGTACATTTATACCCCCACTCCCGGACATTGTTTTGTAATAGCGTAGATTTACATTCCGCAATTTACAGCTTTTCAATTATACCATGGTTAGACCTAGGGTTTGTATGTACATAAAATCAAAACGCTAGACAACCTAATACAAGACAAATGCATGTAATCAATACACAATCACACTTGCACCCCTTAGGGTAATCCCACATGTTGCCTTCCAAATGGGCCATGCTTGCACGTCAAGTATCTTTGGCAAAACGAATCAAATGATCATAAGTCCCTCGATGACGCTTTCGAAAGTCGCCTATCAAAAGTGATCAAGTCCCTTCAAAACAAATTGCCAAAGACACTTGGCACCATTGCATTCGTGGTCCATACGATGACCCGCGCCCGTCCCGAATAAACTTCCTAAACGCAAGATTGCCCATCAATTTCAATGGTGGAACAAAATTGTTATAAGGGGTTAAAACATGACAAAAACCTTTGAGTACAATAGGGTAGACAAAACTCTTAGTTACTTGAGACCAAGCTTGCAAAATCACTTGCCTTCTTTTCAAAAACCACAATCCACAACACTTTCAAAAATCAAACTTTTCAAACTTTTGAAACATCTTTTCGAAAAGATATGCACCTTTGTAAAACATTCGAGTAAAGAATTATTACAAGGTTGGCCTAAGACAAGGCATCTTTTTCCAAAACATTTTCAAAACAACCCACACACGCACTATTTTCAAAGCAATCGAAAAACAAGGCAAGTGATCTAAAAAACCAAGTAACTAAGAGCCCATGGATAACCATGGATGAAAAGGGTGCTAACACCTTCCCTTTTCATAATCTACCCCCCGAACCCACGAAATATCTCAAAAGGTTTTTGCTGTGCTTTTTAACCTTTCCTTTAGGATAAAACAAAAAGTCGGTGGCGACTCTTGCTAACCGCACAAGTGCAAATACGAACGCAAAACACTAGTCAGTTCTCCCACCGTATCACAGAACTGGCGACTCTGCTGGGGAGGATATTTAAAGTGGGGTTACCTTAGGGCTTAGATCACTTTCTTGCATGACTAATTGGTTGGTTTGCTTGCTTTATACCTTGGTTCTATTGTTTGGGTTTATAATCCTCCGCCCGGATTTTGGGGAAACATTCATAGATAGCAATACGTTGTGGAAACTGTGCGGGGTATACCGACACGGTCTAAGCAATAGCTATATTAGTGCGACATATTTGTGGGTACCGGTAACCCTTGAGTTCAATCAAGGAGAGTACGGGGCCGCTGAGCGATGTCACTAAGCACTAATGACCTAGAACCTTACTTGACCATCTTGGCCTTTTATTAGGAGTAGTGAGATGACCGGCTTTGGTGCAGTCCGAAGTTGGTAGATACTCGATACTACACTCATTGAGGGTTGCTTTCTTGGAATATTTTGGTCGCCAGTTAAGTGGCTAAACCAAAGCAATGAACAATGAAAGCAATCCGGTGATATTGAGCTCCTTAGAACCCGGTTACTATTTATAGGACAGGTTTTAAGCCAACTACACTCAAGAGGGTATTTACCTGTGAAACCCCATGCAAGCCCGAAACTAGGGTTTGGTGTGATTTGCTTGTACACATGTTTTATGCATACATCATAAACATCATGAAGCATCATATGCATTTACTAACCGTTTCAAGGGTTTGGACCTTCATCATTGTTCTTGTTTTGTAGGCCATGGAAATTCCTCGCAGAAACACCATTCAAGTCAACCTTGTGAAAATCTCTCCTCAACTCAAGGAGCTCACCTCAAGGATTCCGGAAAATTCAGCCTTCAGTGAAAGACATGGTAGACTGCTCAACCTAGTCAACACCAACATCGAAGAGGACATGATGAAAGTGCTATTTCAATTCTTTGACCCCCTTCACCATTGCTTCACTTTCCCGGATTATCAGTTGGTACCCACTTTGGAGGAGTTTTCTCAACTCCTAAGAATCCCTATCCTTAATCAACTACCCTTCAACGGTACGGAGAAGGCACCAAAGCCTGAAGATGTTGCTCGAGCACTACATCTACAACCGTCTGAAATCAAGGGGCATTGGGAAACAAGAAGCGGTGTCAAGGGATTCTTAGCAAAATTCCTGTTTGAGAAGGCACAAGAATGTTGGAACTCATTGGACTTACAAGCATTTGAAGAAATTGTGGCACTCCTTATCTATGGGTTGGTCCTATTCCCAAATCCTGACCAATTGGTAGATGTCAACGCTGTCAAAATCTTCTTGTCCAGAAATCCAATACCAACATTGCTTGGAGACATCCTTCACTCATTTTACACACGAACAATGAGAAGGAGGGGTGTTCTCATGTGCTGCACTCCTGTCCTCGCAAGGTGGTTTATTTCGCACCTTCCACAATCTGTCCTGAAGAATGATCAAGGTGTAAGATGGTCCCAGCGATTGATGACTCTCACTCATGCTGATATACATTGGTGTTCTCGGTCGAGAGAAAATATCATCATCGTCGATCGTTGCGGAGAATTTCCCAATGTCCCTTTACTTGGAATTAGGGGAGGTATCACCTACAACCCTTGCCTAGCTTTGAGGCAATTTGGGTACGCACGGAGGGATGGCCCTCATGACATGCTGATTCCTAGCCTAGTTTTTGACTTCGACGACGATGTGCAAGGTCTTCGCCAAAGGTTCATCAGAGCTTGGGGAAAACTCAACAAGATTGATAGCAAGACCCTGGGACACAAGAACTCCATCCCTCTTGAGCCCTACCTCAAGTGGGTGCGCGCCCGAGCTCAAAGTCTGATGATGCCCTATCCCCATGTACTCCCAGTGATCAAAGAGCCCGTCCATGAAGGAGAGGTCCCCTATACCATCCTACATCCAGACATGCCTACATCGTGGGAAGAAATGCAGAGGAGTTGGATTCAGCTCAAGGAGGAACGGAACACTTTTGAAGCTAGCTACTACGCCAGTGAAAAGAAGGTCCTGGAGCTTACCCGCCGACTCCACGAGCAAGAGGCCCTCAACGCCTACATCGCACCGAAGAGGATGCGCAATGTCTTTCTGCCTTAAGAGGTTTATGTTGTAACATCTGGCCCATGGGGCATTTATGTATTAACAGATTTCTTCTTAATATGACGTGCGTTCTTCTTTGTCTGAAACGATTTTGAATGTCCTAAATCCTTGAATGCATTGCATACATCAGCATACCATTCATCATGTGCATAAGCAGGTCTCGCTCCAGGTTTCCTTATCTATCTGCTGTTTATATCAGTAGGATGGATCTCGAGCAAACGGTCAAAGACTTACAAGCCCAGAATGCACAATTCCAGCAACTCTTGATGACCTTGGTCAAGAGTCAAGAGGATATCAAGGCTCATCTGGAGAGCAAAGACCCAGTGAAGAAGAAAAAGAGGGTCGGAGTGGCTACTTTGGGGAGAAGATTTGACAGAGAAGCTCGGAGGGTACTCGAATTTCCTCCTACTTCTGATGAGGGGACTAGTAAAAGAGATCGGGTTGCAGTGCCTTCCGAGTCTGATGCGGAAGAGGAAGACGTGGAAGAAGACGAGGATTATTCGGACCAGCAGTATCCTCCCGCTGATGACAAGTACAAGGGCTTAGAGGACAGATTGGCTGCAATGGAGTTGCAGAGGGTGCCGGGTCTGGATTTTGAAGACATGGGCTTGGTCGCCGGAATTGTGATTCCTCCAAAGTTCAAGGTGCCGGCATTTGTAAGGTATGACGGGCTGTCTTGCCCCAAAATGCACCTCAGGTCCTATGTGAGGAAGATTCAACCCTATACAGCTGATAAAAATCTCTGGATTCATTTCTTTCAAGACAGTCTGGCGGGAGCCCAGTTGGAATGGTTTTATCAGTTAGAAGGAACCAGTGTCAGGAATTGGGAAGACTTGGCCACCGCTTTCTATAAACAATACCAGTATAATTCCGATCTTGCTCCTACCCGTACCCAACTTCAGGGTATGTCGCTAGGAACAAGTGAGGGATTCAAGGAATACGCACAAAAGTGGAGGGATTTGGCTGGCAGGGTGCAGCCTCCTTTAACCGATCGTGAGCTCGTTGATATGTTTCTTGGGACCCTATCTGGGCCATTTTTCAATCATTTAATCGGTAACTCTTCCGCGGGATTTACTGATTTGATCTTAACAGGTGAGAGAATCGAGGCTGGCATCAAGTCGGGAAAAATTCAGAAGGGTGTCGCCGCAAGTATGGAGAAGAAGCCGTTTAAGAAGGAGACAGCTATGGTATATTCTCAAAGGAGAGCAGGGAAGACGGAGCGTCGGCCGATTGTGGGGGCCGTAATGATTCAAAATGCTCCAAGCGAGCAGCCTCGCTACAACCCATCTAGACCGAACCAGCAACGGGTGGAAAGGCCACAACGGCAGTTCACTCGTATCAATATGACCCCAGCACAGGTACTTCCCCACCTGTTGAAATTGAATCTAGCCTCTATCAAAGAAGCGCCAAAGAATGTCAACACATCCTCTCCACACTACCATGCCAATGCTAAGTGCGCCTATCATTCAGACAGCGTTGGGCATGACACCAACGATTGCTGGGCCCTCAAGCATAAGATCCAGGATTTAATAGACGCCAAGGAGGTAGAGTTTGACGCTCTAGAAAAACCCAATGTGATCTCTGCACCTATGCCGAAGCACGGTCGGAATGTCAACGCCATTGAAGAGGATCGGTATGTTACTGACGTCAGTGATCTAACTACTCCACTGATAACCGTTAAGCTAAATTTGTTAAGGGCCGGGATCTTCCCGGGATGTAATGGAGACTGTTATTGTTGTCACTCTCTGCCATTGGGTTGTCCGCTACTAAAGAAAGGCATCCAAGGCCTCATAGATAGCCGACAAATCTTGTTCGAGAAAGTTCCTGTTGTTCCAGTTCACGTTGAAAGTATCTCAATCATAACCATTCACGCCAATCTTCCCGAGGCCGTCAGAAAGCCAGTTAAGATTACGCCAGTTGCAAAGTCCATACCGTTGAAGATAACGAGGCCGGGGCCGGTTCCCTATGCCTCCGAGAAGTCGATACCGTGGAACTATGGTGGTGACATCTACTACCATGGTATCAAGCAAGTTGAAATAATTGAAAAGGATTCAGATGATGATGAAGCCAGCATCAGTAACATTGCGGGCACCAGCAAAATCACCAGAAGTGGGAGGATATTTTCTCCAGAGATTGCTCCTCCAAAAGCAGTCTTTGGACCCCCATCAGTAAAAGAAGTCATCCCTGCACCAGCAAGACTCTCTGCCAGAACTCCTTTGATCAAAGAAATTTTTGTTCCTAGTACCGTCTCTCCTACCATCGCCGATAAAGGAAAGGGAATACAAGATGAGCCCGTCAGGACGAGGGCTCAACCCTTGGTGATTCCGGAAGCTTCCAAGAAAGAGATGGACGAAATTTTGAGGATAATCAAGAAAAGTGACTATGATGTGGTGGAACAGTTGGGGCAAACCCCCTCCAAGATCTCCATGTTGGCACTGTTGCTTTGCTCAGAAGCGCACGCTCAAGCTTTGATTAAGTTTCTAAAGGCAGCTCATGTACCTCAAGAAACCTCCGCAGATCAATTTCAACACTGCGTGGCTAGCCTGACCGCAGACAATGGATTAGGCTTTTCTGATGCCGACCTGACCCCTAAGGGCCGAAATCACAATGATGCGTTACATATTTCAATTGAGTGTCGCGGAACCACCCTTGCACATGTTTTGGTTGATACCGGTTCATCGCTGAATGTTTTGCCTAAGAAGGCCTTGGACCGGCTAGATTGCGAAGGATTGGAATTAAAGCCAAGTGATATCGTCGTCAGAGCCTTCGATGGGTCGAAAAGAATGGTCCATGGAGAAGTTGAAATTCCTGTCAAGATAGGTACCGAGGTGTTCAAATCCACTTTCTATGTAATGGACATCCGTCCATCATACTCCTGCCTGCTGGGTAGACCTTGGATACACCATGCTGGGGCAGTCACCTCCTCCTTGCACCAAATGCTGAAATATCCTGTAAAGGGTAAAATCATTACTGTCCATGGCGAGGAAGAGTACATGATTAGCCATTTAAATTCTTTCCGGTACGTGGAAGTCGAAGGGGAGTTCATCGAGACACCATTTCAACATTTCGAAGAGGTGCTCCCTCAGATAGCAGTGGCGAAGTTGGCAGCTGAGACACCAAGGCAGATGGCCAGGATGGCATCTCTGGAGGATGCAAGGGCTGCAGTTAAAGAAGGAAAGAATTCGGCATGGGGGCAGCTACCCGACTTTCCGCATAAGGTTGATAAGCTTGGTTTAGGCTTCACCACCGCTGGTCAGAAGGCCATGCGCCGATCAAAGATTGAGAGAGCGCCAGTCAAGATTTCCCCTTACCAAGTCAACGCCCTGGAAGATGAAGATGAAGAAAGCAACTTTGAAGAATGGATTCACCCGACGGTCAGAGGAGGGCTGAACAACTGGGAGGCTAAAGACTTTGTCCCTGTCACTTTTATTCCTCAGTAATTTATCTATCAAACATTTTCTATTTTGGTCTGTAATATTTTTACATTCAAACAATCAGTACACTATCTTTCCGCCTCCTGCCCTACCCGGGGCATGTAGGTCCACTTGTAAGGGTTTTGACTGTTTTTCATATTCATATGCCATGTTTAATGATTCATTGGACGTTTTTCATTTGATAAACTGCTTGTGTTCATTTTCTTTCTGCATTTTTGTTTAAGGATGGCTATCCCTTACACACACCCACACTCACCAATGCAGGTACCCATCCACTCCGGATTCCATGGGTGACTATTCTGCTGTATCTTTTAATAACTCTGAAGACCTGGTCAATCTAGCCGAGTATGAGGACGACGAGGGTTGTGAGGTACCAGGGGAACTAGCCAGGCTCCTGCAACAAGAGGAGAGGGCCATCTTACCGCATAAAGAGCCGTTGGAAACTATCAACTTGGGGACCGAGGAAAATCGGAAGGAGGTACAAATGGGTGCCAACCTGGAACCAGAAGTCAAGAAACGCTTGGTACAGTTATTGAATGAGTATGTTGAAATCTTCGCTTGGTCCTATGAAGACATGCCGGGCCTAGACACCGACATCGTGGTTCACCGTCTCCCCACAAGAGAAGACTGTCCACCGATCAAACAAAAAGTTCGCCGAATGAGGCCTGACATGTCCGAAAAAATCAAAGCAGAAGTGATGAAGCAGTTCAATGCTGGCTTTCTGGCTGTCACGTCCTATCCTCAATGGGTCGCTAATATTGTGCCAGTACCTAAGAAGGACGGCAAAGTCAGAATGTGTGTGGACTACAGGGATTTGAATAGGGCCAGCCCTAAGGATGATTTTCCGCTACCTCATATTGACATCCTAATTGACAATACAGCTCAGCATAAAGTGTTTTCTTTCATGGATGGATTCTCAGGCTACAATCAAATCAAAATGGCCCCCGAGGACATGGAGAAAACAACTTTTGTCACGCAATGGGGCACTTTCTGTTACAAAGTGATGCCGTTCGGGTTAAAGAACGCAGGAGCAACCTATCAACGCGCCATGGTAGCTCTATTTCATGACATGATACATCATGAGATTGAAGTTTACGTGGACGATATGATAGCCCGGTCACAAACAGAGGAGGAGCACCTTGAACATCTGGAAAAGCTGTTTGCCAGATTGAAAGAATACAAACTCAGGCTAAATCCAAGTAAATGCACTTTTGGAGTTAGGTCCGGTAAACTCCTGGGATTCATCGTAAGCAACAAAGGCATTGAAGTCGACCCGACAAAAGTAAAAGCAATACAAGAGATGCCTACGCCTCGTACTGAAAAGGAAGTTAGAGGTTTCTTGGGGCGCATAAACTATATTGCCAGATTCATTTCACATCTGACTTCTACCTGTGAGCCAATTTTCAAACTCTTGAAGAAAGATCAGATAATTGAATGGAACGACGACTGCCAAGCTGCTTTCGATAGAATCAAGGAATATTTGCTAGAACCTCCTATTCTGATGCCACCCGTCGAAGGAAGACCATTGATCATGTATTTGACCGTTTTGGACAATTCAATGGGGTGTGTTTTGGGCCAGCATGACGAGTCTGGTCGAAAAGAGCATGCCATTTATTACCTTAGTAAAAAGTTTACCGACTGTGAGACTCGCTACTCGCTGCTCGAGAAAACTTGCTGCGCTTTGGTATGGGCTGCTCGCCGACTAAGACAGTATATGTTGACTCATCCTACCTTGTTGATATCCAAAATGGATCCTATCAAATATGTCTTCGAAAAGCCCGCTTTATCAGGAAGGATAGCCAGATGGCAAATGATCTTGACCGAGTATGACATACAATACACCACCCAAAAGGCTATAAAAGGGAGTGTGCTAGCGGACCATCTGGCTCATCAAGCTATCGAAGACTATCAACCCATGAAATTTGATTTCCCGGACGAGGACATCATGAGTTTGGACAACATTAAAGATGACGGACCGTATGACGGACCCGAAAAGGGATCCCGATGGACCCTGTACTTTGATGGTGCCTCAAATGCACTTGGAAACGGCATTGGCGCGGTACTTATTTCTCCGGAAGGATGCCACACTCCTTTCACGGCCCGACTTTGTTTCAGCTGCACAAACAATATGGCGGAGTATGAAGCCTGCATCTTTGGCCTCAAGGCTGCCATAGACTTGGGGATCAAATCTCTGATTGTATTCGGGGACTCGGCTTTGGTCATTAGCCAAATCAAAGGAGACTGGGATACCAAGCATCCCAATCTTATTCCATACAAAGAACATGTTCTGACGTTGTTGCCTCATTTCGAGCAAATTACCTTCGAGCACTTTCCGCGAGAAGAGAATCAGCTAGCAGATGCTCTAGCCACAATGTCCTCCATGTTTAAACTCAATTGGGATAACGAGGCTCCCCAAATCACCATCGAGCGAATGGATGAACCAGCGCATTGTCACGAGATTAACACCGAAGAAGTAGTGGAACAACCTTGGTTCCATGAAATCAAAAGGTATCTCGAGACCCAAGATTATCCCGAAGGAGCTTCCGTGAATGACAAGAAGTTCTTAAGGAAATTCGCCGCTAAGTTCTTCCTGAGCAACGGCATCCTCTACAAACGAAGTCATGATTGTGTATTACTCCGATGTGTTGATAAGGCTGAAGCAGAGTTAATCATGACTGATATACACAGCGGCACATTTGGTACTCACCTGAGCGGGCACACAATGGCCAAGAAGATCCTAAGGGCAGGCTATTATTGGTCTACCATGGAAGCTGATTGCCATCAACATTCCCGTACTTGTCATAAATGTCAGGTCTATGCCGACAAAGTTCATGTCCCTCCGGTTCCTCTCAACGTTCTAACTGCTCCATGGCCCTTTGCGATGTGGGGCATTGATATGATTGGAGAGATCAAACCCACGGCTTCCAACGGACATCGCTTCATCTTGGTGGCCATTGACTACTTCACTAAATGGGTCGAAGCAGCTTCCTTCGCTTCCGTCACCAAAAATGTGGTTGCCCGCTTTATCAAGCAAAATCTCATATGTCGGTATGGTGTTCCAGACAGAATCATCACAGACAACGGTACCAATCTGAATAATACAATGATCACTGCGTTATGCGAACAGTTCAAGATTTATCATCACAATTCATCTCCCTATAGACCGAAGATGAACGGTGCTGTTGAAGCTGCGAACAAAAATATCAAGAAGATCATTCAGAAAATGACAGTCACTTACAAAGACTGGCATGAGATGTTGCCGTTTGCGCTGCATGGATACCGTACGACAATACGTACCTCAACCGGGGCAACCCCGTTTTCTTTGGTTTATGGCATGGAAGCCGTTTTGCCTATGGAAGTTCAGATCCCGTCTCTGAGAATTATGAAAGACGCAGGTTTGAATGAAGATGAGTGGATTCAGACCCGACTTGATCAACTCAATCTAATCGACGAAAAGCGACTTGCCGCTGTATGCCATGGTCAGACGTATCAAAAACGAATGATCAAGGCCTTCAATAAGAAAGTCAGACGTCAGGTATATCAAGTTGGAGATCTAGTAGTCAAGCGGATTATCCTACCGCAAAGTGATCCCAGGGGCAAATGGACTCCTACATACGAAGGACCGTTTGTAATCAAGAGCGTATTTTCTGGTGGTGCGATGATTCTAACCACCATGGACGGCGACGATTTGCCGCACCCTGCGAACGCAGACATAGTCAAAAGATACTACGCATAAAATAACCCGACAAGTCGAAAACCCGAAAGGGCGGCTTGGGCAAAAATGGGCATCCCGGTGAACCGAAAACCCGAAAGGGCGGTTCAGGCAAAAATTAGGGATAAAAACAAAAAAATCTGTACACCCGGCAAGTCGAAAACCCGAAAGGGCGGCTTGGGCAAAAAGGGGTTTCCCGGTGGATCGAAAACCCGAAAGGGCGATTCAGGCAAAAGTTAGGGAATTTAAGCGTATAACTATGTCTCGCCAGATCACTCCAAAGACAGTCTCTTCATCAACCGGTTCCAGGTTGCTGATCAATCCAGTCATCGTCAAACGAAGCACGGAATGGACAGATGTTCGGAGTTGTGAAAGCTACAGCAGAGTGGGATCTCATGGAATTATTTCACATAGCCTTCTTTGTTTTAAATTTTTCAAATATTTACGACAAGATCCTCTTACTAGGATGATTGTTTCCCTTGTATAAATATACTCAAAGAAAATCAATACAAATACTCTTCCCAAAATTTGTGTCATTTCCTTTTTCCTTTTTCCCTTGCACTATTTGTTTTATTTTGAGAAACGTCCAATGTTTTGTTAAATAGGCATATGCATTTGAAACATGATCACTTCCTAGTTGAACCTAAGAAAAGGATTACTGATAGGATGAAAGTACAAACGAGTATTTCAACACCCTTCCAAAGGAAATCCCTCGAGATCTGTAATCCACGTCCCTAACCAACCTTGAGGTCTATCTCTAGCAGACCCTCGGATCTTATCCCCGTAAGATTCCGCAAGGTAATCCCCACAGAGTACGGACGTCCCTTCCAAGTTTTATTCAAATTTATTCTCACAAAGGCGTATAACTGGTTTATCCTCGACTAACCGTCAGGAGAGGTCACTCGCCAGAATTCTTCCCATCCCCAGCGGAGTTCCTCAGAATTCCCCCAATAAATCATCAGTACTATCCCCGGAGAAGTTTATCCCCAGCCAAAGAATCTTCCGGAGATCATTTTTCCTCAGAGTTCAAGATTCGGTATCCCCAGCAGATCAAAAGCTTCAACGGGTCAATCCCCAGCGAAGTCAGACTTTTAAATCTTCTCCCCACAGGTTTTTGTAGAGGAAAATCTAGCATTCCCCGGTAGAGTCAGTCTTCAGAGATACATCTCTCCCAGTTGAAGATTCTCAATCTGGCCTCCCCAGCATTAAGTCTACTAGTTTAACACTCCCCAGCGATGACCCAGGATTTATTTTCCCCAGCCGCGGTCAAGATGCCCCTATCTCCCGATGGCCTGGATTCATCTATCCTACGCAAGACAGCTCTCCAGCTTACATGCACATCCATTTGCATTCATAAAACTATGACGTACATTGTATCATGCATCATAGCATTGCATCCAACTAACTTTTCGCCTTTTTCAGGCAAGATCAATCGACAGAATAAAACAATTCAACTTCAAGACTTCTGAAAACAGTTCACGGGTTCTCCAAGTAAACGGATGTTAACCTATCACTTGTTCAGATTCTTCTCAAGACTTCTGAAAACAGTTCATGGATTCTTCCCAAGTAACGGATGTTAATCTATCAGCTTGTTCAGATGCACCTTTGAAATTAGTTTACGGAAGCTTCCCAACAACGGATGCTGCTCTATTGCTAATTCAACTTCAAGACTTCTGAAAACAGTTCACGGGTTCTCCAAGTAAACGGATGTTAACCTATCACTTGTTCAGATTCTTCTCAAGACTTCTGAAAACAGTTCATGGATTCTTCCCAAGTAACGGATGTTAATCTATCAGCTTGTTCAGATGCACCTTTGAAATTAGTTTACGGAAGCTTCCCAACAACGGATGCTGCTCTATTGCTAATTCAACTTCAAGACTTCTGAAAACAGTTCACGGGTTCTCCAAGTAAACGGATGTTAACCTATCACTTGTTCGGATTCTTCTCAAAGACTTCTGAAAACAGTTCACGGGTTCTCCAAGTAAACGGATGTTAACCTATCACTTGTTCAGATTCAACCTCAAGACTTCTGAAAGCAGTTCATGGATTCTTCCCAAGTAACGGATGTTAATCTATCAACTTATTTAGATACGACTTCCTGAAAACGGCTTGTAGGTTCCCCCAACCACGGAGGTCAACCTATTGCCTGTTCAGACCCCCCAATTCAGAAAGGGTCTAAAGCTCGGACACTTTCCTAAAGCTCCCGACCAGATGGCATCTTTAAGCCCATCCCCGACAAGTTTCTGTCAATCCCCTAGATGGCATCGTTAAGCCCATCTCCAAATGGCGTCTTTAAGCCCATTCCCGCATCCAGTACTATGATAAGTGCAAATTTTCTGGGCACATTAGTGTCCAATCTCCTTTTACCTTCAGGTCGCGAAAGGCAAGCCTGCCAATCTAACTCTTCAGGTCAAAGAAGATTGAACAGGGGCAACTGTTGTACCCCAAAATTTGCCCTCGCGCTTTTCCACAAGAAATCTCAGCTTCAAGCATTTCCTGACTTCTCAAACTGGCTCAAGAATCGGGCAAACAAACTTTTCTTGACAGTCAAGCAAAATTAGGGTTTTTACTGAGTTTCAGAGCTCTGATTTGTTTCATACAGTGGGCCTAGGGTTTGATTGATTGTTGGTCAAGCAAGAGTGATTTGGCATTTAATCGGGAATTAAGTTTTATGGGCATATTCTCAGAAGAATTTGAATTCCACAGCACTTTGCGATTTATTTCGAGATTCGGATTAAAATTCGCGTTATATTGGTTTAATCAGCAAAAGAGACATTGGTTTTGGATTCAGTACATTTTGATTGGACCAGTCAGATATATGCAGTGTTGAATTCACAGTACTTTTGCATTTGATCAGTCCATTTAAGTTAATTGCTGCTTTGCTCTGGATGTTGAATAAGACGGACTTAATTGGTCAATGTTGTTTTATTTAAGTTATTTATTATTCTGAAATTAAATGATTGAATTTATTTTTCAATTGTTAATTCTAAGAATTTTAAATAAATAAATAAACAATAAGGAAATTAGAATTAATTGGATAATTTGAATTTTTATTGATATTTAAATTATTTACAAATTGTTGTTACAAACAATAATTTACATTTAATTTAAATATTACAATAGAATGAAAAAATATCCTATTTTCTAAATACTCTTCATTCTTCACTCCGCTCCGGCATTCCATTTTTTTTCATCTGCAAAAAGAAACAAGAAAAGTCAAAAGCAGTTAATTAGCAGAGACAGATAAAATTGCTCATCATTAGGGGCCACTGGCTGGGATCAGTTGCCCTCTCTGCAAATCACGGGACTTCTCCCGGTTCACAGAGAGGGAAGATTATTCTATTTCATGAATGCAAATGCAAATGCACAGTTTCTAAAAAAGAGTTTGCAAACTGCATAAAATCTCAATGTTCAATTCAAACCATAAAGCCCAAATTCAAACCATAAAATCCAATCCAAACTGTCAGAATGCCAAAAGATATCAAAGAAGTCAAAATGGCACAAGTTGCTACCAAAGCCTACAAGCTGTCAAAGGAACCTTTGCCAAGAAAAGCAAGAAAGCACACAAGCTGTCAAAAGGAGATGCAAGATATATTATGCTGTGCAAACATCTCAATTCATCATTTCTCATCCAGGGCCCCTTCAGAAAAGTACAATTTAAATTATATAAAAATTCTCTATTGTACTGTAAAGAGAGAAGCAAAGAGAGATAAAGCAAACTCAGTTCAGGTTAGGCATAGACATCAGCGCAGCAGGCAAAAGGAAGAGAGAGGAATATGTACCAATTTCATCAACTCTGCATAATGACAGTTCACAGCAGACAATAGCAGGAAGAGAAAGATACACAAAATCAGGAAAGAGTCAACTCAGTTCAGTAGTATAGGCAGCATGCATAGACATTAGAGGCAGAAGAGATATACAACAAAGAGGATAATTCAGCAGTGTTCAAAAAATTACACAGCATAGCCAATCACTGAAATGGAAAAATGCCATGAAACCTTGTGAAAATGTCCAGCATACTTGGGTCAAAAAGAAGACTAAGACTTTGAAAAAAAGATTGGGCGCCAATAGAAAAAGATAGAAAAGATACATATAGCTCAGTAGTTACACAAAGCTAAAAAAAAGAAAGAGAAACCAATACCAAAAAACTCATGAACCTGCATTCTCTTCACCAACACCTCAAACATCTGTCTAAAACCCAAACCATAAAACATATACAAACACCAGTTCAAACCCAACCCTGAACCAATATGCAAACCTGCTAGCAAGTCAAAACCAAAACTGCATTAAAGATACAGACCTCAACATCTGAAACCTGTCTAACCCCCTAAACCTTTAAACCTGTATCACCAAAACCTGGAACACACCCTGTCACAACAACAGATCATCTAACCAATGCCATAACCATACAAAGAGCCAGCATCAACCATAAACACAACAAAAAAACTCAGGACCTGCCCACTACTGTCATAACAAAGGGCCATAACCTGAACAACCTCAAGCATAAGCATCAGTAATAACCACAAAAACCATACCAATACCCTATCATATCCAAGCTCAAACCTCACCATTGTTATGAAAACCAACATATAAAATATCCAGACACCAAGCCTCAGAAGCAAGCTTCTTCATAGGCAAATCAGAAAAGAGAAACGAAAGTGGAATAATACTCAGGCAAATCATCAGGGACTTCATCATGAACATCTCAGTAAAGCAAGAACAAGAAGCAATATCAACATAGTCAGGGCAACGCAAGCAGTAGAGAAGAAGAAAGCTAGCCAAAACATTGTTTCAACAGTAGCAAAGGGACGAGAGGTAAAGAAGTGAGGAATTAGGGTTTCTCAGTGCATACATCATCAAACTCTAGAGACACAAGCAACAAGAGCGAAGTTACCAGGGAAGCGTCAAACGCGAAGCAAGCTCCATCACCGCCGTTCCGGCCTCCTGAGGCGTCACCACTCTTCTCTCCTCCATCTCCAAAAATCAGGTAGCATGCAGTATTCTTTTTCTTCCTTTCCTTCACCTCATAAATGATTAAAAAACTCAGTTTAAATGAACCCAAAAACACGCGAATTCAGTAGAAGAAGAAAACATCAATCAAGAACGAACCTTGTATAGAGGACGCGAACTTACGCCTTGGAGGGAAGAGAGTTTGAGAATGACGCTGGTGGCCGGAGGAAGCATTCAAGGAAGCGTTCAGGAAGCCTAAATCGGAGACGACGAACACAAGCACGCCGCTGTTAACCCTAACCATCGTTCTGATTGCCAACAGCATGAAACCCTAATTTCGTTCAAACGCCCAAATCTGGGCTCGACCCGTTCCTATCATCCCTAAAAGCCCATTTAGACTTTAAACCTCTTTTTTATAAAAAAACAAACATTACTCTAATTCTGTTCTAACCAAATGTTTTCAATTAAACACTAACCTTTTATATATGTTACATAAACATTCTTTTTTACAAAATCATTCTAATAGACAAAAATATATTTTTTATAATATAATTAATTCGATTAACTTGAAAATATTTTTATATACACATTAAAATACATTTGTACATAATAATTTAAATACACTTTCCTAATACAAAATTCAATTCTTTTAATTTAAATACTTTGTTGTATATAAACAAATAAAGAGACATTCTTAATTTAAACTTGAGCATTATTTGTACATATTATTTTTCATACATAATCAAAATTAAACTCCTTTAATTAACATTTTTCATACATAATAATTCAATACATTTTTCTTCTAATATTTAAAATCACAAACATTTTAACTAAAATATATTTTTTAATTAAAACTTAACATTCTAAACACTTCATTTCTCTTTTGTACATAATTAACATATAAATCAAAATACAGATTAAAACGTATATCTAGGTCAAAACCCTAATACGGCTCAATTTCGCATTTCGCATTTGTACATATTTACACCTACACATACATTTGCACTTACACGATATATTGCCCTACACACATTTTATCTTACATTTATACATTTGACATTTATATTTCGATTGCGACATTCGATTTGGTTGTAAATACTATAAGTCTCATCCCCTTGTACATTTATACCCCCACTCCCGGACATTGTTTTGTAATAGCGTAGATTTACATTCCGCAATTTACAGCTTTTCAATTATACCATGGTTAGACCTAGGGTTTGTATGTACATAAAATCAAAACGCTAGACAACCTAATACAAGACAAATGCATGTAATCAATACACAATCACACTTGCACCCCTTAGGGTAATCCCACATGTTGCCTTCCAAATGGGCCATGCTTGCACGTCAAGTATCTTTGGCAAAACGAATCAAATGATCATAAGTCCCTCGATGACGCTTTCGAAAGTCGCCTATCAAAAGTGATCAAGTCCCTTCAAAACAAATTGCCAAAGACACTTGGCACCATTGCATTCGTGGTCCATACGATGACCCGCGCCCGTCCCGAATAAACTTCCTAAACGCAAGATTGCCCATCAATTTCAATGGTGGAACAAAATTGTTATAAGGGGTTAAAACATGACAAAAACCTTTGAGTACAATAGGGTAGACAAAACTCTTAGTTACTTGAGACCAAGCTTGCAAAATCACTTGCCTTCTTTTCAAAAACCACAATCCACAACACTTTCAAAAATCAAACTTTTCAAACTTTTGAAACATCTTTTCGAAAAGATATGCACCTTTGTAAAACATTCGAGTAAAGAATTATTACAAGGTTGGCCTAAGACAAGGCATCTTTTTCCAAAACATTTTCAAAACAACCCACACACGCACTATTTTCAAAGCAATCGAAAAACAAGGCAAGTGATCTAAAAAACCAAGTAACTAAGAGCCCATGGATAACCATGGATGAAAAGGGTGCTAACACCTTCCCTTTTCATAATCTACCCCCCGAACCCACGAAATATCTCAAAAGGTTTTTGCTGTGCTTTTTAACCTTTCCTTTAGGATAAAACAAAAAGTCGGTGGCGACTCTTGCTAACCGCACAAGTGCAAATACGAACGCAAAACACTAGTCAGTTCTCCCACCGTATCACAATCACTTTTCTTTATTATTTTCAGAATCTCCTCTATTTCTTTCTTAGAGGTTTCGGGGATAACCAATGGCTGAGCCCTCGTCCTGACGAGCTCATCTTGGATCCCTTTCCCCTTATCAGCAGAAACAGGAGGGACAACCACAAGAATAACAGCTTCTTCAATCAACGGAATTCTTGCAGAAAGTTTTATCGGTGCAGGAGTAACTTTGGCAGCAGCTGAGGGTCCAAAGATTGCCTTTGGAGGGGCAATCTCTGGAGAGAAAATTCTCCCACTTCGGGTAATCTTGCTCGTACCGGCAATGTTTCCAATGTCGGCATTTTCTTCGTCAGAGCTCTCTTCAGTTATCTCCACTTGTTTAACACCGTGGTAGTAGATTTCTCCACCATAATTCCACGGTATTGATTTGTCAGATTTGTAGGGGACAGGCCCAGGCATGGTTATTTTCAGAGGAACAATCTTCGTAACAGATGTAATCTTAACAGGCTTTTTAGGGACCTTGGAAAGATTGGTGGAAATGGTGATTACTGAAACATCTTTGATAGGAGTTGGAGTAGCAGGAACCTTTTCGAAAAGAATTTGTTGGCTGTCCATTAGGCCTTGGATGCCTATCTTCAGCAATGGACAGTCGATTGGTAGGGAGGAACAACAGTAGCAGTCTTCTTTACATCCTGGGAAAATCCCAGCCTTCAACAGATTCAACTTGATTGTCAACAGTGGGGTCATCAGATCATCAACAGCAGAAACATACAGATCTTCTTCAATAGCATGGACATTGCGACCATGCTTTGGCATCGGAGCGGATATTACATTCGGCTTCTCTAGAGCGTCGAACTCAACCTCTTTTGCATCTATCAAGTCTTGAATTTTATGCTTAAGCGCCCAACAATCGTTGGTGTCATGCCTGATGCTGTCAGAGTGATAGGCACATTTAGCATTGGGATGATAATGCGGCGAAGTTGTATTCACATTTTTTGGTGCCTCTTTGATAGTAGTGAGATTTAGCTTCAACAAATGGGGAAGAACTTGTGCGGGCGTCATATTGATGCGGGTGAACTGCCGTTGTGGCCGTTCTACTCGTTGCTGGTTAGGTCTAGACTGATTGTTACGAGGCTGATCATTTGATGAATTTTGGATCATCACGGCCCCCACAGTCGGCCGGCGCTCAGTTCTTCCCGATCTTTTCTGAGAGTATATAACAACTGCCTCCTTCTTAGCCGGAAATGATTTCTTAACAGTTGTAGATGCAGAGGCATCCCTTTGAATCTTCCCATTCTTAATACCAGCTTCCACCCGTTCGCCAGTCAGAATCAATTCAGTAAACCCTGCGGAAGAGCTCCTGATCAAATGGTTGAAGAACGGGCCAGATAGGGTCCCCAAGAACATATCAACTAGTTTCCTATCTGAGAGAGGTGGCTGCACTCTTCCGGCCAAGTCGCGCCATTTCTGGGCGTATTCTTTGAATCCCTCATTTGAGGCCATCCCCATACTTTGTAGCTGAGTACAGGTTGGCGCCAAGTCAGCGTTATATTGATACTGGCGATAAAAGGCAGCTGCCAAGTCTTCCCAATTATGCACTTCTGACCTCTCAAGCTGGTAAAACCAGTCTAGCTGCGTACCGGACAAGCTGTCCTGAAAGAAGTGTACCCAAAGATTTCTGTCGGATGTATGAGGTTGAATTCTTCTGACATATGACCTTAGGTGCATTTTCGGGCAAGACAACCCATCATATTTTGCAAAAATTAGCACTTTAAACTTTGGAGGGATCACAATCCCAGCAATCAATCCCAATTCTTCAAAATCTAGCCCAGGAACCCTTTGCAGCTCCATAGCTGCCAGTCTATCCTCCAGGTTTTTGTATTTGTCGTCCGCTGGCGAGTATTGCTGCTCTGAGTAGTCTTCATCTTCCTCAACCTCTTCCTTTTCAGCCTCAGACTCAGATGGTAATGCAACCCCTTTTCCTTTACCGGTCCCCTCATCAGATGTGGAAGGCGGGAATTCAAGAACTCTCCTAGCTTCATTCTCAAACCTTCTTCCCAGCGTAACTACCCCAACTCTTTTCTTCTTCTTTTTTCCTTTTTCTTGCTCTTTATTCCCCAACAATGCTTTTAGATCCTCCTGACCCTTTGCCAAGGTCATAAGGAGCTGTTGAAACTGCGAGTTTTGTGACTGCAGATCTTTGACCGTCTGTTCGAGATCCATCTTACTGAAATAAACAGCAGAGAGATAAGGAAACCTGGTGTGAAGACCTGTTTATGCATATGATGAATGATATGTTTATTCATGCAATGCATTCAAGGATTTAGAAATTCAAAGTTGTTGCAAACAAAAAAGAACACACGTCATATTAATAAGAAGAAATTTTGTCAGTACATAAATGCCCCATGGGCCAAATATTACAAAAACTTCTTAAGGTAAAAAGACGTTGCGCATCCTCTTTGGTGCGATGTAAGTGTTAAGGGTCTCCTCCTCGTGAAGTCGGCGGGTAAGCTCCAAAACCTTCTTCTCACTGGCGTAGAAGCTGGCTTCAAAAGTATTCCTTTCCTCCTTGAGTTGGATCCAACTCTTCTGCATCTCCTCCCATGATGTAGGCATGTCAGGATGTAAGATGGTGTAAGGAACCTCTCCCTCCCTGACAGGCTCTTTAACCAAAGGGAGAATATGAGGGTAAGGCATCATAAGACTCTGGGCTCGGGTTCTTACCCACTTGAGATAAGGCTCAAGAGGGATGGAGTTCTTGTGCCCCAGTGTCTTGCTATCTACCTTGTTAGGCATCCTACAAGCTCTGATGAATCTTTGGCGAAGTCCTTGCGCATCGTTGTCGAAGTCAAAAACTAGGTCAGGAATCAGCATGTCATGAGGGCCATCCCTCCGTGCATATCCAAATTGTCTCAAAGCTAGACAAGGGTTGTAGGTAATGCCCCCTCTAATGCCAAGTAATGGAACATTAGGGAACTCACCACAATGATCGACGATGATGACATTTTCTCTGGACCGAGAACACCAATGTACATCAGAGTGTGTGAGGGTCATCAACCGTTGTGACCACCTTAAGCCTTGCTCATTCTTCAAAACAGATTGTGGAAGGTGAGAAATAAACCACCTTGCAAGGAGATGAGTACAGCACATGAGAACACCTCTCTTTCTCATTGTTCGTGTGTAAAATGAGTGGAGGATGTCCCCAAGCAATGTAGGTATGGGATTCCTGGATAGGAAAATCTTGATAGCATTGACATCTATAAGTTGGTCAGGATTTGGAAACAAGATCAACCCATAAATGAGGAGTGCCACAATCTCTTTAAAGGCTTGTAGATCCAAAGAATTCCAACACTCTTGTGCCTTCTCAAACAAGAATTTTGCCAAGAAGCCTTTGACACCACTTCTAGTTTCCCAATGCCCATTGATGTCAGATGGTTGCAAGTGTAGTGCTTGAGCAACATCTTCAGGCTTTGGTTCTTTTTCCGTACCGTTGTAGGGTAGTTGATTAAGAATAGGAATTATCAGGAGTTGAGAAAATTCCTCCAAAGTAGGCACCAATTGATAGTCGGGGAATGTGAAACAGTGGTGAAGAGGGTCAAGGAATTGGAACAACACTTTCACCATGTCTTATTCAATGTTGGTGTTGACTAGGTTGAGAAGTCTACCATGTCTTTCACTGAAGAGAGAGCTTTCTGGAATTCTGGATGTAAGCTCCTTGAGTTGAGGAGGGATTCTCACAAGGTTGACTTAGATAGTTTTCCTGCGAAGAATTTCCATGACCTACAAAACAAGAACAAAGATGAAGATCCAAACCCTTGAAATGGTTAGTGGATGTATATGATGCTTTATGATGTTCATGATGTATGCACAAACATATGTACAAGCAAGTCACACAAAACCCTAATTTCAGGCTTGCATGAGGTTTCATAGGTAAGTACCCTCTTGAGTGTAGTTGGCTTAAAAACCTGTCTTATAAATAGTAACCGGGTTCTAAGGAGCTCAACATCATTGAATTGTTTTCTATGTTCATTGTTTTGGTTTATCCACTTAACTAGCGACCAAAATATTCCAAGAAAACAACCCTCAATGAGTGTAGTATCGAGTATCTGCCAACTTCGGACTGCACCAAAGCCGGTCGTCTCACTACCCCTAATAAAAGGCCAAGATGGTCAAGTAATGTTCTAGGTTATTAGTGCTTAGTGACATCACTCAGCGGCCCCGTACTCTCCTTGATTGAACTCAAGGGTTACCGATACTCACAAATATGTCGCACTAATATAGATATTACTTCAACCGTGTCGGTATACCCCGCACAGTTTCCACAATGTATTGCTATCTATGAATGTTTCCCAAATTCGGGTGTAGGATTTCAAGCCCAAACAAGAGAACCAAGATGTAAAGCAATCAAAGCAAACAATTAGTCATGCAAAAGGGTGATCTAATCCCTAAGGTTACTCCACTTTTAAGTTTTTCCCCAGCAGAGTCACCAGTTCTGTGATACGGTGGGAGAACTGACTTGAGGTTTTACGTTTGTTTTTGCAAATGTTTCGGTTTAGCAAGAGTCGCCACCGACTTTTTATTTTATCCTAAGGAAAGGTTAAAAAGCACAGGAAAAACCTTTGAGATGTTTTCTTGGGTTCGGGGAGTAGATTATAGAAAGGGAAGGTATTAGCACCCTTTCTATCCATGGTTATCCATGGGCTCTTAGTTACTTGCTTAGATCACTTGCCTTGCATTTTCAATTGTTTGAAATGGTGCTTTCAATTGTTTGAAATGGTGCTTTGTGTGTGTGGTTTTTGAAAATGTTTTGAAAAAGATGCCTTGTCTAGGCAACCCTTGTAACAATTCTTTACTCGAATGTTTTACAAAGTGTTTGTCTTTTTGAAAAGATGTTTCAAAGTTTTTGAAAGTTTGTTTTGAAACTGTGTGGTGAAGTGTATTTTGAAAGTAGGCAAGCGTGTTTTGCAAGTTTGATCAAGTAACTAAGAGTTGTATACCCCTAAATTTCTCAAAGATCTTTCCTATGTTTTAACCCTTTTAACAGTATTGTTCCACCATTGTATTTGGTGGACAATCTTGTGTTAGGATGTTAACGGGACGGGCGCGGGTCATCGTTTAGACCATGAATGCAATAGTGCCAAGTGTCTTTGGCAATTTTTTCCTTCAAGGGACTTGATCATTTTTAGGCAACTTGAGAAAGCGTCATCGAGGGACTATGATCATTTTGATTTATTTTGTTTTACCAAAGACACTCAACATGCAACATGGCCCATTTTGGAAGGCAACAAGCGGGATTACCCTAGGGGTGCAAGTGTGTTTTGTGTTGTCCATTTTCATGCTTGTTTATCTTTGAATTAGGTCAAGCTATTTGTTATTTAATTTTGCATACAAACCCTAGGTCTATCATGGCATAATTTGAAAGCTTTTAAATGCGGAAATTTAAAGTCCTAAATTATTACAACATGATTATGGGGATGGGGGTACAAATGTTTGAATGGGGGGATATTTAGCAAGAAATTAAATCTAAGACTATTACATCCATATTGAATATACAAATTATTTAATTGTACAATAATTAAATAAATACAATAAATATGCAAAATGTATTATGCACAAAAATGGTTTTTTATGTATGTAAACGTATTTTTCAATGTAAAATATAAACAAAAATAAAAAGGTCAATTTTGGAGTATTTTTATGGTTTAGGGCAAAACCCTAATTTTTGAATAAATAGCAATTATTTATTAATTATATACAATATTTATACATTAATTTATACAAAAAATAATAAAAGAAGTATATTGTGAAAAAAGGTATTTTTTTAGTGTCATATATTAATAAAAATAAAAATGTATTATTTTCATATTTTTATCCTAAATATTCTAATAAATATACAAGTATTTATATTATATATTAAATATACTAAATATATAAAAGAATAAAATATTAATTATTTACAAAAATGAGTATATTTTAGAAAATGTTTTCAAAATGTGAATACAAAATAATGACTGAAAATATATATATTTTGGTATTATTTTCTAATGTTTTAAATAAAAGGTTTTTATATTTATTTACATATATATGCTAAATAAAACAAATAAATGTCAAATAAATGCAAAAATGGGTGGAAACATATTTTTAATATTTTTTATATTTGAGCAAAAAATAATAAGTCAGAATCAAAAAGAAAAAATCAAAAATGATCAAAATATCACACAATGGGCCAGGGGGGTGTAAATGGAAAGTGAGGGTGCAAGCAGCAAGAACAACTCAGGCCCAACCCAAGTCCACCTTCTTCAACCTCCAGCCATTCTGTTTGAATTTCGCGCGTCTCCTTGCTCAAACAACAAACTCCTGATTCTTTGACTTTTACACAAAACTCATAACACAAACATTATAGAGCATGAAGAGACGAATTCATACATATAAAAATCTTGACCTAACTCTAAGAAATGAGGGAGAATTTCTTCATCCCCAATTTCTGACCTAAATTTTCTCCAATGTTCATGGCCAAAATTCTCACAGCATACTCAATATAAATGAAAAGTAAGTATATGGATGGCTTCAGGGCTATAAGGAGAACATGTTTCATTCACAAACCTAAGCCTAACTCTTCCTATACTGAGAGATAGAAGTTCATGTTTATACCTGTTTCAGTTTGAGTCGTGTACAGCAATGGAGGTATCTTCAATGGAGTTTGAGCTTTAGTACAGCTTGCCTGAAGTCCAAGGATGCTTCTCCTATGCTTGGCTTGCTCTGAAACTGCCTGTATCGTGCTATGGAAGTCCACCTGCACAGCTTGAAAGCAAAAATGGAAAACGATGTTAAGGATGTTACAGCTTGGATTTAATGCTTGGGATAGTTTGTGTGGATAATATAGAATGTGTTTGAACTGGTTTTAGCCAAAATGCACGAGTGGAATGGATGGTGGAAGTCAAGTTGCAGAACTTGCTCTGTTTCTGCAACAAGAGGGTGTTTTTGTGAATGAGGAGGTTTGGGACGTGGTTCAATCGTGCTTTAGGTCAGTTAGGGTGTGTGAAAGATGTTTGCAAAGTTTTCTTTGGCTGGTTGTTACAGGAATGAGAGATTGAGAGTTTTGGCCAGTTTTCTTCTAATGTAAGCAAAGAGATGTCAACTTGTGATATAGGCCTGTACCAAGTTCTCAAGCATGATGCATACTTTGTTCTTGATCAGTGGGATTTGTCTACAAACTTGTGAAGAATTGAAAAACACAAGAAGGGGGGGTTGAATTGTAAAACTGAAAATCAATGCAATGAACAAGATATTTTTATCCTGGTTCGTTTGATCTCAAACTACTCCAGTCCACCCGTCAAGGTGATTTCGCCTCTCTCCAACGAGGTCTTAATCCACTATATTCAACTGAATATTACAAACTTCTTTAACAACTGCTAAAGCCTTCTTGATGCAAACCACAGCCCAGTTTGTCAAGGAAACACTTTCTTACAAAGAAGATAAATCTAGGTGTGTGAATGTTTTCTACAAAACTGTATCACAACTGTGATGTTACACAACTTAAGCTTATGAAACTAGATTGCTAAACAATGATTGAGTAAGGAGATATGTAGCGTTTAGCAAACTGAGAGAAGGAAGATTATGATTAGCTTTTAGGCGTGTAATATGTTGGAGAGCATTAGCCAATTCAATCTTCATTGTCTTGTTTATATAGCACTGAGATTGTTGAACGTTGGAGCAATAATCTTGATTCAATGCCAATAACAAACTTTCCTTATTGAGCAGATCTTGTCTGGAATGATGCCGTTGGTAATAATTTGCTTTTAATGCACAGTACCGTTGCAACTTAAAGCGTGTTCTGGCTTGGCCTCATTCTGATTCTGCTTAAGTGCTGATGAACTGTTGTTGTCTTTATCAGAGTGTTGAGCGCAGTTCTGTTCATCAAGCTTCAGCATACGCGTGAGTTATTCTTCTGATTCTGGTATTCTGATATAGCATCTTCTGATGCTGATGTTAAATACCAATATTCTGATGCTGATTAGGTGTGCTCCTGCTGATACCTATCAGAGTTTCTGCAAAACAGAATGTAATAGTTTAGGTAGCAAATAGTTCTTAAATGATTCACGTAATTAATATATCCTTTCATTTTGTTATCATAAAAACTTAAACTTAGGGTAGTAGATTCAAACTTTGTTCTAACAATCTCCCCCTTTTTGATGATGACAAAAACTAGATATTTTTAATTGAAAATAACATGAAAAAGTATCAGAGATAACTAAATGATAAGATGTATCAGAGTAAGAGGTTATCAAAGATAAGGGATAAAGAGATATAAGAGTTGAGAGATACTCCCCCTGAATTTATTACTTCCCTTTTTAATTCCAAGAGTTCTTCAGGATCAGATCTTTATTGCCTTTCTTTGAGCATCAGAATATCAGAGTTTTGACTATCAGAAGCTTTGGATCAGAATGTCAGAGCAGAGCTTTAGATCAGAGTCAGAGCTTTGCTTTGGGTCAGAGTATCAGAGCTTTAGTCTTCAGAATATCATGGAGCATTCTTGTACCTGTAGACTTAAGCAAAAGTAGAAAACATATTCAAGTATATCAGAGTTAGAATGTTTGAGAGTTTATGTCTTAGTAATCCGTTATTATTTAAAATATCATTCCTGTTCTCCCCCTTTTTGTCAGCAATCAAAAAATGTAAGTGATGTGCTAAAACATTTAGAGCAGAAAAACTTGTCATATTAAAATATTCAGAATCAAACAGATCAGTACAGCAGATAAGCAAAGAAAACATGAAAATGTCATGAATGAAAATCTAAGGTTGGGGAGGAAGGCGTGTGAACAGGTTCTCCAGCATGGCTTTGATCTGATCAGCAGTCTCATTCTGCTTGTGCACCATGCTGATAACTGTGTCTATCTTGCTATCCTGCACATCCATCCTTTCTTTCATCTTCCCTGGTTTCCTTCACGCTTGTTCTGAGGTGATTAAACAGAATATGAGCCAAGTTGATTTTTACCTTTTGATTGATAAAATAGATCAGAAATTGCTGATCTATATTTATGTAATCAGGGGAACTAGTTGGCTTCCTATGATTAAAACACCCCAGAATTATCTTCGCCCAAACTCTATGGTGATCCTTCAGATCTCTGATCTTGCTGCTGGGCACCCCATGGGTGAAAATCCTTTCTGCTATGACGCCCACGTCAGCACATCTCTCAGCCATATCAATACAGCGGACGCCACCGCCACTGTAACCAATTAACCTTGCTATGTGATCCTCAGTGATCACAATCTTCTTCCCCATTATGTAGGAGGTGACTTGATGCGTTGAAGCAGTTGCATGAATCCAGAACTCCTTGACTAACATTGGGAATGTTGGACCAACCAACCTGTCAAAATACCTTTCCCATTTCTGTGCCCTAACTTCTTCTGTTAAATCAAAGCCATTCTCCTTCAGACTACCAAAATCAATAATCAATTCAGATAACACTTCAAGATTCTTCACTGGAGTGAGGAGTGTTCTGAATGGAACTTGATACAGTTCAGATGATGCTTTCTTCTGAGAACCTGCAGAAGCACTGCTGGAGGTTTCCATGTTCACACTTAGGGATTTTGAGAAAAACTGAGAAAATGGGTTTGAGAGAGATGAACACAGAAAAATGCAGAGAATACTTGAGAAATAATGAGAAACTGTAAAAGATTAAAGTGAGAAGTTAACGTGCTTAAATAGGCTTCAGAATATTTTGAAAGTATAAACGTTTTCAAGAAAGAGAAATAAAATCATGATTACGTTTTAAAAACATGATTACTTTCATTTAATGCTTGCTGATTTTGGGGGATTTGAGAAAGATACTTAAAACGGTTACCAGACATGTGTCTCAATGCACCCAATCAGCATTTTGCCTTCTCAGAAGCGTGCACACGTTCTGCTTCAAAGATATGCTGATGGTTGGATGACACTTGTTTGATGTAGTGATCAGCACGTCTATCTTTGAGCTTAGACTCTCAGATCTTTAAGACTAGCATCTGATGCAATCTGCATGTTCTATCTTTCTGAAAGGAGATTGATCAGAAGTTCACAGAAAAAACAAATACATTTTGAAGATAAATATATGGAATTAAAACATTTTCACTCTGGGCAGATTTTCATGCTGAGATGTTTCAGAATGAAATTGAACCTATCTTCAGAAAGGGGTTTAGTGAAGATATCAGCCCATTGATGGTCTGTATCTATAAATTTTAAATTCAAAATTCCTTTCTGAATATAATCCCTAATGAAGTGATGTTTTATTTCTATATGCTTAGCTCTAGAATGTAAAATAGGATTCTTACTTAAGCAAATAGCAGAAGTATTATCAGAGTATAGGAATGTTACTCTCAAAAATCTGGAAGTCTTCAAGCTGACTTTTCATCCAGAGCATTTGTGTGCTACATCCTGCTGCTGCTAAGTACTCAGCTTCTGCTGTTGATAGCGCAATTATTGATTGCCTTTTGCTGGACCAAGAGATCAGATTTTCTCCCAGAAACTGGCAGCTTCCAGAAGTACTTTTACGCTCCACTCTGTCTCCAGCAAAGTCAGCATCGCAGTAGCCTACTAAACTGTAATCACTAGATTTTCTATAAAACAAACCCAGATTAGTAGTACCTTTCAGATACTTGAAAATTCTCTTAACAACTGTTAAGTGAGATTCTCTAGGATCTGATTGGAATCTAGCACAAATACATACGCTGAATAATATATCAGGTCTTGAAGCTGTCAGATAAAGGAGAGAACCAATCATACCTCTGTAGACTTTCTGTTCTACATTTTTGCTTACCTCTTCTCTTTCCAGAATGCACGTGGGATGCATTGGAATCTTTGATGGCTTACATTCTGAGAGTTCAAATTTCTTCAGAAGATCTCTGATGTATTTGCTCTGATGAATGTAAGTTCCCTCTGGAGTTTGATTGATCTGAATTCCTAGAAAGAATTTCAGTTCCCCCATGAGGCTCATCTCAAATTCTGCCTGCATACACTTAGCAAATTTTCTTCCAAGAGAAGGATTAGTAGAACCAAAGATAATATCATCAACATAAATTTGACAGACTAAGATGTCATTCTTAACTGATTTACAGAATAAGGTAGTGTCCACCTTCCCTCTGGTGAATTCATTTTCTAACAGAAAGTTACTTAGCCTTTCATACCAAGCTCTGGGAGCTTGTTTCAGACCATATAGTGACTTCTTTAGTTTGAAAACATGTTCTGGATGTTTTGTATTTTCAAAACCAGGGGGTTGGTGCACATAAACCTCTTCTTCTATATAACCATTTAAGAATGCACTTTTGACATCCATCTGATACAGAGTGATGCCTCTATTAACAGCAAATGAAATTAAAAGTCTGATAGATTCTAACCTGGCGACTGGAGCAAAGGTTTCTGTATAGTCTATCCCCTCTTGCTGACTATAACCTTGTGCAACCAGTCGTGCTTTGTTTCTGATGACTTCGCCTTGTTCATTTAGCTTATTTCTGAAGACCCATCTCGTTCCAATGACGTTGAATCCTTTTGGTCTGGGAACAAGATCCCATACGTCATTTCTGGTGAATTGATTCAGCTCTTCTTGCATTGCCAGAATCCAGTCATTATCCAGAAGTGCTTCATCAATAGAAGAAGGTTCAATCAGAGACACAAGTCCCATGAGGGTTTCTTCAGAGTTTCTGAAGCTTGCTCTTGTTCTGATTGGATCTTCCTTTCTTCCTAAGATAGTCTCTTCTGGGTGATCCAAGCTGCTTCTGGGTAATCTTTTCTGAGGTTGATCAGCAGCTGTTGTAGGATTGCTAGCAGTGCTCCTTTCAGATGTTGAAGGAGTGTCTGTGTTGAGAGCTTCTGATGACTTGTCTTCAGAACCTGTAAATTCAATTTCCATACCTGCAAAAACTTCATTCTGCTTTGACTTTTCAGAGTCAAGCTTGTCATCAAAACGAACACTGATTGATTCTTCCACAATCTGTGTTTCTGTATTGTATACTCTGTACCCTCTTGAGCGTTCAGAGTATCCTAATATAATACACTTCTGTGCTTTAGAGTCAAACTTGGTCAAATAATTCTTTGTATTTAACATAAAACAGGTACATCCAAATGGATGAAAATATGAAATGTTAGGCTTTCTGTTCTTCCACAATTCATATGGAGTCTTTTCCAGAATAGGTCTTATTGAGATTCTATTCTGAATGTAGCACGCTGTGTTTATTGCCTCTGCCCAGAAGATCTTAGCAACGTTTGTCTCATTGATCATGGTTCTGGCCATTTCTTGCAATGTTCTGTTCTTTTGTTCTACAACTCCATTTTGTTGGGGAGTTCTAGGACAAGAGAAATCATGCAGAATGCCTTTGTCATTAAAGAATGACTCAAAATCTTTGTTTTCAAATTCTCCACCATGATCACTTCTGACTTTAACGATTCTAAGATCCTTTTCATTCTGAACTTGGTTACAGAAGGTAACAAACACAGAGTGTGACTCGTCCTTGTGTCTTAAGAACTTTACCCATGTCCATCTGCTATAGTCATCTACGATTACTAGCCCATACTTCTTGCCACTGACTGAAACAGTTTTAACTGGTCCAAATAAGTCAATATGCAGAAGTTCTAATGGCTTAGAGGTAGAAACAACATTTTTAGATTTAAACGAAGGTTTTGCAAACTTGCCTTTCTGACATGCTTCACACAGAGCATCTGAATTGAACTTCAAATTAGGAAGTCCTCTGACCAGATTGAGTTTGTTAATCTGCGATATTCTTCTCATACTAACATGCCCCAATCTTCTGTGCCAGATCCACTGCTCGTTGTTAACAGACAGAAGGCACTTTACATTCTGACTTTTCAGTTCAAAAAGTTTGATTTTGTAAATGTTGTTTTTCCTCTTTCCATTAAACAGGATAGTCCCATCTTTCTGACTAACAGCTTTACATGATTTTTGATTAAAGATTATATCATAACCGTTATCACTTAATTGACTTATGGATAACAGATTATGCATTAATCCATCTACTAGCAGAACATTATTAATAGAGGGAAGATTTCCATTACCTACAGTTCTAGAGCCAATTATCTTTCCCCTCTGATTGCCTCCAAAGCCAACGTGGCCTCCAGGCTTAAGTTCCAGGCTTTGGAACATATGCCTTCTTCCCGTCATGTGTCGCGAGCAGCTAGAGTCCAGGTACCATGACTGGTGTTTCTGACTTGCTGCTAAAGATATCTGCAACATGTATTATTTTATCCTTAGGTACCCAGATTTTCTTGGGTCCTGATTTGTTAGATTTACCAAAACTCTGGTTGAATTTTGGTTTCACAGAGTACTTACTGCTAGTGTATTTAATATCATGTGTGTGACCATACACGAAATGTGAATTCAGAGGAGTGTGTTTAATGGTTAAGTCCATGACATTCTTTGGTGTAGGAACCTTACCTTGGTATCCTATTCCCTTCCTGCCGTTTCTGCTAACTCCATAGATCATTGAAGCCATTTTGCTACTATCTATGCTTTTAGCAAGGAACTTCTGGAAACTGTGATCATACTCCTTGATGATCTCATCAGCGTTGCTGGGAGTTTCAGAAATTAGTTCCTTCTGAGAGTTTTGTAAAGTATTTTCTAATTTTGAAATTTTAATTCTCAGCTCATAATTCTCCAATTTAAGACTCTCAGTCTTATTAGAGTCAGATTCAAGATTCCTTTTTAGGTCTCTGAATTTAACTCTAATCTGCTGATACCTTTCCAGGATTTCATTAAGGCTTTCAGCAAGTTCATCCTTGGTAAAATTAACAGCAAAGTTAGGAAATACCTCTTCAGTATCTGATTCTGAGTCTGATTCAGAAGCTTCACTATCTTCTGAAATGTTAGCCATGAGAGCTATGTTTGCCCTCTCATCATCTGATTCTGAGTCAGCTTCAGACGAGTCAGAGTCATCCCATGTAGCCATGAGACTTTTCTTCTTTTCTCTTCCAAACTTATTTTTGGGCTTTTCCCTCTGAAGCTTTGGGCAGTCACTCTTGTAGTGTCCCTGCTCATTGCACTCATAGCAGATGATATCCTTGGTGTTTGGCTTTCTGCTTCCTGAGGAGCCTTCAGATCTTCTGTATCCAGAGGAAGAATCTGTCCTTCTGTATCTGGAAGAAGACTCGTTCTGATCATATCTTCTGGGATTCCTGAACTTCTTTTGCCTCTGCTTCCACAGTTGATTCACTCTTCTGGAGAGGAGGGAGAGTTTGTCTTCTTCTGATGAGGATCCATCAGATGTTTCTTCAACTACCTGCAAAACTTTAGACTCAGATTTTTTGTTAGATTTTAATGCTAAAGGCTTACCTTGCTTCTGGGGTTCATCAGCTTCTAGCTCTATCTCATGACTTATGAGGGAGCTGATAAGTTCCTCCAGAGAAATTTTGTTGAGATCTTTTGCTAGCTTCAGAGCTGTAACCATTAGCCTCCACTGCTTGGGTAAACTTCTGATGATTTTCTTGACATGATCAGCAGTGGAGTAACCTTTGTCTAGAACCTTGAGACCAGCTACCAGAATCTGGAATCTTGAGAACATTGTTTCAATGGATTCACTTTCTTCCATTTTGAACGCCTCATACTTCTGAATGAGCGCCAGAGCTTTAGTTTCTTTGACCTGAACGTTGCCCTCATGCGTCATTCTGAGTGAGTCAAACATGTTCTTTGTTGTGTCTCTGTTGGAGATCTTTTCATATTCAGCATATGAGATGGCGCTGAGAAGGATGGTTCTGGCCTTGTGGTGATTCTTGAAGTCACGCTTTTGTTGGTCAGTCATTGTTTTTCTATCAATCTTCTGACCACTTGCATTCATAGGGTGCGTGTATCCATCTGTCACCATATCCCACAGATCAGCATCATGTGCCAGAAAGAAGCTTTCAATTCTGTCTTTCCAGTAATCAAAGTTTTCTCCATCAAAGACTGGAGGTTTTCCGCTGAATCTGTCTCTGTCCTCATGGTTGTCATTGCTGGTGTGAGAATAATTTCCTGCCATTGTGTTTTTCTGACGCTGGATCTTGTACTGACACGGTTAAGTGTTTTAGCTCAGAACCAGGCACTCTGATGCCAATTGAAGAAGTGAAAAACACAAGAAGGGGGGTTGAATTGTAAAACTGAAAATCCATGTAATGAACAAGATATTTTTATCCTGGTTCGTTTGATCTCAAACTACTCCAGTCCACCCGTCAAGGTGATTTCGCCTCTCTCCAACGAGGTCTTAATCCACTATATTCAACTGAATATTACAAACTGCTTTAACAACTGCTAAAGCCTTCTTGATGCAAACCACAGCCCGGTTTGTCAAGGAAACACTTTCTTACAAAGAAGATAAATCTAGGTGTGTGAATGTTTTCTACAAAACTGTATCACAACTGTGATGTTACACAACTTAAGCTTATGAAACTAGATTGCTAAACAATGATTGAGTAAGGAGATATGTAGCGATTAGCAAACTGAGAGAAGGAAGATTATGATTAGCTTTTAGGCGTGTAATATGTTGGAGAGCATTAGCCAATTCAATCTTCATTGTCTTGTTTATATAGCACTGAGATTGTTGAACGTTGGAGCAATAATCTTGATTCAATGCCAATAACAAACTTTCCTTATTGAGCAGATCTTGTCTGGAATGATGCCGTTGGTAATAATTTGCTTTCAATGCACAATACCGTTGCAACTTAAAGCGTGTTCTGGCTTGGCCTCATTCTGATTCTGCTTAAGTGCTGATGAACTGTTGTTGTCTTTATCAGAGTGTTGAGCGCAGTTCTGTTCATCAAGCTTCAGCATACGCGTGAGTTATTCTTCTGATTCTGGTATTCTGATATAGCATCTTCTGATGCTGATGTTAAAGACCAATATTCTGATGCTGATTAGGTGTGCTCCTGCTGATACCTATCAGAGTTTCTGCAAAACAGAACGTAATAGTTTAGGTAGCAAATAGTTCTTAAATGATTCACGTAATTAATATATCCTTTCATTTTGTTATCATCAAAACTTAAACTTAGGATAGTAGATTCAAACTTTGTTCTAACAACTTGTGCCTCAAAGATCTGGCCTGTACCTCTTGGATATGGTATTTGACATAAAGTGCATCTTTTCAAAAATGGCAAAGTTTCTTTTTCTAATTATGGATTAGTTCTTTGTGTAATGACTAAATGCATAAAAAATGCTTGAACACAAAGGTTAGGCATTTAATTATTGAGTGTGAAGAGGTTTAGAGGCCTGCAAACTATCATAAACCCTGCTGACTTGAAAATGCCAATGTTATGAACAAGCTTTGGCCATGAATCAAAAGTGAATTTTGCCCAACTTTGCAAATTCGATTCTCCCTAACCACAAGGGTGTTTGATGAGTTCTTGGACAATTTGGAAAGCTTGGAATGTGCAATACAATCCATCTTTGTAATGCAAATTGAAACTCCAAGTGGAAGCATGTGAAAAATGACTAAGAAGTTGGACAAAAATCCTGCCTAGGATAGGTCAAAATTTTTCTAAGTTAAAAATGTTTTGCACCCTTGTTCCAGAAATCATAACTTGAGCTACAAGCTTCCTTTAAGAAAACTTTGTGAATCAAAGTTGTAGATTTTGCAATGGACTACAACTTTCATGTTTTGAGTTTTGTTTGAATCCATTTGCATCTTGGTTAAAAAATGGGACAAAGTTAGGAAAAAATAAGGAAATTTTATAATTTAGAAAATTTCTAAGTTATGAAATTTCTTCATTTTAAAACCCTAATTTGCAATTTTGGGTTTCTTGATGAACAAGTTTCATAATTTGACATGTCTTGATGAAAAATGAATCTTGGCACTTGATTTTGACCAAAAAGTCAAAGTTTGACTTTTCAGTATACAATCAAATTTTGATCAGTTGACTAGAAAATTCATCTGTCAATCCTATGCATTTGGGATCTTTTGAACTTGTTGAATGTATCAAGATAATTCCATTGAGTCATTGAGTCCATATGTGAACTTGGTTTGCCATTGGTTAGGTCAAATAGTCAAAAATTGCCTTTGTGCAGTCAAAAACCCTAAAAATGACCATTTTGCCCTTTTGGTGATCTGGTCAAATTTCTTGTGGAATTGTGATCCAAACCTGACCAAATGGTTCATATGAGTTCATTATGTTGATGTGGTAAAAAATTATGAAGTTTGACTGTCAATTGGCCACAGTTGACTTTTCCCCAATACAGTTGATTTCTAGGTCAACTGTCCAATTGACTGGGCAAAGATTGGAATCAAGGCTTGAAACTTGGTATGGATAAACTTGTGAGTCCAACATGAAGCATGAAAGTAACTTTGGGCATTTTAGGTCAAAACATCTTTGTGCAAACTCAAACCCTAATTTGGGTCAACAGTGCAAGGAGGAGTCTTGAGCAGAGCAAACCCTAACTTGATCTTGAGCTCCAAGGGTCTTGTGGTGAGAAAATATTGATGAAATGAGAGGGAAAATTTTGGGGTACAACACCAGGCTTCATAGTGATAAGACCGACTGCTATCTGGTTGTAATCCGGGCTTTACAATGACTTATTGGGGAGATGAGATTAAACTTGATATCCGGTCGTAGTCCAGGCTTTTCAATTTCTCACTTCTTATCTGGTCGAAATCCAGGCTTCAGAATAAATCAAGTGGTTATTCGGTTGCATCCGGGTTTCAACTTGAATTTAGGGCACACTAATATCCGGCCGACTCCGGGCTTCTTAGTAACTGTCCATGTAAACTGCTATTTGGTCGGAATCCAAGCTTCACAATGCCTTGTACCGCTATCTGGTCGTAATCCAGGCTTCACAATGTGTCATACCACCATCTAGTCGAAATCCAGGCTTCGTAGTACTCTTGATTGCTATCTGGTCGTAATCCAGTCTTCACAACATCTTCTATCATTATCTGGTTGTAATCCAGGCTTCAGAACAAATCAAGTGGTGATCCGGTCGCATCCGGTCTTCCCTTTGACGGTTGGTTTTACTAATATCCGGTCGAATCTGGGCTTCACAGTAACTGGTTGGGTAAACTGTTATCTGGTCGTAATACAAGCTTCACAGTGTCCCTTAACGCTTATCTGGTTGCAATCCAGGCTTCACGATGTATCATACCACTATCTGGTCGAAATCCAGGCTTCGTAGTACTCTTGATTGCTATCTGGTCGTAACCCAGTCTTCACAACATCTTCTATCATTATCTGGTCGTAATCCAGGCTTCATGATGTATTATACCACTATCTGGTCGAAATCCAAGCTTCGTAGTACTCTTGGTTGCTATCTGGTCCTAATCCAGTCTTCACAACATCTTCTACCATTATCTGGTTGTAATCCAGGCTTCATGGTCTTGTATTGCTTTCTGGTCGTAATCCTGGTTTCACAATAACTTACTGAGCTGTTATCCGGTCGTGATCCGGGCTTCACGGCTTGTGTTTATGATATACCACTATCTGGTCGAATCCAGGCTTCATGGTGCTTACTGAGCTGCTATCTGGTCGTAATCCGGGCTTCATGGCTCACTATGGAATAAACTATTATCTGGTCGTTCTCCGGGTTTCATAGCTTACTTTTGAGAGATATCACTATCTGGTCGTAATCTAGGCTTCGCGGTAGTCTGATATTGTTATCCGATCGTAATCCGGGCTTCGCAATATGCTGTAGAAATCAAGATACTATCCTGGTCGTACCCGAGCTTCATAACTTGAATTTTGATTGTATCTTTCCTGAAAGGTAAAGGTTAGCTGTATGTAATGCATGATATGTATCAGGAAATGATGTTATCAAAATAGATGAGATTGTATGGTATGATGCGTATATGCATGTATAATGATGTATGGACATGTAATGTTTTAGCTGGGGAAAATAAATCTCGAAGCTGCTGAAGAATAGAGTTGAATTCTTCATTTCCGCTGGGGATGCTGAACAAAGATGACTGTGAGGATAAACCTGCAGGAGAAAAGAACTCTGTTGGGGAATAAACTGATGAAGAGATTACTCTGAGGGGAATTACTCTGTGGGGAAGAGATGTTCTGCTGAAGATTTTAACGATTACTCCCCTGGCGGTTCCGCTGATAAACTCTGTTGGGGATTTTGATGATGAACTCCACTGGGGATGGATTACCGTTGCTGGTGATACAGAATCGGTTGAGGATTGAACTCTTGTTTGGGGAAAGAAAGGATTTCGCTGGGGATGATCTTTCAGTTGCAACTTTCTGAGGATAACCTAGTTAGACTCCTGTAGGGATAACCCTCTGAATTTGGCTGGGGAGATTTATTTGCGCTCTGCAGGGGATAAGCTTCCAGAGTCTACTGGGGAAGATGATTCAACTCTGTCAGGGAAGATTTTTTAAACTGCGCTGGGGAAATGGATCCACTGGGGGTATCTTGTATTCTGCCGGGGAATATTCTTATACTCCGTTGAGGAATATTAAGACTTCCGGGGATGCTCTTATGCTTGCTGGAGAATATTCTTATACTCCGTTGGGGGATATTAAGATCTTCTGGGGACGCCAAGCCTTTTTAGGGCTGATGGTAGACTAACTCTGCTTGGGGAGAGTATTGCTGATTCGTCCATAGTTGCAATTCTTAGCTGAGAGAGAGCTACCATTACTATCTTGCTCTGCGGGGAGTGGAGGTATCTTAGCCATATCCTTCAGCTGAATCTATCTTGGTACCTGGTGGACAGAGTAACTACACAGTTTGGACATTTCTTATGCCCCTGTTTCTGATATTACCCGTAATTTATCTTTTGTTTCGCATGTAAATATTTATGATTAGCAATTAATGTCAAATGCATATATCAAAAAAGGAACTTTGGACGTTCTTTTCAAAACAAAACAGATAAAGGAAAAAATATATTTTTCTGAAAATGAATTTGTATTGATTTTGAAGTTTGGCCTGTAAATAGGCGTTTTTTGTATAAGAGGCTGACGTCCTAGTAAGATAACGCCGCCGGATAAATAGAATTTACATAATTTGTAAAAAGGAAACAAAACAGCTATGTGAATAATCCAACTGGGTTCCAACTCTGCTATTGCCTTTATATCTTCAAGCATCTCATCACTTTGCTGCTTAGTTGAAAACGAATCTGATTGATCAGTGCCGTCCGGGCTTGATAGTCGATACCGAAGTCTGGATGCAGGGTGATCCAATGAGACATAGTATTACGCTTTAATCCCTAACTTTTTCCTGGACCACCCTTTCGGGTTTTCAGTCCACCGGGATACCCATTTTTGCCCAAGCCGCCTTTTCAGGTTTTCGACTTGCCGGGTGTACAGATTTTTTTAATTTTCATCCCTTATTTTTGCCCGAACCCTTTTGGTTCACCGGGAAGCCCTTATTTTAGCCTAGGCCAGTCAACCTAACGGGTCTTTGATTTATGCGTAGTATCTTTTCACTATGTCTGCATTGACGGGGTGAGGAAGGTCGTCACCATCCATGGTGGTTAGAACCATAGCTCCTCCTGAGAAGATGTTCTTAACCACAAATGGCCCTTCGTAAGTAGGGGTCCATTTGCCCCTGGGATCACCTTGAGGTAAAATAATGCGCTTGATTACCAGGTCCCCAACTTGATACTCTTTTCGTTTGACTTTCTTGTTAAATGCCTTGATCATTCGTTTTTGGTACGTCTGACCATGACAAATAGCAGTAAGTCTTTTTTCGTCGATTAGGTTTAGTTGATCAAGCCGGGTCTGAATCCAGTTATCTTCACTCAAACCTGCATCCTTCATGATCCGGAGAGAGGGTATCTGAACTTCAATGGGCAAGACTGCCTCCATGCCATAAACCAAGGAATAAGGTGTTGCCCCTGTTGACGTCCGTGCTGAGGTACGATACCCATGAAGAGAAAATGGTAATATCTCGTGCCAGTCTTTATATGTCACTGTCATCTTCTGCACAATCTTCTTAATGTTCTTATTTGCCGCTTCGACAGCCCCATTCATCTTTGGCCGGTAGGGAGAAGAGTTATGATGCTGTATCTTGAATTGCTCGCAGATCTCAGTGATCATCTTGTTGTTGAGATTGGTATCATTGTCCGTAATGATCCTCTCTGGTATACCGTATCGATAGATCAGATTGTGCCGAATGAACTGTGCCACGACATTCTTGGTTACAGTAGCAAAGGAAGCTGCTTCAACCCACTTCGTAAAGTAATCAATTGCTACCAGGATGAAACTATGCCCGTTAGACGCCGTAGGTCTGATCTCGCCGATCATATCAATGCCCCACATTGCAAAAGGCCAAGGTGCCATCAAGACGTTTAGAGGAACTGGAGGTATGTGCACCTTATCAGCATAGACCTGGCACTTATGACATGTCCGAGAATGCTGATAATAGTCGGCTTCCATTGTGGACCAGTAATATCCTACCCGAAGGATTTTCTTTGCCATGGTGTGTCCACTGGAATGAGTTCCGAAAGTACCTTCATGCAGCTCTGCCATGATCCTTTCTGCTTCAATCTTATCCACACAACGCAGTAAGGTCGAATCATGGTTACGCTTGTAAAGAATGCCATTGCTATGAAGAACTTCGCCGCGAACCTCCTCAGAAACTTCTTATCATTAACAGATGCACCCTCGGGGCATTCTTGAGCCTCAAGGTACCTTTTTACTTCGTGAAACCAGAGCTTTTGTGTTACCTCTTCAGTCTCAAGATCACAGCAATGTGCAGGTTCATCCAATCTTTCAATGATAATCCGGGGAGCCTCGTTGTCCCAATTGACTTTGAACATAGAAGACATCGTAGCTAGCGCGTCCGCCAACTGATTCTCCTCTCTAGGGAAGTGTTCAAAGGTTATCTCCTCGAAATGGGGAAGCAACGTCAACACATACTCCTTGTAAGGAATAAGATTTGGGTGTTTCATATCCCACTCGCCTTTGATCTGACTGATCACAAGAGCGGAATCTCCGAAGACACTTAGAAACGTTATCCTTAGGTCAATTGCTGCTCGAAGACCCATGATGCACGCTTCATACTCCGCCATGTTGTTGGTGCAGTTGAAACATAGTCGGGCGGTAAATGGAGTATGAGAGCCTTTAGGAGATATGATCACGGTGCCAATTCCATTACCAAAAGCGTTCGAAGCTCCATCAAATTACATAGACCATCGGGATCCTTCCTCAGGTCCTTCATCCGGTCCAGGTGTCTCACAATCAGTTACCAACATGATATTCTCGTCCGGGAATTCAAAGTTCATAGACTGGTAATCATCCACTGCCTGGTGTGCCAAATGGTCTGCCAATACACTTCCCTTGATTGCTTTTTGGGTCGTGTACTGGATGTCATACTCAGTCAAGATCATCTGCCATCTTGCTATTCTTCCGGACAAGGCAGGCTTCTCGAAGATATACTTGATGGGATCCATTTTTGATATCAACAGAGTAGTGTGAGTCAACATATACTGTCTCAGCCGGCGAGCAGCCCATGCCAAAGCGCAGCAAGTTTTCTCAAGCAATGAGTATCGGGTCTCACAGTCGGTAAACTTTTTGCTAAGGTAATAAATAGCATGCTCTTTTCGGCCAGACTCGTCATGCTGCCCCAGCACACACCCCATTGAGTTGTCAAGTATTGTCAAGTATAAGATCAGAGGCCTCCCTTCAACTGGTGGCATTAGGATGGGTGGCTCTTGAAGATACTCTTTAATCCTTTCAAAAGTGGCTTGGCGTTCATCATTCCAACGTACCACTTGGTCTTTCTTCAATAACTTGAAGATTGGCTCACAAGTAGCAGTTAGGTGCGAGATGAATCGGGCAATGTAGTTTAGTCGTCCTAGAAAGCCTCTGACCTTTTTCTCTGTCTTGGGAGCTGGCATCTCTTGTATGGCTTTCACTTTGGCAGGATCCACTTGAATACCTTTGTCGCTTACGATGAAACCCAGTAGCTTACCAGACCTCACCCCGAAGGTGCACTTGTTCGTGTTCAACCTCAGCTTGTACAACTTCAGTCTGTCAAACAGCTTCTGTAGATGGTCCAGGTGTTCTTCCTCGGTCTGGGACCTTGCAATCATGTCGTCGACGTATACTTCAATCTCATGATGGATCATGTCATGAAACAAAGCAACCATGGCACGCTGATATGTTGCCCCAACATTCTTCAACCCAAAAGGCATGACTTTGTAGCAAAAGGTACCCCACTGAGTAACAAAGGTGGTCTTCTCCATGTCTTCGGGAGCCATTTTTATCTGATTATAACCGGAGAAACCATCCATAAAGGAGAAGACCTTGTGCTGAGCAGTATTGTCAACTAGAACGTCGATATGAGGTAGACGGAAGTCATCCTTAGGGCTCGCCCTGTTCAAATCCCTGTAGTCGACACACATTCGGACCTTACCATCTTTCTTCGGCACTGGAACCACATTGGAGACCCACTGAGGGTAAGAAGTCACTGCTAGAAAACCGGCATCAAATTGTTTCATAACCTCAGCCTTGATTTTCTCAGACATCTTTGGGCGCATACGGCGAACCTTCTATTTCACTAGAGGACAGTCTTCCTTGGTAGGCGGGCGATGAACCACAGTGTCAGTATCCAACCCAGGCATATCTTCGTAAGACCAGGCAAAGATCTCAACATAGTCATGCAACATCTGAATCAACCGTTGTTTCACACTAAGCTCCAGATTTGCACCAATCTTGACTTCCTTCTTGTCTGTCTTAGTACCCAGATTCACTGTTTCCACCAGCTCTTCATGTGGTTGAATGGCCCTCTCTTCCTGGAGTAGCAGTCTTGCAAGTTCACCAGGTACTTCGCAATCATCTTCACCTTCGTCTTCGGCTAAGTTGATCGGATTTTCGAAGTCATAACTGGCAGTAGCAGAGTCGTTACCAGTGAGATCCAGAGTGGATGTGGACCTGTATATGTGAGTGTGTGTAAAATAACTGTTTTGCAATATATAATAAAGAAAGACAAGGAGAGCAACATTTGAAATGCAAGAATGTCCAATGCTTTTATTAATGACATATGAAAATGACACACAAAAGCCCTCACAAATGAAGCCACGGTGCCCCGGGTAAGACACCGGGCCATAAAGTTTCAAAACATTGTCTATTACAAATTCAAAACAAAAGTTTCATTACTGGGTAACAAAAGTAATAGGGATGAAGTCCTTTGCTGTCTAGTTGCTTGGTCCACCGTTGGTCGTAGGATAGATCCAGCTATCAAATTCAGACTCTTCTACATCCTCTTCAATGGCATTCACTCCCGAGTTGCTGATGAACACGGGAGGTCTTCTGATCCTTGCACTTTGAACAACCCTTTGAGCTTCTGCAGTGAAACCCAAACCAAACTTGTTAGTCTTCTGTGTAAAATCAGGGAGTCGGCCCCAATTTGCACACTCACCCTTCTCAATAACAGCCCGGGCATCTTTTAAGGAAGCCATCTTCATATGAGAATCTTCAACTACAGTCTCAGCTGATGCCAGTGTTTGGGGGACCTCTTCAAAGTGCTGAAATGGGGTCTTAATGAATTCCCCATCCATCTCTACATATCTAAACGAGTTGAGGTGGCTGACCATGTACTCTTCCTCCCCTTGTACTGTCATAATCTTCCCTTTGACCGGGTACTTTAACTTCTGGTGGAGCGTTGAGGTTATGGCCCCAGCTTTATGGATCCATGGACGACCCAGCAAACAAGAGTAGGATGGCCGAATATCCATCACATAGAACATAGAATTGAAGACCTGAGAACCAACTTTAATTGGAATATCAACCTCACCGTGCACCATCCTTTTAGACCCATCAAAGGCCATGACAATGATGTTACTTGGTTTTAGCTCTAACCCTTTGCAATCCAACCGGTCTAGAGCTTTTTTGGGCAAGACGTTTAATGAGGAACCAGTATCAACCAATACATGCGCAAGAGTAGTGCCCCTGCATTCAATGGAGACATGCAGAGCATCTTTATGATTTTTCCTTTGGCAGTCAAATCAGGGTCGGAGAAACCCAAACCATTATTAGCAGTTAAATTGGCCACACAATCGGTAAATTGATCAGCTGATGTCTCTTGTGGCACGTGGGCAGTCTTCAGGAAGGTAATCAGAGCCTTGGCGTGGGCCTCTGAGCATATCAATAGTGATAACATAGAAATCTTAGACGGGGTTTTCCCCAGTTGCTCAACTACATTATAATCACTCTTCTTGATAATCTTCAGAATCTCTTCCATCTCCTGTTTGGAAGCTTCAACAATAATTGTCTTCGGTGCCTTCGTCTGGGCAGGCACATCAGTGGTGATCCCTTTGCCCCGAGCGTTAGATGACTCGGCGACAGGGGTAGGACTAGGAACTTGATCAGGAATGGCAGTAGGTACACTTGCAGGTGTAATGACAACAAGTCTTCGGACAGTTGGTGGAGCAATATCAGGTGAGAAAAGTCTACCGCTGCGGGTGACTTTAGCAGGTCCAGTAATGTTGCTGACGCCGATATCAGCATCCAACTCTTGCTTAACTCCAAGAACATAAACATCAGCCTCATAGTGCCAAGGGACAGCTTTGTCAGAGGTGTAGGGGATGGGCCCCGAAACAGTGATGATCATAGGTGCGATCTTCGGAACAGATGTAATTCTAACAGGCTTCCTCGAGGGAGCCTTGGAAGAATTGTCGAAAATGGTAATGATGGCGACTTCTTCAGTAGGAATGGAAGGAACAACAGTCTTCTCAAATAGGATCTCTTTACTATCCATCAGGTTTTGGATACCTGACTTCAGGAATGGGCAACCGGTAGGTAAAACAGAACACATATGGCAACCTTCGTCACAACCTGAAATAAACCGGCTAGCAATAGGTTCTTCTTCACAGTTAACAGAGGGGTAACAATGTCATCCACAGAAACTACAAACAAGTCTTCCTCTACAGCATTCACTCCATGTTTGGGCATGGGAGCAATCACGACATTAGGCCTCTCGTGCACCTCGAACTCAATCTCCTTTGCATCAATTAAGTCTTGTATCTTGTTCTTCAAAGCCCAACAATCATCTGTATTATGCCCCGGGCTATCAGAGTGATAAGCTCAGCAGGCGTTAGGGTTATACCTTGGTGATGTTGTATTTGAATTCTTTGGGGGTTCCCTTTGAGTCACCAGATTAGTCTTTAGCAACTGTGGCAGGATCTGAGATAAGGTCATGCTGAGACGAGTGAATTTCCTCTTAGGTCTCTCGTCCTTTTGTTGATTATTATACTAAGGAGTACCAGCAGGTTTTGAAATAACAACCGCATTGACAGCTTGGCGGTGTTCAGGTCTATTTTATCTTCTTGCACTGTAGACAACACTGGACTCTTTCTTAAACGGATTCTTCTCGGTGCTCGATGAGGCATCCTTCTGTATCTTCCCAGCCTTAATACCAGCTTCAATCCTCTCACCAGTCAAAATAAGATCTGTAAACCCAGATGAAGAGCTTCCAATCAGATGGTTAAAGAATGGACCAGACAGGGTCCCCAGAAACATGTCAACAAGTTCACGATCAGCCAAAGGTGGTTGCACCCTTCCGGCAAGGTCTCTCCACTTCTGCGCATACTCTTTAAATCCTTCACCTGTTCCTATTGACATACCCTGGAGTTTGGTACGTGTAGGAGCGAGGTCGGAGTTGTACTGATACTGCCTATAGAATGCAGTAGCCAAATCTTCCCAGCTGCGGATACTGGCTCCGTCCAACTGATAGAACCACTCAAGCTGAGTCCCTGAGAGACTGTCTTGAAATAAATGGATCCATAAGTTCTTATCAGTAGTGTAAGGCTGGATCTTCCTCATATATGACCAGAGGTGCAGCTTCGGACAGGAAACTCCGTCATACTTGGCAAAGGCAGGTGCCTTGAATTTATGGGGAATCACCACCCCAGATGATAGACCTAGATCTCCAAAGTCCAGACCGGGTACCTTCTGAATTTCCATAACGCTCAAACGGTCTTCCAGTTGTTTGTACTTATCCTCAGTAGGAGGATACTGTTCTTCGTCGTAGTCCGTCTCGTTGTCGGAGACCACAGGGCTAGGAGCCCTCCTTTCTTGTGGACTATCTTTCCCTCCAGATGAGGTGGTCAGATCAACTTCATTATGTAGCCCGTTTCCAAACCTACGTCCAGTGTTGAACAAGATGGTCCTCTTCTTCTTCTTCTTTTTCTCCTTCAGAATCAAGGTCTTCAGGTCCTGCTGACCCTTAGCTAGGCTCATGAACAGCTCTTGAAATTGGGCATTCTGGGCCTGGAGGGCCTTGATAGCTTGCTTAGTTGAAGGTTTAGTAGACATGATGATTGCTGAAATAAACAGCGAAGAAGATAAGAGACCTGTAAAAGGGTACCTGTTTATGAAGTGCATGGGATGAAATGCGTATGATTTATGATTTCAAAGACAATCGGGATTCATATTTGTAAACAAGAAAGGAAACACACTTTATTAGATTTAAACTTCAAACTTTAGATTGTTCAACAAATTGCCCTTAAGGCGTTACAAAAATGAAAATACTGAAAAGTAAACAAAAACTGGAAAGGAAATCATCAAAGGTCCATCAATGCTCCCATGGTCTCTTCTTCTCAGTGCGGACATAGTCATTCAGAATCCGCTCATTCTCCAACTGCCTAGTCAGCTTCTAGATCTTTTGCTCTTGCTCGTTGAACTTCTCTCGGTAAGAATCCCGTTCATCCCTCAACTGCATCCAAGACCTCTTCAGTTCCCCAATATCAGTGGGCATATAAGGATGGAGAATGGTTGGAAGAACCCCTTCTTCATTAGCAACTTCAAGAGTGACAGGCCGGACAGCTTCATATGGCATACCTAGCTTCTGGGCACGGATTCGGACCCATCTAAGATATGGCTCCATTGGCAGAGAAGTCTTTGGGCCTAACTCATGTGGATCTGATTGGTGAACTCTGTCCCAAGCCCTTATGAATCTACGACGTAGCTCGTCGCTATCTCCCTGAAAATCAAAGATAATATGAGGCATCAACATCTCATGAGGCCCTTCTCTTCTGGCTCTTCCGAACTGACGGAGAGCTAAGCATGGGTTGTAAGAAATTCCTCCATGGGTTCCCATCAACGGGACATTAGGATACTCTCCACAGCGATCAATGACAGTCACCTCATCCATACCTTTGAGAGTCCAGATAATGTCGTTGTGAGAAAGAGACATCACCCTATAAGCCCAGCCCATTCCTTCTTTGTTCTTCAGCATTGACTTAGGGAGGTGCGAAATAAACCACCTCGACAATAAAGGAGCACAACACATCAAGGTCCCCCGCTTTCGGGCAGTACGAGCATAGAGCTGATGGAGAATGTCACCCAAGAGAGTGGGTACAGGGTTCTGAGAGATGAATATCTTTATGGCATTAATATCAACAAAAGTGTCAGGGTTCGGAAATAATACCAAGCCATAAATTAGAAGAGCCAGAATATCCTCGAACGCCTTAAAGTCTAAGCTGTCCTAGAAGTAGTTAGCCTTGCCAACCAAGAACGTAGTCAGAAAACCCTTAGCTCCACTTCTAGTCTCCCAGTTAGCCATTACCTCCTCTTTGGTCAAATGAAGGGCTGCAACAATTTCTTCAGGCCTAAGAGTCTTCTCCCAACCAGTGAACGAAGTCTGCTCCAAAATAGAGATACCGAGAAGCTCAGAAAACTCTTCTAGGGTAGGAACCAGCTGGAAGTCTTGAAAAGTAAAATAGTGGTACAGCGGATCATAGAACTGGACCAGGACACTCATCATTTGTTCTTCCAATTTGGAGGTGACCAAACTGAGAAGAGAACCATGCCTCCTGATGAAGGAAGTAGTGTCTGGCATCCTGACAACCAAATATTTAAGCAGGGTAGGTACTTGGACAAAGTTGATCCGGATGGTATTCTTACGCATAGGCATCATGATGACCTATAAAACAAAGCAAAGATGAAACCCTCTTGTCTTTGAAATAGGTTAGTCCTTATGCAAGATGTACGCAATGCTATGATGTCATGATGTCATGATAAAGGCACACCACAAGTATCCACAAAAAGCAAACATGGTAAAGGCACACAAGTCACACTGAGAGCCCTTAGATTTCAGGCTGGCATGGAGCTTAGGTACTACCCTCTTTCAGTTCAGTTGGTTTAAACCTGTCCTAAAAATAGTAACCGGGTTCTAGAGGATCTCAATATCACTGACTACCCTCAATCAGTCATAATTCCAGTTTAGCAACCTTTTCTTACGGCCGAAATCATCGCGAGAGTTTAGTCTCAATGAGTGTAGCATACTGCTACTGTTCTATGGCCAAGTTGGTCAATTTAAGGTTCTAAGGTCAGTTGGTGCTTAATGACCCCTTAGAAGACCCATATTCTCCTCGTTCCAACACAAGGGATATCGGTACAGACTAAAGTGCCACACCAATGTAGCTACTGCTTCATCCGTATCGGTCTACGCTGTACAAATCCCTCACAGTTTATTGCTACTTACCTAAAGGGTATCCCCAGATCCGGGTTAGGATCTATAGAACTCCGATACAAACCCACAAAATTAAAGCATACAAAGCATACAATTGAAAACACAGTGATCTAATCCTAAGGTACACCTCACTTATATATCCCCAGCAGAGTCGCCAATTCTGTGATCGGTGGGAAAGAGAACTAACTGTTTTTGGAATGCTGGTTCATGTTTTGTGTTTGTTTTTGCAAAATGTCGCGGTAAGCAAGAGTCGCCACCGTCTTTTATTTTATCCAACAAGGAAAGGACAAAAGCACAGAAAAATTCCTTTTTGAGATATTTCTCGGGTTCAGGAGGTAGATTATAGAAAGGGAAGGTGTTAGCACCCTTTCTATCCGTGGTTATCCACGGGCTCTTAGGTACTTGCTCATTGTGTTTTCAAAATTTGCTTTTCTTTGTGTTTGTGGATTTGAAAAGAGTTTTTGTTTGAAAGGAGTGTAAGTGCGAAAAGTTTTGTTTTGTTTTAAAAGGAGCAAGTACTTAAGAACCATCTACCTACTCGAAAAAGGAATCAAATTGTGCTAATGTCCTTTAGAAAATGCTATCCCACTATTGATGAGTAGGTAGCACCGTCGTTGGAGTTTTCGGGTCAATTCGATTAAGGGACGTGCGGTCACTAAAGCAACGTTAGGACGCCTTAGCGGTAACCCTAATGTCTTAGATCATTTTTCCGAGGCAACCGTTTCGAGGCAACTTATGATCTTTGGACAAGAGGGCGACCTCTAAAACTTCCTATACTCAATGACCATGTTCGAAGGCAACCAAGTGAGGTGTACCCTAAGAGTGCACATGTGCGAGTGTGTTAGTTCGGTTAATTTTATTTGTACATGTTAATGGTGAGCTATATTGATTTTAGGTTAAAGATTGATCTTGTCATGCATTGCCTATTTATCAAACATCTAACAGTTAATATTGTGCGGAAATTAAATTGCGGGGAATTAAATCTAAGCTATTACAAGACGTCGGGTATTTACATCGCCAAAGACAAACCCTTTAATTTAAATTGCAGAAAGTAAATAAAAGCGATAAATAAATAAAGTCCTAATTTAAAAACTATTACATTCCCAAAACAATTACATTATTGGATAAAAGAAGAAACGCGTGCGAGAAAATTAAATCGGCGTGTTTTTAGGGTTTTGACCCTTTTTTTATTAAAGAAAGCATATTTTTTTTGTTATTTTTGAATTAAATGGAAATTAAATCTAAGTTAATTAATTAATTAAATAGAAAATGTATTTTGGGTTTTTTTTTATATTTTAGGAAATAAAAATAAAAGGGTTAAAATTATTAAAACCTAATATTCTAATTAATTTTAATTTTTTTGCAAAAAAAATGTTAAAATTATACCTAATTTAGAAACTAAATTTATTAAATTATTTGTTTACAAAATAATGAAATAGTGAGATTAATAATAAATTATTTTTTTTAGGTTTTCTGATTTTATGAGAAAAAATATTGGGTTAGTAATTAATTAAAAATAATAAAAATAAAACAAGTAAAATAAATAAAATATAAAAGAAAATAAATAACCAAAAGGGGGTGTGGGCCTGTATGTTTGGCAATTTCCAGGCCCAAAAACGTCCCAGCCTGTTTGACTTTTTCATCCAGCGCGTGCTTGTTGACCAGGGTTCATGGTGAACCTTCAATCTTAGCCACCAGATTTGGCCTGAAGGCCATCTGGCACGTTGATCTTTGAGGCATGTGGTGGACCAACGCCTTGGGGAGTACATGCAATCACCTGAAGAAAAAATCAAATAAGTGTTTTGGGGGACCTGGGATTCGAACCCAGGTCCCAATGCTCAACTGCCAGCGCTCCAACCACTCCACCAACGCTTCATAGTTGTTAACAAAATACATAACAAATAATATATAGAAAACATAACACTATGCCTAAAAAATAAATAAAAAATATGGCGCGAGTTTTGAATTGCCCAGCAAGGAGAAGACGCGTGGTCGTCTTCTTCACAAAGTCCCTGGTTATTTACCTGCAGATTTTTATCCGCAGGAAGATTCGTAGCTTGCTTCCAAAATTCACCCTAGGCCATGGAAACAAAATCTAAGAGCACCAACGTGCTCGTCTTCTCCCACTGAGCACGAATATGGCAATGGTTTGCCTTGATTGTACCTATGCCAAGAATGCCTAAAAACAAAACAAGAAAACCCTAGATTCGGGTGTTACAGTATAGGCCATGAGAATGAAATTGAGTATTACAAAACGCTTAGAAATCACCTAAGGAACAAGAATATGCTAATGTTTGGTCAAAAAGATGCAAGAATGATGAGTTATGTTTTCATGTACAAGGGTGTATTCGTGATGACTTACAGCGCGATGTAGGAGGTTTTAGGACTTGGTCTTGATTGCTACAGCTTCAGGAGATTGCCAACAAGAGAACTATGTGAAGATTTTGCCTTGAAAGCGCCTCCAAACAAGAATTCGATCTCCACTTTTTTCAAGTTTTTTTCAATTCTGAGTTGGCCGTTTCTGCAATGCTTGGCTCGTGTTCTTGATCTCTATGGCTTGTGTGTACATAAGGGAATGAGTTTAGGTTAAAATTTGGGCTTGAATCCATAGGAATTGAATATTAGAGATTTGATTTTGATCACCATTATCAAGTTTCCATATTTGCATCAAATCTGAGATTTTGTGCATGTTTTAACTTGGCACGAGTTTGATTGAGTTTCTCATGATATTTGCAAACTGTAATGACCACAAGAATCTCATTCCATTAATTTTTAGATTTTATTTGAATTAATATTGATTTAAATCAATAAAAAATAAATAAAATAGAAAAATAAATTTTTGGTCATGAAATTAAAGATGGGGGACACTTGTGGGGTATGATAAGACCAAATAAAATGGAAAAAAGTGGGCCCTTTTGTCAAAAATTGGAGTTTGGAGGATAGTTGACTTTTGGCAATTTTGGAAAAATGCCCAACTTCACCAATGCATAACTTCTTCAATTTTGAACTTTTGGAAGTGTTCTTGGGCTTTTTATAAACCTTGATATTTCCTCTAACCAACCCTTTTGGTATCATCTAATTTTGATCTTCCATGCTCAAGTTATAAGCTTTGGCAAAAAGGTGTTTTTGTTGACTTTCAAAAATGACCTATAATGTCCAAATTTGTAACTTCTTGTGAGAGCATTTATTGATCTTGGGGTGTGAATATGGATTGTAGGAAATTGCATCCTATTCAAAATGAGATTTGTATGGGTCATTTCTCATAAAGTATGATAAAGTTATGCTTGGTCAAAGTTGAGTTGACTTTTTCTACAAAACCCTAATTTAACAACTTTTGAATCTTGATGAATCTTGAGCAATCCTTGATGAATCATGATCAACCCTTGATCAAATGATGAATTATCCTTCAAAATGAGAATGTTGACAAGAAATATTGAGGTTTGACTGTATTTGGGTCACAGTTGACTTTTGCCCTAGCACAGTCGATTTTTGGACTTCTTGAGCAATTGACTGACCAAACTTCCTCTGCAAGGCTTGAAATTTGTCATGGATGAACTTAAGAACATATTAGGACATTGGGGATCACTTGAGGTCATTTTGATGTAAGGACCTTGATTCAACACAAAACCCTAATTTTGAATTGACTGCCTTAGGAGATGATTTGACTGTCCAACTCTTGAGCCATCTTGAACAACTTGGAGATGATTCTTGACATGTCTTGAGGAATATGGGAGGGAAAATTTTGGGGCTGTTTCTGATATTACCCGTAATCGCCTTTTTGTTTCGCATGTAAATATTTATGAGCAGTAATTAATGTCAAATGCATATATTAAAAATGAACATTGGACGTTCTTTACAAAACAAAACAGATAAAGGAAAAACAGTTTGAAATTTCTTTGAAAATGAATTGTATTGATTTTGAAGTTTGGCATGTAAATAGGCGTTTTTGTACAAGAGGCTGACGTCCTAGTAAGAGAACGCCGCCGAATAATAGAATTTACATAATTTGTGAAAAACTAAACAAAACAACTATGTGAATAATCCCACTGGGTTCCAACTCTGCTGTTGCCTTTACGTCCTCGAGCATCTCATCACTTTGCTACTGGTTGAAGGTAGATCAAATTGATTAGTGCCGCGCGAGCTCAATAGTTGATACCGAAGTCTGGATGCAAGGTGATTCAATGAGACATAGTGTTATGCTGATCCCTAATTTTTGCCTGAACCGCCCTTTCGGGTTTTCAGCCCACCGGGATACCCTTTTTTGCCCAAGCCGCATTTTCAGGTTTTCGACTTGCCGGGTGTACAGTTTTTTTTCTTCATTTTCATCCCTTATTTTTGCCCGAACCCTTTTGGTTCGCCGGGAAGCCCTTATTTTTGCCTAGGCCAGTCAACCTAGCGGGTCTTTGATCATGCGTATTATCTTTTCACTATGTCTGTATTGACGGGGTGAGGAAGGTCGTCACCATCCATGGTGGTTAGAATCATAGCTCCTCCTGAGAAAATGTTCTTAACCACAAATGGCCCTTCATAAGTAGGGGTCCATTTGCCCCTGGGATCACCTTGAGGTAAGATAATGCGCTTGATTACCAGATCCCCAACTTGATACTCTTATCGTCTAACTTTCTTGTTAAATGCCTTGATCATCCGTTTTTGGTACGTCTAACCATGACAAATAGAAGTAAGTCTCTTTTCATCGATTAAGTTCAGTTGATCAAGTCGGGTCTGAATCCAGTCATCTTCACTCAAACCTGCATCCTTCATGATTCGGAGAGAGGGTATATGAACTTCAATGGGCAAGACTGCCTCCATACCATATACCAAGGAATAGGGTGTTGCCCCTGTTGATGTCTGTGCTGAGGTACAGTACCCATGAAGAGCAAATGGTAACATCTCGTGCCAGTCTTTGTATGTCACTATTATCTTCTGCACAATCTTCTTAATGTTCTTATTAGCCGCTTCGACAGCCCCATTCATCTTCGGCCGGTAGGGAGAAGAGTTGTGATGTTGTATCTTGAATTTCTCCCAGAGCTCGGTGATCATTTTGTTGTTGATATTGGTACCATTGTCCGTAATGATCCTCTCTGGTACACCATATCGACAGATCAGATTGTGCCGAATGAATCGTGCCACGACGTTCTTGGTTACTGTAGCAAAAGAAGCTGCTTCAACCCACTTCGTAAAGTAATCAATTGCTACCAGGATGAAACGATGCCCGTTAGATGTCGTAGGTCTGATCTTGCCGATCATATTGATGCCCCACATTGCAAAAGGCCAAGGAGCTGTCAAGATGTTCAGAGGTACTGGAGGTATGTGCACCTTATCAGCATAGACTTGGCATTTGTGACATGTTCGAGAATGCTGATAACAATCGGCTTTCATTGTGGACCAATAATATCCTGCCCGAAGGATTTTCTTTGCCATGGTGTGTCCACTGCAATGAGTTCCGAAAGTACCTTCATGTAACTCCGCCATAACCTTTTCTGCTTCATTCTTATTGTGATCGGTGGATCTGGAACTGACTGTTTAACGCTGGTTCGCGAAATGTCGAGGAAGCAAGAGTCGCCACCGTCTTTTATTTTCTCCAAATGGAAAGGACAAAAGCACAGAAAAATTCCTTAAAGAGATCGCTCTCGGTTCGGGAGGTAGATTATAGAAAGGGAAGGTGTTAGCACCCTTTCTATCCATGGTTATCCATGGGCTCTTAGATACTTGCTCACTGTGTTTTCAAAAATGGTTTGTTTGCTTTTCAATTGTGGGTTTTAAAAAAGTTTCTTCGAAAATTCCAGTTCGACTCTTGTATCGGTCCTCAAGAGTGTTTGAAAAATTGCTTTCGAAAGCTTTTTTGAAAAGGTGTCGGTGTGAAAAGTATTTTTGATTTGTTTTGAAATTAGAGCAAGTATCTAGAGTTGTCTACCTACCCTAAGGAATTCGTCTGTGTAGATGCCCTTTACAGTAATGCCATCCCACCATTGAGAGGTAGGTAGCACCACTATTGGAGTTGTTCGGGTCAATTCGAGGTTCAGGACATGGTGATCACCAGAGCAATAGGAAGATACCTTAGAAGCTACCCTCATGCCAGGTTCCCGGATCATGAGGACTTACTAAAACATCCTCTACTCGACGATCACCTTTCGAGAGGCAAGGCAACAGTGAGGCGTACCCTAGGGGTGGTGTGTGATTTGTGTGTCGTTTTCAGATATTTTGTCTTGTTCATGTCATGGGTGATCTACGCTTTTGTTTTTATTTTAACATTCATTCTTGCATGCAATTTATTAGCAGTTAAAAAGTTGCGAGAAATATAAAGTTCCTAAACTATTACAAAGGCACGGGTCCACATCGCCAAATTAAATCCAGGACCCGATTTGACATAAAATAAAGTAAAGTGCGAGAAATATAAATATCGAATTTACATGGCTTTGGGAGAATTACATAAAAGGAGGAAATAAAATAAACGCGCGAATTGGAATTACGATCGAATGCGAGGGCGTTGGACCCTTTTTAATGAAATTAAATTATGATTAACAAATTAATTAAATTAAAGTAAAAAGAAAAGATTTTTGAGTTTTTGTATTTATGGATTTTTAATAAGAGAATTAAATGAAACTAAGAAATTAATTAACCCTAATTCTAACTATTTTTATTTATTAAGAAAAAATATTAAAATTGAACCTAAAATTAAACCTAATCAATTAATGCAATTTTATTTACAAGAAAATAATTAATAATTAATAATGATAAAAGAAAAGAAAAAGATAAAAGTAATTAAAACCTAATTCTACAAATTTTAAATTTATTAAGAAAATGTTAAAGTTAATCCTAGAATTAAAAAAATAATTAATTAATAAGACCTTTTTTACAAAAAATAACATTAAATGAAATATATTTTAATTTTTATGACTTTCTGATTTTTATTATTATTATTTTTTTATGTTATGAAAATATTGATTTAAAGAATTAAATTAAAATTAATTAAAACAAATAAAAGTAGAAAAAATACAAAAAAAGATGAAAGAGCAAACCAATGGGGGGTTCTGTCCCCAAACTGGAGGTATAATTCAATAATTCTGGCCCATTTGTCTCCTGGCCTGGTTGACTTCTGGCAATTACGTGTAGACTCATTGACCAACGCCCATGGTGCTCTTCAAACATTGGCCTTTGGATTGCCCTAAGTGGCCATGTGGCGTGCCTAGATTGTGAGCGTATGGTGGACGCTTGGAGAGAGCGCTGCATAGGAAGATGTAATGGAAAATAATATGAGAAAGGGAGGGGGACCTGGGATTCGAACCCAGGTCCCGTTGCTTACTAATTCACGTGCCTGCCAACTGATCCAACTACGCGCTTTGTTTATTATATGACAAAAAATCAATATGAGATAAAACAAGGGTTAGTGGGATATTTTCGCGCGAATTTCAAATGCTCCACTCATTGGCCTACACATCACCATCTTCTCCAATGGCTTGCTGTATCTGAAACAAAACAAATTGAATAGCGGGGGTTTTAAACCCCCACTAAATAGCAAGCACAAAAATAGCGATTAGGAATTAACAAAATATAAAAACAGCGCGATGGGTGTTTTGAACTCCTTGGAACGCCACGGTTTTAATGGTGCAAGCCTCGTGTTCTGATTTTACCCTATGCCAGAATCCCCAATTCAAGGTTTCTGAAAACCTAGAAAGCTTCAATGGTGGATTCTCTAATTTTGCACGAAAACTCAATTAAAATATATGGTTAGCTTTAGAATGAATCAATGAGTATAAATCCACAAAGAAAATGCAATGAGAATGCTTAAAAACTGAAACGCGAATATGCATAAAATGTGAAAAACTTTGAGTTCTATATACCAATTCTGGGCGTGTGAGGATTGAAAAAGTGTCCAGTTAGATTCAGTAATGCCTTAGGAAGCTTTTGCAATTGGTATTTTTCTTTGAATCGTGCTAGAATGTAGTTTTCAGTTTTTGAGTTTTTGACAAAAAACACAAACTTTGTTCTTGTTGTCTGGCGCAGCTTAGAGGTCTCAGGCATTAGGTTTTGATCAGTCTTATATGAGTGATGGATTAGGGTTGAAAAATATGTCCAAAACCTTTTGCATTGATGGAATGAATATTTGATTTTCATGCATATTTTTTCCAAATCTTTTCCATGAATATTTGATTCCAATCATAGCCAATCTTCCCAATTTAAGTTGTGCACGAATCTTGAGTGAATCATGAGTGATTATACTGCATAAAAAGATTCACATACATTTGTTTAGTATTTTTTCCATATTTTAATTAATTAAATGAATTAATTGTAATTAATAATTCACATAAATAATAAAAATGATGAAATAAATCCCCTTTGGGCCAAATGGTCGTGCATAGTCTTTGGATGATGAATTTTGGAAGAAAATGTGGCCCATTAGCAAATTTGAAGCATTTGAAGTAAAGTTGACTTTTCAAAATTCCCAAAAGTTTCCCAACTTCCACAAGGCCTATCTTGCTCAATGTTTAAGCTTTGATCATGTTATTGGACATTTTGGAAAGGTCTTGAAGTCCTCTAACCAATGCCTTTGGTCCCATGTCATTTTGATTTACCAATATCAAGTTATGGTCTTTGACTTAGAGTCCCTTTTTGTTGACTTTTGAAAATGACCTATAATGTTGAAATTGATAACTTTTAGTGAGAGCATTTCTTGGACTTGAAGTGTGAAGAGGAGTTGTAGGAAATGTCTTTCTCTTCAAAATGAGCTTTGGATGGAATTTTTCTGATAAACCATGTGGAAGTTATGCCTTGGTCAAGTTACAGTTGACTTTTTCAACTGTCCAAATATGGAAACTTTTGCATCTTGAGACTTTTTGAGCCATACTTTGAGAATCATGATCAAGCATTGATCAAATGATGTTTGTGGCTTCAAAATAAGATGTTGACCAAAAATTTGAACTTTTGACTGTCAAATGACCATTTTGCCCCTGCAGTTGACTGTAGGGCAATTAGGGTTTTTGACTGTGCAATTTTGTGCTGTAAGTCTTGAAACTTGACATGAGGATACTTGACAATATTTGTAGGCACGTGGGACTTGATTGGACCCTTGGGAACTTCATTTTATTTGTCAGAACCAAAACCCTAGTTTTTGACTGTTAGGAGGCCCTTGAACTGTGCAACCCTTGGGGAGATTTTGAAGCATGCTCTTTGCAATTCTTGAAGAATATGGGAGGGCAAATTTTGGGGTACAACAGTTGCCCCTGTTCAATCTTCTTAAACCTGAGGATGCAGATTGGCTGACGTGCCTTTCGTAATCCGAAGGTGGAAGATGATTGAACACTAGAGTGCCCAGAAATTTGCGCTCACATAGTAGTGTGATGGTGGGGAATGGGCTTACAGATGCCATTTGGAGATTGATGGATAGGATGATGGGCTTATAGATGCCATGCTAAGAGGTGATGGGTAGGTGGATGGGCTTATAGATGCCATCTGGATGTCGATCGCGTAAGAGATTCCTTAGCGAGAACTTGCGTACCTGCAAAAGAAAATGATTACCTGACCTGTTACAGGAGCTGGTCTTCAAACTCTTTGTGTGGGTGTGCCCTGACTGGTTACAGGAATTGAATCTGGAGCTTCAAAAAGGTGATGAATGAACCAGGGATGGTTACTACCTCAACAGGGACGACGAGAGAACCTTGGATGATTACTACCTCAACAGGAACGCTGAGAGAACCTTGGACGATTACTACCTCAACAGGAACGCTGAGAGAACCTTGGGCGATTACTACCTCAACAGTAACGCTGAGAGAATCTGGGGACGATTACTACCTCAACAGGAACGCTGAGAGAATCTTGGATGAGTTCAACCTCAACAGTAACGCTGAGAGAATCTTGGGCGATTACTACCTCAACAGGGACGCTGAGAGAATCCGGGGCGACTTCAACCTCAACAGTAACGCTGAGAGAATCTTGGGCGACTTCAACCTCAACAGTAACGCTGAGAGAATCCTGGGTGACTTCTACTGAGTCTTCATCAGGAAAATCTTTTAGGGATCGATTTAACTGGACTAGAGAAGGCCTTTGACTGGATAAGAAACAGGAAAATCTTAGGGTCGATTTAGCTGAACCGGACAAGGTCTTGAATTCTTCAACTGGATAAGAAACAGGGAGATCTTAGGGTAGATCTGACTGAACCAGAGAAGGCCTTTGACTGGATAAGAAACAGAAAAATCTTAGGGTCGATTTAACTGAACCGGTCTAGGTCTTGAAATCTTCAACTGGATAAGAAACAGGGAGATCTTAGGGTCGATCTGACTGAACCAGAGAAGGCCTTTGACTGGATAAGAAACAGAAAAGTCTTAGGGTCGATTTAACTGAACCGGTCTAGGTCTTGAAATCTTCAACTGGATAAGAAACAGGGAGATCTTAGGGTCGATCTGACTGAACCAGAGAAGGCCTTTGACTGGATAAGAAACAGAAAAATCTTAGGGTCGATTTAACTGAACCGGTCTAGGTCTTGAAATCTTCAACTGGATAAGAAACAGGGAGATCTTAGGGTCGATCTGACTGAACCAGAGAAGGCCTTTGATTGGATAAGAAACAGAAAAATCTTAGGGTCGATTTAACTGAACCGGTCTAGGTCTTGAAATGTAGCTGAGAACTTAACTGGATCTTTCCTGAAAGGTAAAGGTTAGTCATATGCAATGCGTGATATGATCAAGCAATGATGTTCTCAACATAAATGAGATTGTGAGATATGGTGCGTATATGCATGCTATAATGTATGGAAGTGCGATGTTTATGAATGTATGTTTTTGCCTCAGGAAAATAAATCCTTGACGGGTGCCGGGAAGTCACTCCTGGGCTGATGTTGAAGAATAGATCTTTGCTTCCGCTGAGGATGATAGTTGCAAGAATATCGGTAGGAGAAGATAACTCCGTTGGGGAATAAACTTGGCGAATGGATTACTCTGCGGGGAGAAAAATACTCTAACGATCTTGCTGGGGAGCAATACTCTGTGGGGAAGAGGTACTTTGCTGAGGTTGATGAAGATAACTCCGCTGGGGATACTGTTGATAAGTTATGTTGGGAGTGCTAATAGACTTTGTTGGGGATAGGAAGACTTCATCGGGGACGATCTTCCTGTGACTTTTGGCTGAGGATAACCCAGTTATATCCTGGTAAGGAAATAACTCTTTGAATAAAGCCGGGAGATGCGTTCGTGCTCTATGAGGACAAGCTTCCAGAATCTACTGGGGATAAGCTTACTGCTTGGGGAGATGGATTCCAACTTTCCTAGGGAACTAGATTGGACTCTCCTGGGGAAAATTGAACTGCTGGGGAAGTGACTCTATTGCATGTTTGACATACCGCCGGGGAATAATCTTTAGGTCAAGACTGTCGGGGATGCTTGTTAGGAATGTTCGTATATTGCTGGGGAATGTTGAGATCTGCGGGAGGATACCCAACTTCCTTAAGGTTGATAATAGCTTTGCCTGGCGAGAGTGTACTGACTTGCTGACACACTCTCTGGGGAATTGGGATGTACTGGTTATGTTCTTTAGCTGAACTTACCTTGGTACCTTGGAGGACAGAACAATTAGATCGCTTAGACAACTCTTTATTGCCCCTGCTTCTAATGTTACCTGTAATTAATCCTTTGTTTTGTATGCAAATATTCATGAGTTAGCAAATTATTGTCAATGCATATATCACAAATTGAACCTTGGACGTTCTTCGCAAAACAAAACAGAAAAGGAAAAACAATTGGAAATTTTTAACTGAAAAGTGTATTTGTATTGATTTTTTTGATTTTGCCTGTAAAATAGGCGTTTATGTACAAGAGGCTGACGTCCTAGTAAGAGAACGCCGCTGAAAAAGAGTTTATACAATTTTGTACAAAAGAAAATAAAACAGCTGTGTGAAATGAATGATCCCACTGGGTTTCAACTCTGCTATTGCCCTTATATCTCCGAGCGTCTCATCACTTGATGACCTTAGTTGAAGATGAAGCTGATTGATCGATGTCGTCTGAACTTGATGTAGATACCGGATTCTGGATGCAAAGTGATCCAATGAGACATAGTATTACGCTTTATCCTTAACTTTTGCCTGGACCGCCCTTTCGGGTTTTCAGTCCACCGGGATACCCATTTTTGCCCAAGCCGCCTTTTCAGGTTTTCGACTTGCCGGGTGTACAGATTTTTTTCATTTCATCCCTTCATTTTGCCCGAACCCTTTTGGTTCGCCGGGAAGCCCTAATTTTTGCCTAGGTATGTCAACCTAGCGGGTCTTTTTCATGCGTAGTATCTTTTTACTATGTCCGCATTAGCGGGGTGAGGAAGGTCGTCACCATCCATGTTGGTTAGAATCATGGCTCCTCCTGAAAACACATGTTTAACCACAAATGGCCCTTCATATGTAGGGGTCCATTTGCCCCTTGGATCACTCTGAGGAAGGATGATTCGCTTGATTACCAGATCCCCAACTTGATACTCTTGTGGTCTGACCTTTTTGTTAAATGCCCTGATCATTCGTTTTTGGTACGTCTGACCATGACAGATAGCAGCAAGTCTCTTTTCATCAATAAGGTTTAGCTGATCAAGTCGTGTCTGGATCCAATCATCTTCGTTCAGATCTGCATCCTTCATTATCCGGAGAGAGGGTATTTGCACTTCGATCGGTAAGACTGCCTCCATGCCGTAGACCAAGGAGAAAGGAGTTGCCCCGGTTGACGTCCTTGCTGAGGTACGGTACCCATGTAGAGCGAACGGTAACATCTCGTGCCAATCTTTATAAGTTACTGTCATCTTCTGCACGATTTTCTTGATATTTTTATTTGCTTCTTCTACAGCCCCATTCATCTTCGGTCTATAAGGAGAAGAGTTATGGTGCTGTATTTTAAACTGCTTACAGAGCTCAGTGATCATCTTGTTATTGAGATTGGTACCGTTGTCTGTAATGATCCTTTCTGGGACGCCGTATCGACAGATCAGGTTGTGCCGAATGAACCGTGCCACAACAGTCTTGGTTACCGTAGCGTAGGAAGCTGCCTCAACCCACTTTGTGAAGTAATCAATCGCTACCAGGATGAAGCGATGTCTGTTGGATGCCGTAGGTTTAATCTCACCGATCATATCTATGCCCCACATTGCAAACGGCCAAGGCGCAGTCAGAACATTTAGAGGAACTGGAGGAACGTGCACCTTGTCTGCGTATATCTGGCATTTATGGCATGTCCGGGAATGTTGGTAGCAGTCAGCTTCCATGGTGGACCAGAAATACCCTGCCTGAAGGATTTTCTTAGCCATAGTGTGTCCACTGGAATGTGTTCCGAAGGTCCCTTCATGTAACTCCTCCATGATACTTTCTGCTTCATTCTTGTCCACACAGCGCAGTAAGGTCGAATCATGGTTTCGCTTATACAGGATGCCGTTGCTAAGGAAGAACTTCGTTGCGAACCTTCTCAGAAACTTTTTATCGTTGACAGATGCACCTTCAGGGTATTCCTGAGCTTCCAAATATCTCTTCACCTCATGGTACCAAGGCTTCTCAGTCACCAATTCAGTCTCAAGATCATAACAGTATACCGGTTCGTCCAGTTTCCAGATGATGATCCGGGGAGCCTCATTGTCCCATTTGACCTTGAACATAGAAGACATCGTAGCTAACGCGTCCGCCAACTGATTCTCCTCTCTTGGGAAATGTTCAAAGGTTATCTTCGTGAAGTGGGGGATCAATGTCAACACACATTCTTTGTAAGGAATAAGATTCAGATGTTTCGTATCCCACTCTCCTTTGATCTGATTGATCACAAGAGCGGAATCTCCGAAGACACTCAGAAACTTGATCCTTAAGTCGATCGCAGCTTGAAGACCCATGATGCATGCCTCATACTACGCCATGTTGTTGGTGCAGTTGAAACATAGTCGGGCAGTGAGTGGAGTATGAGTGCCTTGAGGGGATATGATCACAGCACCGATACCGTTTCCCAAAACATTGGAGGCTCCGTCAAAGTGCATAGACCATCGGGATCCTTCCTCAGGTCCTTCATCCGGTCCAGGTACTTCACAATCAGTCACAATCATGATACTCTCGTCTAGAAACTCGAAGTTCATTGACTGATAGTCGTCTACTTCCTGATGTGCCAAGTGGTCTGCCAATACACTTCCCTTGATGGCTTTCTGGGTCGTGTACTGAATGTCGTATTCTGTCAAGATCATCTGCCATCTTGTTATTCTCCCAGACAGAGCAGGCTTTTCAAATATGTATTTATTCGGATCCATCTTTGAGATCAACAAGGTAGTGTGAGTCAGCATATACTGTCTCAGCCGGCGAGCAGCCCATACCAAAGCGCAACAAGTTTTCTCGAGCAGTGAGTATCGGGTCTCACAGTCGGTAAACTTTTTGCTAAGGTAATAAATGGCATGCTCTTTTCGGCCAAACTCGTCATGCTGCCCCAGCACACACCCCATTGAGTTGTCAAGCACTGTTAGGTATAGTATTAGAGGTCTCCCTTTAACCGGTGGCATAAGGATGGGTGGTTCTTGGAGATACCCCTTGATTCTGTCAAAAGCAGCCTGACATTCATCATTCCAACGTACTACCTGATCTTTCTTCAGTAGCTTGAAGATTGGTTCACAAGTAGCAGTTAGGTGCGAGATGAATCGAGCAATGTAATTCAGGCGTCCTAGAAAGCCTCTGACCTCTTTCTCTGTCTTAGGAACTGGCATCTCTTGAATGGCCTTAACCTTGGCAGGGTCCACTTGAATACCCTTATCACTTACAACGAAGCCTAGCAACTTTCCAGATCTTACCCCGAAGGTGCACTTGTTCGGGTTCAACCTCAACTTGTACAACTTCAGATGGTCAAACAATTTCTGCAGATGATCTAGGTGCTCTTCCTCAGTCTGGGACTTTGCGATCATGTCGTCAACATACACTTCTATCTCATGATGGATCATATCATGAAATAAAGCAACCATGGCACGTTGGTAGGTTGCCCCAGCGTTCTTCAGTCCAAAAGGCATGACTTTGTAGCAGAAGGTGCCCCACTGAGTAACAAAGGTAGTTTTTTCCATGTCTTCAGGTGCCATCTTGATCTGATTATAGCCTGAAAAACCATCCATGAAAGAGAACACTTTGTGCTGGGCAGTATTGTCAACAAGGATATCAATGTGAGGTAGGGGGAAGTCATCCTTGGGGCTGGCCCTGTTCAGATCCCTGTAGTCGACACACATTCTGACCTTTCCATCTTTCTTAGGTACCGGCACCATATTAGCAACCCACTGAGGGTAAGAAGTCACTGCCAGGAACCCGGCGTCAAACTGTTTCATAACCTCGGCTTTGATCTTCTCAGACATCTCTGGACGCATACGGCGGACCTTTTGCTTGACCGGGGGACAGTCTTCCTTAGTAGGCAAATGATGGACCACAATATCGGTATCCAACCCGGTCATGTCTTCGTAGGACCAGGCAAAGATCTCCATATAATCATGTAGCATCTGAGTCAACCGTTGCTTCACGCTGAGCTCTAGGTTGGCACCAATCTTTACCTCCTTTCTGTCTGCCTCAGTACCCAGATTTACTGTCTCCGCTGGCTCTTCATGTGGTTGAATTGCCCTCTCTTCCAGAAGTAACAGTCTTGCAAGCTCGCCAGGCACTTCGCAATCATCTTCACCTTCGTCTTCGGCTAAGTTGATTGGATTTTCGAAGTCATAACTTGCAGTAGCAGAGTCGTTACCAGTGAGATCCAGAGTGGATTGAAACCTGTATGAGTGAGTGTGTGTAAATACAGCTGTTTTGAAATATATAAAGGAAGGAAAGAAAGAAAAGGAGCATAAGATTTGAAATGCGAGAAAACGTCCAAGATCTTTATTCATGATATATGAAATGACAATTTATATGCCCTCACAAATGAAGCCACGGTGCCCCGGGTAAGACACCGGGCCATAGAGTTTTAATTGTTTATTACAAATAACAAAACAAAGAAGTTTATTACTGCGTAACAAAATTAACAGGAGTATGGTATTTGGCAATCCAATTGGTCAATCCGCCATCAGTTGTCGGGTAGATCCAGCTATTGAACTCTGACTCTCCCACTTCATCTTCATCTCCCACAGCATTCACTCATGGGTTGGTAATAAGCACAGGAGGTCTTCTGGTCTTTGCCTTCCGCATAGCTTTCTGACCCTCTGCAGTAAAACCCAGTCCGAATTTGTCAGTTTTCTGTGTAAAATCAGGGAGCCTGCCCCAGTTAGCACATTCACCTTTTTTGACCACAGCCCGGGCATCCTTCAAGGAAGCCATCTTCAAAGGAACATCCTCTTCGACCACTGTTTCTGCTGCTGCTAAAGTTGGAGGTACCTCTTCGAAATGCTGAAGGGGGGTTTCAATAAACTCCCCATCCATCTCAATGTACCTGAAGGAATTCAAATGGCTCACCATATACTCCTCCTCTCCCTGCACAGTGACAATCTTCCCTCTGACGGGGTACTTGAGCTTCTGGTGCAAGGTAGAGGTCACTGCCCCAGCTTTGTGGATCCAAGGTCGACCCAGTAGACAAGAGTACGATGGACGGATATCCATCACATAGAAAGTAGAGTCGAACACCTGAGAACCCACACGAATAGGAATGTCTACCTCTCCATGAACCATCCTCTTGGAACCGTCAAAGGCTCTGACGATAATATTGCTAGGTTTCAGCTCCAGTCCTTCACAATCCAACCAGTCTAAGGCCTTATTGGGTAGCACATTTAGGGAAGAACCAGTGTCCACCAACACGTGCGCCAGAGTAGTGCCCCTGCATTCAATAGAGATATGCAGGGCGTCATTGTGGTCCTTTCCCTTAGTCGTAAGGTCAGCATCCGATAAACCCAAGCCATTGTCCGCTGTCAGATTTGCTACGCAATCAGTGAACTGAACTGCAGATGTTTCCTGTGGCACATGGGCCGTCTTGAGGAATGAGATCAGGGCCTTAGCATGGGCCTCTGAGCACAGTAATAAGGAGAGCATTGAGATCTTGGAGGGTGTATGCCCCAGCTGCTCGACAACATTAAAGTCACTCTTCTTGATTATTTTTAGAATTTCCTCCATCTCTTGTTGGGAGGCCTCAGCAGTCACAGATTTTGGCGCCTCCATCCGGGCAGGCTCATCTTCAATCCCTTTGCCCCGAGTACTAGATGACTCGGCAGCAGGGGAAACAACATGATCAGAACTGGGAACAGGTATACTTGCAGGTGTTATAGTGAGGGGTCTTCGAATAGCGGGCGGTGCAATGTCAGGCGAGAAGAGCCTGCCACTGCGGGTAACCTTTGCTGGACCAGTGATATTGCTGATGCTGGTGCCAGTGTTGAACTCTTGTTTGATTCCATTCACATACACGTCTGCCCCATAGTGCCAGGGGACAGCCTTATCAGATTCGTAGGGGAGAGGCCCCGGAACAGTAATAACAACAGGTGCGACAGTCATGATTTAAACAGGCTTCCTTGGGAGAGCCTTGATTGGATTATTAAAGATTGTAACAACAGAAACTTCTTCTACCGGAACAAATTGAACAACGGTCTTCTTGAACAGAATCTCTTTGTTGTCCATTAGGCTTTGGATGCCCAACTTCAGCAAAGGACAACCAGATAGGGAAACAGCACAGAAAAGGCAACCTTCACTACAACCCGGAAATAAACCGGCCAGCAGTAGGTTCCTCTTGACAGTCTTCAAAGGAGTAGCTACATCGTTCACAGAAACAGCGTATACGTCTTCGTCAACGGCATTTACCCCATGCCGGGGCATGGGAGCAGTCACCACATTCGGCCTCTCAGACGCTTCAAACTGTATCTCTTTTGCGTCGATAAGGTCTTGCACCTTATTCCTTAAGGCCCAACAGTCATCAGTGGAATGCCCCGGGCTATCAGAATGGTAAGCACAACGGGCATTTGGATTGTATTTGGGAGAAGCCGTATTCACAACTTTTGGGGCCTCACTGACAGTCACTAGGTTGGTGGACAGCAACTGTGGCAAGATTTGCGATAAAGTCATACTCAAACGGGTAAACTCCCTTCTAGGTCTTTCAGCCCTTGGAGGATTGGTTTGCCGAGGAGCGGCAACAGGTTTAGCAATCATCACCACGTTGACAGATTGGCGGCGTTCAGGTTTCTCTTGTCTTCTAGACCCGTATACAGCATTGGCCTCCTTTTTGAAGGGTTTCTTCTCAGAATTTGTAGATGCACCCTTCTGAATTTTACCGGACTTCATCCCAGCCTCTATTCTCTCTCCAGTCAGAATAAGATCAGTAAACCCTGCAGACGAGTTACCGATAAGATGGTTGAAAAATGGCCCAGATAGGGTCCCCAAGAACATGTCTACCAACTCCCGGTCAGTCAACGGAGGCTGCACCCTGCCAGCCAGATCCCTCCACTTCTGCGCATACTCTTTAAAACCTTCGCTTGACCCTAGCGACATACCCTGGAGTTGGGTACGTGTAGGGGCAAGGTCGGCATTATATTGATACTGCTTATAGAAAGCAGTAGCCAACTCCTCCCGGTTACGAACCTTGGTCCCATCCAGCTGATAGAACCATTTGAGATGAGTCCCTGAAAGACTCTCCTGGAAGAAGTGGATCCACAAGTTCTTATCCACTGAGTACGGCTGAATCTTCCGCACATAAGACCTGAGGTGTAGCTTGGGACAAGATGCCCCGCCATAGTTGGTGAAAGATGGTGCTTTGAACTTATGAGGAATGATCACACCAGTAGATAAACCCAAGTCTCCGAAATCCAGCCCAGGCACTTGTTGGATCTCCATTGCATTCAGCCTGTCTTCCAACTGCTTATACCGGTCTTCAGCCGGAGGGTACTGTTCCTCATTGAAATTAGTCTCGTTGTCAGAGACTACTGGACTAGGACCTTTTCCCCCTTGGGGACTACTCTTGCCTATAGAAGAACCAGCCTCTTCATTCTGTAGAGTGTTGCCAAACCTTCGGCCCGAGTTAAAAAGAACAGTTCTCTTCTTCTTCTTCTTCTCCTTCTTCAGAAGCAGAGCCTTCAGCTCTTCTTGGCCCTGAGCCAAACCCATGATTAGTTCCTGAAATTGCGCATTCTGCGCCTGAAGAGCCTTGATGGACATCTCGGTTGATGATGAGTCAGGATTCATGATGCTGAAATAAACAGCGGAGAACAGTAAGCAACCTGAAAAGGAGAAAACCTACTATGAACATGATGAATGATATGTGTTTATGCAATGCATTCAAGGGTTTGAATGTTCAAATTTGTTGTAGACAAAAAAGAACACACGTTTTTATTAAGGAAATAATTGTTCAGTACATCAAAGCCTCATGGGCACAATAATACAAAGCAAATCAATCCCAAAAGACACTACGCATCCTCTTTGGAGCTATGTAGGTGTTGAGATTCCTCTCCTAATGCAATAGGCGGGTGAGCTCCAAGACCTTCTTTTCACTAGCATGTAGACTGGTCTCAAGAGAATTCCGTTCTTCCTTAAGCTGGATCCAGCTCTTCTGCATCTCTTCCAAGGATGTGGGCATGTCAGGATGCTGAATGATGTAGGACACTTCTCCTTCCAAGACTGGCTCTTTGATCACAGGGAGCATATGAGGATAAGGCATTACTAACTTCTGGGAGCGGGCTCGTACCCACTTGAGATAAGGTTCCAACGGGATGGAGTTCCTATGCCCTAGTGTCTTACTGTCTATTCTACTTGGCATCCTCCAGGCTCTGATAAATCTCTGGCGAAGTCCTTGTGCATCGTTGTCGAAGTCAAAAACTATGTCAGGAATTAACATGTCATGAGGGCCATCCCTTCGAGCATACCCAAACTGTCTCCAAGCCAGGCATGGGTTGTAAGTAATACCTCCTCTGATTCCAAGTAAAGGAACATTAGGGTACTCCCCTCAACGATCAATGATAGTGACATCCTCTCTGGATCGAGGGCACCAATGTATATCTGCATGTGTAAGAGTCATCAACCGTTGTGACCATCTCAAACCCCGCTCGTTCTTCAAGACTGATTGTGGAAGGTGCGAAATAAACCACCTTCCCAGGAGAGGAGTGCAACACATAAGGACACCTCTTTTTCTCATGGTTCGAGTGTAACATGAGTGAAGGATGTCCCCCAGCAACGTAGGTATAGGATTCTTGGACATGAAGATCTGGACAACACTGATATCTATAAGCTGATCTGGGTTAGGGAACAACACCAAACCATAGACAAGGAGGGCCACAACTTCTTCAAAAGCTTGTAAGTCAAGAGAGTTCCAACATTCATGGGCCTTCTCAAACAGAAACCTGGCTAAGAACCCTTTGATACCACTTCTAACTTCCCAATGTCCCTTGAGGTCAGATGATTGTAGGTGTAAGGCTTTAGCAATCTCTTCAAGCTTGGGTTCCTTTTTCGTACCGTTGTAGGGTAGTTGATCAAGGATAGGGATCTTCAGGAGCCGGGAGAACTCCTCCAATGTAGGTACCAGCTGATAATCCAGGAAAGTGAAACAGTGATGCAGAGGGTCAAAGAACTGGAACAGGACCTTTATCATGTCTTCCTCAATGTTGGTATTGACCAAGCTGATGAGTCTCCCATGTCTCTCACTGAATGAAGAGCTCTCGGGAATCCTGGATATAAGCTCTTTAAGCTGAGGAGGGATCTTTACAAGGCTGATTTGAATTGTCTTTCTGCGAACAGTTTCCATGTCCTACAAAACAAGAACAAAGATGAAAATTCGAACCCCTGAAATGGTTAGTCAATGCATATGATGCTGGATGATGTCATGATGCTATGATTAAACACACCACATATATTTACAAAGGCAAACATGTAAGGCACACAAGTCACACAAGACAAGCCCTTAGAGTTTAGGCCAGCATGGGGTCTGGGTATTACCCTCTTGAAGTTGGTGGGTTCAACCTGTCCTATTAGAAGTAACCTGGTTCTAAGGGTCCCAATATCACTGGATTGCTTTCATTGTTCATCGTTTCGATTTAGCCACTGAACTGGCGACCGAAATATTCCAGGAAAGCAACCCTCAATTGAGTGTAGTATCGAGTATCAACCAACCTCGGACTGCACCAAAGTCAGTTATCTCACTACCCTAAAGAGGCCAAGATAGTTCAATTAAGGTTCCTAAGGTCTGTTGATGCTTCACGACACCACGCGGAGGCCCTGTACTCTCCTTGACTGAACTCAAGGGTTACCGGTACCCACCAAAGTGCCACATCAACGTAGCAGACTGTTTCAACCATGTCGGTATACCCCGCACAGTTCCCTCACAGCCTTGTTGCTACTTTCTAAGAAGGTATCCCCAGATCCGGGTTAGGATCTATAGAACTCCCAAGACAGTTCCACAATTTAAAGCAAGCAAATCAATACAATTGAAAACACAGTTATGAACTATCCTAAGGTACACCTCACTTTAAGTTTAAGTCCCCAGCAGAGTCGCCAGTTCTGTGATCGGTGGATCTGGAACTGACTGTTTAACGCTGGTTCGCGAAATGTCGCGGAAGCAAGAGTCGCCACCGTCTTTTATTTTCTCCAAATGGAAAGGACAAAAGCACAGAAAAATTCCTTAAAGAGATCGCTCTCGGTTCGGGAGGTAGATTATAGAAAGGGAAGGTGTTAGCACCCTTTCTATCCATGGTTATCCATGGGCTCTTAGATACTTGCTCACTGTGTTTTCAAAAATGGTTTGTTTGCTTTTCAATTGTGGGTTTTAAAAAAGTTTCTTTGAAAATTCCAGTTCGACTCTTGTATCGGTCCTCAAGAGTGTTTGAAAAATTGCTTTCGAAAGCTTTTTTGAAAAGGTGTCGGTGTGAAAAGTATTTTTGATTTGTTTTGAAATTAGAGCAAGTATCTAGAGTTGTCTACCTACCCTAAGGAATTCGTCTGTGTAGATGTCCTTTACAGTAATGCCATCCCACCATTGAGAGATAGGTAGAACCACTATTGGAGTTGTTCGGGTCAATTCAAGGTTCGGGACATGGTGATCACCAGAGCAATAGGAAGATACCTTAGAAGCTACCCTCATGCCAGGTTCCCGGATCATGAGGACTTACTAAAACATCCTCTACTCGACGATCACCTTTCGAGAGGCAAGGCAACAGTGAGGCGTACCCTAGGGGTGGTGTGTGATTTGTGTGTCGTTTTCAGATATTTTGTCTTGTTCATGTCATGGGTGATCTACGCTTTTGTTTTTATTTTAACATTCATTCTTGCATGCAATTTATTAGCAGTTAAAAAGTTGCGAGAAATATAAAGTTCCTAAACTATTACAAAGGCGCGGGTCCACATCGCCAAATTAAATCTAGGACCCGATTTGACATAAAATAAAGTAAAGTGCGAGAAATATAAATATCGAATTTACACGGCTTTGGGAGAATTACATAAAAGGAGGAAATAAAATAAACGCGCGAATTGGAATTACGATCGAATGTGAGGGCGTTGGACCCTTTTTAATGAAATTAAATTATGATTAACAAATTAATTAAATTAAAGTAAAAAGAAAAGATTTTTGAGTTTTTGTATTTATGGATTTTTAATAAGAGAATTAAATGAAACTAAGAAATTAATTAACCCTAATTCTAACTATTTTTATTTATTAAGAAAAAATATTAAAATTGAACCTAAAATTAAACCTAATCAATTAATGCAATTTTATTTACAAGAAAATAATTAATAATTAATAATGATAAAAGAAAAGAAAAAGATAAAAGTAATTAAAACCTAATTCTACAAATTTTAAATTTATTAAGAAAATGTTAAAGTTAATCCTAGAATAAAAAAACTAATTAATTAATAAGACCTTTTTTACAAAAAATAACATTAAATGAAATATATTTTAATTTTTATGACTTTCTGATTTTTATTATTATTTTTTTTTATGTTATGAAAATATTGATTTAAAGAATTAAATTAAAATTAATTAAAACAAATAAAAGTAGAAAAAATACAAAAAAAGATGAAAGAGCAAACCAATGGGGGGTTCTGTCCCCAAACTGGAGGTATAATTCAGTAATTCTGGCTCATTTGTCTCCTGGCCTGGTTGACTTCTGGCAATTACGTGTAGACTCGTTGACCAACGCCCATGGTGCTCTTCAAACATTGGCCTTTGGATTGCCCTCAGTGGCCATGTGGCGTGCCTGGATTGTGAGCGTATGGTGGACGCTTGGAGAGAGCGCTGCATAGGAAGATGTAATGGAAAATAAAATGAGAAAGGGAGGGGGACCTGGGATTCGAACCCAGGTCCCGTTGCTTACCAATTCACGTGCCTGCCAACTGATCCAACTACGCGCTTTGTTTATTATATGACAAAAAATCAATATGAGATAAAACAAGGGTTAGTGGGATATTTTCGCGCGAATTTCAAAAGCTCCACTCATTGGCCTACACATCACCATCTTCTCCAATGGCTTGCTGTATCTGAAACAAAACAAATTGAATAGCGGGGGTTTTAAACCCCCACTAAATAGCAAGCACAAAAATAGCGATTAGGAATTAACAAAATATAAAAACAGCGCGATGGGTGTTTTGAACTCCTTGGAACGCCACGGTTTTAATGGTGCAAGCCTCGTGTTCTGATTTTACCCTATGCCAGAATCCCCAATTCAAGGTTTCTGAAAACCTAGAAAGCTTCAATGGTGGATTCTCCAATTTTGCACGAAAACTCAATTAAAATATATGGTTAGCTTTAGAATGAATCAATGAGTATAAATCCACAAAGAAAATGCAATGAGAATGCTTAAAAACTGAAACGCGAATATGCATAAAATGTGAAAAACTTTGAGTTCTATATACCAATTCTGGGCGTGTGAGGATTGAAAAAGTGTCCAGTTAGATTCAGTAATGCCTTAGGAAGCTTTTGCAATTGGTATTTTTCTTTGAATCGTGCTAGAATGTAGTTTTCAGTTTTTGAGTTTTTGACAAAAAACACAAACTTTGTTCTTGTTGTCTGGCGCAGCTTAGAGGTCTCAGGCATTAGGTTTTGATCAGTCTTATATGAGTGATGGATTAGGGTTGAAAAATATGTCCAAAACCTTTTGTATTGATGGAATGAATATTTGATTTTCATGCATATTTTTTCCAAATCTTTTCCATGAATATTTGATTCCAATCATAGCCAATCTTCCCAATTTGAGTTGTGCACGAATCTTGAGTGAATCATGAGTGATTATACTGCATAAAAAGATTCACATACATTTGTTTAGTATTTTTTCCATATTTTAATTAATTAAATGAATTAATTGTAATTAATAATTCACATAAATAATAAAAATGATGAAATAAATCCCCTTTGGGCCAAATGGTCGTGCATAGTCTTTGGATGATGAATTTTGGAAGAAAATGTGGCCCATTAGCAAATTTGAAGCATTTGAAGTAAAGTTGACTTTTCAAAATTCCCAAAAGTTTCCCAACTTCCACAAGGCCTATCTTGCTCAATTTTTAAGCTTTGATCATGTTCTTGGACATTTTGGAAAGGTCTTGAAGTCCTCTAACCAATGCCTTTGGTCCCATGTCATTTTGATTTACCAATCTCAAGTTATGGTCTTTGACTTAGAGTCCCTTTTTGTTGACTTTTGAAAATGACCTATAATGTTGAAATTGATAACTTTTTGTGAGAGCATTTATTGGACTTGAAGTGTGAAGAGGAGTTGTAGGAAATGTCTTTCTCTTCAAAATGAGCTTTGGATGGAATTTTTCTGATAAACCATGTGGAAGTTATGCCTTGGTCAAGTTACAGTTGACTTTTTCAACTGTCCAAATATGGAAACTTTTGCATCTTGAGACTTTTTGAGCCATACTTTGAGAATCATGATCAAGCATTGATCAAATGATGTTTGTGGCTTCAAAATAAGATGTTGACCAAAAATTTGAACTTTTGACTGTCAAATGACCATTTTGCCCCTGCAGTTGACTGTAGGGCAATTAAGGTTTTTGACTGTGCAATTTTGTGTTGTATGTCTTGAAACTTGACATGAGGATACTTGACAATATTTGTAGGCACGTGGGACTTGATTGGACCCTTGGGAACTTCATTTTCTTTGTCAGAACCAAAACCCTAGTTTTTGACTGTTAGGAGGCCCTTGAACTGTGCAACCCTTGGGGAGATTTTGAAGCATGCTCTTTGCAATTCTTGAAGAATATGGGAGGGCAAATTTTGGGGTACAACACTTATCCATACAACACAGTAAGGTCGAATCGTGGTTGCGCTTGTAAAGAATGCCATTGCTGATGAAGAACTTCGCTGCGAACCTCCTCAGAAACTTCTTGTCATTAACAGATGCACCCTCGGGGTATTCTTGAGCTTCAAGATACCTTTTCACCTCATGAAACCATGGTTTATCTGCTACCTCTTCAGTCTCAATATCACAGCAATGTGCAGGTTCGTCCAGTCTTTCAATGATGATCCGGGGAGCTTCGTTGTCCCAATTGACCTTGAACATAGAAGAAATCGTAGCCAGCGCGTCCACCAACTGATTCTCCTCTCTAGGGAAGTGTTCAAAGGTTATTTCCTCGAAATGGGGAAGCAACATCAATACAAACTCTTTGTAAGGAATAAGATTTAGGTGTTTCGTATCCCACTCGCCTTTGATCTGACTGATCACGAGAGAGGAATCTCCGAAGACACTTAGAAACTTAATCCTTAGGTCAATTGCTGCTCGAAGACCCATGATGCACGCTTCATACTCCGCCATATTGTTGGTGCAGTTGAAACATAGTCGGGCTGTAAACGGAGTATGAGAGCCTTTAGAAGATATGATCATGGCGCCAATGCCATTGCCCAAAGCGTTCGGAGCTCCATCAAAGTACATAGACCATCGGTATCCCTCCTCGGGTCCTTCATCCGGTCCAGGTGTCTCACAATCAGTTACCCACATGATATTCTCGTCCAGAAATTCAAAGTTCATAAACTGGTAATCATCCACTGCCTGATGTGCCAAATGGTCTGCCAATACACTTCCCTTGATTGCCTTTTGAGTCGTATACTGGATGTCATACTCAGTCAAGATCATCTGCCATCTTGTCATTCTTCCGGACAAGGCATGCTTTTCGAAGATATACTTGATTGGATCCATCTTTGATATCAACAGAGTAGTGTGAGTCAGCATATACTGTCTCAGTCGGCGAGCAGCCCATGCCAAAGCGCAGCAAGTTTTCTCAAGCAGTGAGTATCGGGTCTCACAGTCGATAAACTTTTTGCTAAGGTAATAAATAGCATGCTCTTTTTGGCCAGACTCGTCATGCTGACCCAGCACACACCCCATCGAGTTGTCGAGTACTGTCAGGTATAAGATCAGAGGTCTCCCTTCAACTGGAGGCATCAGAAGAGGTGGCTCTTGGAGATACTCTTTGATCCTTTCGAAAGCGGCTTGGCATTCATCGTTCCAACGTACTACTTAATCTTTCTTCAGCAACTTGAAGATTGGCTCACAAGTAGCAGTCAGGTGCGAGATGAATCGGGAAATGTAGTTCAGACGTCCCAGCAAGCCTCTAACTTCTTTCTCTGTTCTGGGAGCTGGCATTTCCTGTATAGCCTTCACTTTTGCAGGGTCCACTTGAATACCTTTATCGCTTATGACGAAACCCAGCAGCTTACCAGACCTCACCCCGAAGGTGCACTTGTTCGGGTTTAACCTCAGCTTGTACAACTTCAGCCTGTCAAATAACTTCTGAAGGTGGTCGAGGTGCCCTTCTTCAGTTTGAGATCTTGCAATCATATCATCGACGTATACCTCAATCTCATTATGGATCATGTCATGAAACAAAGCAACCATGGCACGCTGATATGTTGCCCCAGCATTCTTCAGTCCAAAAGGCATGACCTTGTAGCAAAAGGTACCCCACTGAGTAACAAAGGTTTTCTTATCCATGTCTTCGGGAGCCATTCTAATCTGATTATAACCAGAGAAACCATCCATAAAGGAGAATACTTTATGCTGAGCAGTGTTGTCAACCAGAACGTCGATATGAGGTAGAGGGAAGTCATCTTTGGGGCTTGCCCTGTTCAAATCCCTGTAGTCAACACACATTCGAACCTTACCATCCTTCTTCGGCACAGGAACCACATTGGCCACCCACTGAGGGTAAGAAGTAACTGCTAGAAAACCGGCATCAAACTGTTTCATAACTTCAGCCTTGATTTTCTCAGACATCTCTGGGCGCATTCGGCGGACTTTCTGTTTCACAGGAGGACATTCTTCCTTGGTAGGCAGGCGATGAACCACAATATCAGTATCCAAACCAGGCATATCTTCGTAAGACCAAGCAAAGATCTCAACATAGTCACGCAGCATCTGAATCAGCCGTTGCTTCACACTAAGCTCCAGATTTGCCCCGATCTTGACCTCTTTCTTGTCTATCTCTGTACCCAGATTCACTGATTCCACTGGCTCTTCGTGTGGCTGAATAGCCCTCTCCTCTTGGAGTAGCAGTCTTGCAAGTTCACCAGGCACTTCGCAATCATCTTCACCTTCGTCTTCGGCTAAGTTGATCGGATTTTCGAAGTCATAACTGGCAGTAGCAGAATCGTTACCAGTGAGATCCAGAGTGGATGTAGACCTGTATACGTGAGTGTGTGTAAAATAGCTGTTTTGCAATAGATAATAAAGAAAAACAAGGAGCACAAAATTTGAAATGCAAGAACGTCCAATGCTTTTATTAATGATATATGAAGATGACACACATAAAGCCCTCACAAATGAAGCCACGGTGCCCAGGTAAGACACCGGGCCGTAAAGTTTAAAACATTGTCTGTTACAAATTCAAAACAAAAGTTTCATTACTGGGTAACAAAAGTAATAGGGACGAAGTCCTTTGCTGTCCAGTTGCTTGGTCCACCGTCAGTCATAGGATAGATCCAGCTGTCGAACTCAGACTCTTCCACATCATCTTCAATGGCATTCACTCCCGAGTTGCTGATGAACATGGGAGGTCTTCCGATCCGTGCATTCCGAACAGCCCTTTGAGCTTCTACAGTGAAAACCAAACCAAACTTGTTAGTCTTCTGTGTAAAATCAGGGAGTTGTCCCCAATTCGCACACCCACCTTTCTCGACAACAGCTCGGGCATCCTTGAGGGAAGCCATCTTCATAGGAGAATCTTCAACCACAGTCTCAACTGATGCCAGTGTCTGGGGAACCTCTTCAAAGTGCTGAAATGGAGTCTCAATGAACTCCCCATCCATCTCTACATATCGGAAAGAGTTGAGGTGGCTCACCATGTACTCTTCCTCTCCTTGTACTGTCACAATCTTCCCTTTGACCGGGTACTTCAGCTTCTGGTGGAGTGTTGAGGTTACGGCCCCAACTTTGTGGATCCATGGGCGACCCAGCAAACAAGAATAAGATGGTCGAATGTCCATCACATAGAATGTAGAATTGAAAACCTGAGAACCAACCTTGATCGAGATATCAACTTCTTCATGTACCATCCTCTTAGACCCATCAAAGGCTCTGACGACAATGTTGCTTGACTTCAGCTCCACCCCTTCACAGTCCAACCGGTCTAGAGCTTTCTTAGGTAAGACGTTCAATGAGGAACCAGTGTCTACCAATACATGGGCAAGAGTAGTGCCCCTGCATTCAATGGAGACGTGCAGGGCATCATTGTGATTCTTCCCTTTAGCAGTCAAGTCGGTGTCAGAGAAACCCAACCCATTATCAGCAGTCAAATTGGCCACGCAATCTGTAAACTGATCAGCTGATGTCTCTTGTGGTACGTGGGCAGTCTTCAAGAAGGTAATCAGAGCCTTGGCATGGGCCTCTGAGCATGGCAACAGTGACAACATAGAAATCTTGGACGGGGTTTACCCCAGCTGTTCAACTACATTGTAGTCACTCTTTTTGATGATTTTCATAATCTCTTCCATCTCTTGTTTAGAAGCTTCAACAGTAATCATCTTTGGTGCCTCCGTCTGGGCAGGCTCACTGGTGATCCCTTTGCCCCGAGTGTCAGATGACTCAGCGACAAGGGTAAGAATAGGAACTGGAATAGGAATAGTAGCAGGTACACTGACAGGTGTAATAACAACAGGTCTTCGGGCAGTTGGCGGAGAGATATTAGGAGAGAAAAGCCTTCCGCTGCGGGTGGCTTTAGCGGGTCCAACAATATTGCTGACGTCAGTATCATCATCCGACTCTTGCTTAACTCCATGAAAATAAACATCAGCCCCGTAATGCCAAGGGACAGCTTTATCAGAGGTGTAGGGGATAGGCCCAGGAACAGTGATGATCAATGGTGCGATTCTTGGAACAAATGTAATTCTAACAGGCTTCCTCGAGGGGGCCTTGGAAGAATTGTCGAAAATGGTAATAATGGCAACTTCTTCAGTAGGAGATAAAGGAACAACAGTCTTCTCAAACAGAATTTCTTTACTATCCACCAGGCGTTGCACACCTGACTTCAAAAGATGGAAACCGGTTGGTAGGGCAGAACACATACGGCAACCTTCGTCACAGCCCGGAAATAAACCGGCTAGAAAAAGGTTCCTTTTCATAGTCATCACAGGGGTAACAATGTCATTCACAGAAACCACAAACGAGTCTTCATCTATAGCATTCACTCCATGCTTGGGCATAGGAGCAGTCACAACATTAGGTCTTTCGGGCGCCTCAAACTCAATCTCCCTTGCATCAATTAAGTCCTGTATCTTATTCTTCAAAGTCCAACAAGCATCTGTATTATGACCCGGGCTATCAAAATGATAAGCGCAACGGGCATTAGGATTATACTTCGGTGATGTTATATTTGGATTCTTCGGGGCTTCCCTTGGAATCACCAGACTGGTCTTCAATAACTGTGGCAGAATTTGAGATAAGGTCATGTTGAGACAGGTGAATTACCTTCGAGGTCTCTCATCCTTTTGTTGATTGTTGTGCTGAGCAGCACCAACAGGTTTTGAGATTACAACCGCATTAACAGCTTGGCGGTGTTCAAGCCTATTCTGTCTTTTCGAAACGTAGACAGCACTGGACTCTTTCTTAAAAGGCCTTTTCTCGGTGCTTGATGAAGCACCCTTCTATATTTTACCAGCCTTAATACCAGCCTCAATCCTTTCCCCAATCAAAATTAGCTCTGTAAACCCAGACGAAGAGATTCCAATCAGATGGTTAAAAAATGGACCGGTCAAGGTCCCTAGAAACATATCCACAAGCTCCCGATCAACCAAGGGTGGTTGCACTCTTCCGGCGAGGTCCCTCCACTTCTGAGCATAATCTTTGAAACCTTCACCCGTTCCCATTGACATACCCTGGAGTTGGGTACGCATGGGAGCGAGGTCGGAATTGTATTGATACTGCCTGTAGAAAGCAGTAGCCAAATCTTCCCAACTGCGGATACTGGCTCCGTCCAACTGATAAAACCACTCAAGCTGAGTCCCTGAGAGACTGTCTTGAAAGAAGTGGATCCATAGGTTCTTATCAGCGGTGTACGGCTGAATCTTCCTTACATATGACCGGAGGTGCATCTTCAGACAAGAAACTCCGTCATACTTAGCAAAAGCTGGTGATTTGAATTTGTGGGGAATCACCACCCCAGATGATAGACCCAAATCTCCAAAGTCCAGACCAGGCACTTTCTGAACTTCCATAGCACTCAACCGGTCTTCCAGTTGCTTGTATCTATCCTCGGTCGAAGGATATTGGTCTTCATCGAAGTCCGTCCCGTTTTCAGAGACCACAGGGCTAGGAGCCCTCCTTTCCTCTTGACTATCTTTCCCTCCAGATGAGGTGGCCAAATCAACTTCATTCTGTAGCCTGTTTCCAAACCTGTGACCTGTGTTAAACAGGATTGTCCTCTTCTTCTTCTTCTTCTTCTCTTTCAGAATCAGGGTCTTCAGATCTTGCTGACCCTTAGCTAGATTCATGAACAACTCTTGGAATTGGGCATTCTGGGCCTGTAGGGCCTTGACGGCTTGCTCAGTGGAAGGTTCAGCAGACATGATGCACTACTAAAAAACCAATTTTTGGCAGCTCATCTACGAAAGCGCTTTTAAGAGAAAGCGCTTTCGTAGCCTTTAAAAAAAATTCGCTTAAAAAAAGCGCTTTTATAGGGTTTCCTACGAAAGCGCTTTTCAGAAAGCGCTTTCATAGGTATTTGAAATATCTAACCTACGAAAGCGCTTTTGAAAAGCGCTCTTATAGGTGGCCCTATAAAAGCGCTTTTGAAAAGCGCTCTGAAAGGGGGACCTACGAAAGCGCTTTCTAAAGCGCTCTTATATGGGGGACATACGAAAGCGCTTTTTACCTCAGAAACGCTCTCATATATGGGTCTTAGAAAGCGCTTTTAGAAGTGCTTTCGTAGGTTGTTTCCCTAAATACGAAATTTGCCCTCACTTGTTCATTTCTTCGTCTTCTTCATTTCTTCTTCCTGTTACCGTTCGTTTCTCTCATTCCTGCCGCCGTTCCTGTTCATGTTCGTTCTTCCCTCTTCTTCAGTCGTCGCCGCCGTTTCTTCTTCCATTATCTGTTCACGAACAACAACCAACACACCATTCAGCGACGACGTACTCCCTCCGTGCTTCTTTCGTCACAACATAAAACTAGCTCCATCCTGGCTTCCTGCTCCAGCCAACAATCTTCACCGTGACACCAGTCGTTGTAAGCATCACTATCATCTTTCTTTTGAGTTTCTTTTGGTATTTTCATGATACTGTTGGTGCTGATTTTGTTTTAAGGTGTTAATGTTTAATTAGAAATAATGAAATTAGGTTAATAGTTTAATGTAAGCCATGTTATTTTCCTGAATGAGGACTTGTTGCTAACATTGTTGTTATTGGTGTTAAATATGATTGATACTCATATCGGTGTTAGTATTTTCTTTTATGGTTGTGTGAATATGAATGAGATTCTGAATAGTAATTGTGTTAATCTGATTTCAAATTGTTTTTGTTTTGTTTTTTATGGTATTTTGTTTGAAATAATCTCCATCTGTGTATGGAAGTTTGTTTCCTATTAGAATGCGGGCTTTAGGTGATATCTTATGATGTCAGCACCATTCTTAGGAGTATTTTGTGTGCTATTTTTCTTATGAGAAATACTACTTGATTTGAATTAATTTGAGTGAGTTTTTTGTTTCAATACCATAAAGTTTGAGTTTAACTCGAGTGATATTTTGATGTCGATGTCACTTTATCCGTATTGATTTTGAATAATAGAGTTTGGCTAATATCGGTGTTCAAATTATGTTGAAGTGTTGATGTTAGTTATGAAATTGAGAACAATTAGTTAATTTTCTGTTAGAGTGAATAGTTGTGTTGTATTATTGTCATAGCTTTCCCAAACATTGAAAATATATATGTGACATTTATTGTGAACCTTTATGTTAAAATAGTATATATCTTTCGACAGTCGATCCTAAATATTGAATAACATTCTATGAATTTGCAGCGTTTCTCGGCCTAGTTCGACGTACGACGCTCATTCTCCGCGTTTCTTAGAGTTCGAAACATCTGAGAGGTAACTTTCTTCCTCAAATTACTGGTATATATTATGATGAATTTGTCTTAAATTGTCTTTCGTATGTTGCATTTTCTTGATACGGATTCATTCCGTGTATACTTTGCGTTTTGACAGAAACGCAGTATACTATTGTTTTGTGCACTAATTAGTTGATATGGATAAGACATGGATGTATTCCAATCGATTGTCGAAAGACTACGAGAATGGTGTTTCCGAGTTTGTTAAGTTTGTTGTTGCGCACGCCAAAGACCCCAATCGTATGACATGTCCCTGTTTGTATTGCTATTATGGGAACCGGGTTGACGCAGTTCAGTTGGCATCGCATTTAATTCGGTATGGAATTGATAGGAGTTATACATGTTGGAATATGCATGGTGAGAAAAGTAACGGGAATGTTGAATCGGGGTATGCAAGGACCTATGTTTCAAATGATGATTGCACAGATACATACGATTATGATCGAGTCGAAGAAATTGCAGAAGCGCTTGAAGAAGATCTTAACAATTGTCCCAAAATGTTCGAGAGGTTGGTAAGCGATGCAAAGAAACCGTTGTATAATGGTTGTACAAAATTCACAAGATTGTCTGCGGTGTTAAAGTTGTACAACTTAAAAGCCGGCAATGGATGGTCGGATAAAAGTTTCACAGAGTTATTAGCCCTTATGAAAGATATGCTACCAGAGGATAATGTTCTTCCCAATCGAACGTATGAGGCCAAAAAGTGTTGTACTCCATTGGCATGAGCTATGATAAGATACATGCGTGTCCAAAAGATTGCGTTTTGTTTCGAAACGAGTATGCATCGTTAAATGAGTGTCCTAAATGCGGTGCCCCTCGATATAAGAAAAAGTTGTCTCCGGCAAAAGTCTTATGGTATTTTCCTATAATCCCGAGATTTAGACGGATGTATCGTAGTGAAACCGATTCAAGACACTTGACTTGGCATTCAGATGAAAGAATTATTGATGGAAAATTTCGACATCCGGAAGATTCTCCACAGTGGATAAAAATTGATAATGATTATCCTGAATTTGGAAAAGAAGCAAGAAACCTTCGCTTGACATTGTCTACTGATGGAATGAACCCACACGGTATTCAAAGTATCTCGCATAGCACATGGCATGTGATTCTTATGATTTATAACCTACCTCCATGGCTATGTATGAAGCGTAAGTACATGATGTTGTCTATGTTAATTTTTGGGCCTAAACAACCAGGAAATGACATAGACGTATACTTGGAACCATTAATCGAAGATTTGAAGATTTTGTGGGAGAACGTTGTGGAGGTTTATGATGGTTATAGGAAAGAAAGTTTCAACTTGAGGGCGATGTTGTTTGGAACAATTAACGATTTTCCAGCATACGGCAATCTATCCGGGTATAGCATTAAAGGTGAAAAAGCGTGTCCTGTTTGTGAAGACGGAACCGATACCATGCGATTGAAACTTTGTCAGAAGAATGTCTTTCTCGGTCATCGTAGATTCTTAACTTCTAAACATCAGTTTCGTGGATGGAGAAAAGCGTTCAACGGAGATACCGAACAATGTAGAGCTCCGCCTGGTTTGACAGGTGATCAAATTTTTGAAAAGGTGAAAGATGTGAATATTCAGTTTGGCAAGCCTTTTGCACATAAAGTTGTCACAGGTGGGTGGAAGAAGAGGTCGATTTTTTTTGAATTGCCATATTGGAAATCTTTGTACGTAAGACATTTTCTTGATGTGATGCATATTGAAAAAAATGTATTTGGCAGTGTTATTGGTACGTTACTCAATATAAAAGGGAAGTCTAAGGATGGCCTTAAATCAAGGTAGGACATGGTAGACATGGGAATAAGAACTGAACTGGGACCCGTGAAGAAAGGAAGACGGACATACCTACCACCTGCTGTTTACACTCTATCTAGAAAGGAGAAAAAAATATTGTGTAAGTTTCTGAGTGAAGTTAAAGTTCCAGAAGGCTACTCATCAGATATTAGAAGACTTGTGTCTATGAAAGACCTCAAGTTAAAGAGTTTAAAGACGCATGATTACCATGTTATAATGGAACATTTTCTACCGATAGGTATACGTTCTATTCTGCCAGAAAAGGTAAGAAGCGCAATAACTAAATTGTGTTTTTTCTTCAAGTCAATTTGCAGTAAGGTGATTGATCCTGAGATCTTGCCAACATTGCAAAAAGAAATAGTTGTTACTTTGTGTGAGCTTGAAATGTATTTTCCTCCCTCGTTTTTTGACATAATGGTTCATCTTGTCGTTCATCTTGTGAAAGAGACACAATTGTGCAGACCAGCTTATATGAGATGGATGTACCCTGCTGAACGTTATATGAAAATATTAAAAGGGTATGTGAAAAATCGGAGTCGACCAGAGGGTTGTATTGCCGAAAGATACATTGTTGAAGAAGCGGTTGAGTTTTGTACTGAATATTTGTCAAATGTTCAATCAATTGGACTCCCCAAATCTCATGTTGTTGAAAAAAAAGAAGGTAAGAAGCTAATTGGAAATAAAGTTGTGACAGTATCAAGGGTCAAACGGGATCAAGTGCATTTGTATGTTCTGCACAATGAGATTGAGGTTGAGCCGTATGTTGAAATACACAAGGGTGTTCTTCGAGGTTTAAATTCGAATAGAAATGAGAATTGGATTGTACGAGAGCACAATCGAAGTTTCATACCATGGTTTAAGGAACATATTTATTCAAAGTATCGTTCAGATCCCGCCTCAGTGACAGAAAGGTTGAGATGTTTAGCATATGGTCCAAGTTTGGTTGCGTTTTCTTATAGCGCATACGCAATTAATGGATACACATTTTATACCAAAGAACAAGATGATAAAAGTACTGTGCAAAATAGTGGTGTCACCTTGGTAGCTGAAGCAATGCACATATCTAGTGTGAAGGACTTAAACCCGAAATTTGCAAATCTGTCGTATTTTGGGGTTATCGAGCGCATTTGGGTCTTTGATTACGAGAAATTTCAGATTCCTATATTCGGTTGCAAGTGGGTTGAAAATAATAATGGTATACGGATGGATAAGTCAGGATTTTTGCAAGTGGATCTTAACAGGGCGGGGTACAAAGATGAGCCTTTCATTCTAGCCTCTCAAGCTAAACAAGTGTTCTATGTCACTGATCCGACAAGTACGAAATGGTCTATAGTACTTTTCTCTAACAAAGTAATTGATGAAAATATTGGAGACCAAGGCGATACTGGTGTTGACATTGAATCTTTTACCAGAAATGATCAAAATGAGAATGAATCATGCATTAGAAATGATCATAATGAGGGTATTTGGATCAATCCAACCGTCCGCGTTGTTAAGAGACGAGTAGAACATATTCCTACCAAGAAAAGAAAGAGATGTTAGTGAAAAAGGTAACGAAGCTACTGATTGATACCATAAAAGAAGTGGTCTATTACCTGAATTCGGTTGACGGTGATTGGACAAATTATCCGGAAATGAAGCTACTGATTGATACGTAAGTGACATTATTCTAAATATTCGTTTGTGTTTATATATTTAATTATTTCAATGTCATTGTTCTAAATAAATATTTTAATTTTGTCATCAGGTCAATACAAGTATTCCGATGTCAAAGGGAAGCACGAGTACCACGGTCTAAATCAAACAACATTAATTGGATCAAAGTACAGGTATATAAATTTCAACAATTTTGCTTATAATATTTATGCTACTTGATAAATCAATAGATGTGTATAATCTTATTTGTTTTTCTATGTAGTGCCCTCAACAACAAAACGACATAGATTGCGGATACTTTGTTTTGAAGTTTATCAAAGAAATCATTCAAATGAATGAAATCGAGATTCCAATCACGGTATGGATTTATACTTTGTTTTATTACTTATCGGATTTTGCATATAATTTATTACATTAAACTAAATCATGCATATATTTTGTTTTGTAATGTAGTATTTTGATCAATACAATTGTCCATATTACTCGCCACGTCAATTGGAAGAACTCAAAGAGGAGTTGTGCCAATATTTAATTGAGCTAAGAATCTTATAATAAGGTACGAATACATTGTTGTGTGAAAATTGGTTAATTATGAATATATTGTTTTGTGTATACAACACTGACCGTGTTATTATGTTCATATTGCAGGATCAGGACCTTGGATATATATGTAGATTAGGATTGATTTACTTAGTGTTATATAGCTGATTTCTTAGGGTGTATTTTGTTACGTTTAAAAACATGTTAATATTGAATTACCATGGTGTATATATATTTTGGATATGAATTGATTATAATGGTATTTGTATATATATATAATATTTGGTATTTGAATTACATTTGGTATTTGGATTAAAACTAATATATATTGGTATTTCTAGATTAGATTGTAAAATACCGGTTTAAGAATTACAGGTTTGCTGCAAAAAAATGCAGGTTTAGAAATTTTTTAAATTTTAGATTTTTCAGTAGAAAACCTATGAAAGTGCTTTTAAGAAAAAAGCGCTCTCGTAGGCCTACCTATGAAAGCGCTTTTTGATTAAAAGCACTTTCATAGGTAGGCCTACGAGAGCGCTTTTTTCTGAACAAAAAGCGCTCTTATAGGCCTACTTTAGATTGCCTGACACGTATTCTGAATACACCTACGAAAGCGCTTTTTCAGAAAAAAGCGCTCTCGTAGGCCTACCTATGAAAGCGCTTTTTACCAAAAAGCGCTTTCATAGGTAGGCCTACGAGAGCGCTTTTTTCTGAACAAAAAGCGCTGCTAAAACCTTTAGCAGCGCCACCTACGAGAGCGCTTTTAAGCGCTTTTAAAGCCCAAAAAAAGCACTTTCGTAGGTTATTTCTGGCATAGTGATGAGTGCTGAAATAAACAGCGAAGAAGATAAGAGACCTGTAACGGGTACCTGTTTATGAAGTGCATGGGATGAAATGCGTATGACATGATTTCAAAGACAATCGAGAGATTCAAATTTGTAAACCATAAAGGAAACACACTTTATTAGATAAACTTTGAAATTCAAATTGCTCAATTGATGCCATTAAGGCGTTACAAGAAGGGAAATACTGAAAAGTAAATAAAAACTGGAAAGGAAATCATCAAAGGCCAATCAGTGCTCCCATGGTCTCTTCTTGTCAGTGCGGACATAGTCATTAAGAATCTGCTCGTTCTCCAGCTGCCTAGTCAGCTTCTAGATCTTCTGCTCTTGCTCGTTGAACTTTTCCTGGTAAGAATCCAGTTCCTCTCTCAGCTGTATCCAAGACCTTTTCAGTGCCCCAATGTCAGTGGGCATATAAGGATGGAGGATGGTCGGAAGAACCCCTTCTTCATTAGCAACTTCAACAATGATTGGCCGGACGGCTTCATAAGGCATACCCAACTTTTGGGCACGGATACGGACCCATCTAAGATATGGCTCCATCAGAAGTGAAGTCTTTGGGCCCAGCTCATGTGGATCAGATTGGTGAACTCTATCCCAAGCCCTTATGAATCTGCGACGTTGCTCGTCACTATCCCCTTGAAAATCAAAGATGGTGCTAGGCATTAACAGCTCGTGAGGTCCTTCTCTTCTGGCTCGCCCAAACTGACGTAAGGCCAAGCATGGATTATAAGAAATCCCTCCGCAGGTTCCTATCAGTGGAACATTGGGGTACTCCCCACAACGATCAATAATAGCCACCTCGTCCATACCCTTGAGAGTCCAGATGATGTCATTATGAGAGAGAGACATCACCCTATAGGCCCAACCCATGCCTTCTTTGTTCTTCAGCACTGATTTGGGGAGGTGCAAAATAAACCACCTCGACAATAATGGAGCACAACACATCAAGGTTCCCCGCTTTCGGGAAGTACGGGCATAAAGCTGATGCAGAATGTCACCCAAGAGAGTGGGTACAGGATTACGAGAGATGAAGATTTTTACCGCATTCACATCAACAAAAGAGTCAGGATTCGGAAACGGTACCAAGCCATATATCAAAAGAGCCAGAATATCCTTGAATGCCTTGAAATCTAGACTATCCCAGAAATAATTAGCCTTTCCAACCAAGAACTTAATCAGAAAGCCCTTTGCTCCACTTCTAGTCTCCCAATTAGCCATTACCTCTTCCTTTGTCATATGAAGGGCTGCAGCAATCTCCTCTGTCCTAATGACCTTCTCCCAACCAGTAAATGGGGTCTGCTCCCGGATAGGGATACCAAGCAGCTCAGAGAACTCTTCTAAGGTGGGAACCAGCTGATAGTCCTGGAAAGTAAAACAATGGTACATCGGATCATAGAATTGGACCAGGACACTCATCATCTGCTCGTACAATTTGGAGGTGACCAAACTCAAAAGGTAACCATGCCTCCTGATGAAGGAAGTAGTATCAGGCATCTTTGCAACCAAATCTTTGAGCAGGGTGGGAACCTGGACAAAGTTGATCCGGATGGTATTCTTACGCATGAGCATCATGATGACCTACAAAACAGAACAAAGATGAATCCCTTCTGTCTTTGAAATAGGTTAGTCCAATGCAAGATGTATGCAATGTTATGATCTCATGATGTCATGATAGTAAGCACACCACAAGTATCCACAAATAGCAAACATGGTGAAGACACACAAGTCACATAGAGAGCCCTTAGATTTCAGGCTGACAAGGAGCTTAGGTACTACCCTCTTTCAGTTCAGTTGGTTTAAACCTGTCCTAAAAATAGTAACCAGGTTCTAGAGGATCTCAATACCACTGACTACCCTCAATCAGTCATAATTCCAGTTTAGCAACCTTTTCTTGCGGCCGGAATCATCGCGAGAGTTTAGTCTCAATGAGTGTAGCATACTGCTACTGTTCTATGGCCAAGTTGGTCAATTTAAAGGTTCTAAGGTCAGTTGGTGCTTAATGACCCCTTAGAAGACCCATATTCTCCTTGTTCTAACACAAGGGATAACGATACAGACTAAAGTGCCACACCAACGTAGCTACTGTTTCAACCGTATCGGTCTACGCCATACAGTTCCCTCACAGTTTATTGCTACTTACCTAAAGGGTATCCCCAGATCCGGGTTAGGATCTATAGTAACTCCGATACAAGCCCACAAATATAAATCATACAAAGCAAACAATTGAAAACATAGTGATCTAATCCTAAGGTACACCCCACTTATTATATTTCCCTAGCAGAGTCGCCAGTTCTGTGATATGGTGGGAGAGAACTGACTGTTTTGGAATGTTGGTTTGCGTTTTGCGTTTGTTTTCGCAAAATGTCGCGGTAAGCAAGAGTCGCCACCGTCTTTTATTTTATCCAACAAGGAAAGGAAAAAAGCACAGAAAAATTTCTTTTTCGAGACGTTTCTCGGGTCCGGGGGGTAGATTATAGAAAGGGAAGGTGTTAGCACCCTTTCTATCTGTGGTTATCCACGGGCTCTTAGGTACTTGCTCAAAGTGTTTTCAAAATTTGCTTTTCTTTGTGTTTGTGGGTTTGAAAGAAGTTTTTTGTTTGAAAAGGAGTGTAAGTGCGAAAAGTTTTATTTTGTTTTAGAAAGGAGCAAGTACTTAAGAACCATCTACCGACTCGAAAAAGGAATCAAGCTATGCTAATGTCCTTTAGACAATGCTATCCCACTATTGATGAGTAGGTAGCATCGTCGTTGGAGTTTTAAGGGTCAATTCGATTAAGGGACGTGTGGTCACTAAAGCAATGTTAGGACGCCTTAGAGGTAACCCTAATGTCTTAGATCATTTTTCTGAGGCAACCGTTTCGAGGCAACTATGATCTTTGGACAAGAGGGCGACCTTTAAAACTTCCTATACTCAATGACCACGATCGAAGGCAACCAAGTGAGGTGTACCCTAAGAGTGCGCATGTGCGAGTGTGTTGTTTTTCAATTATTTATCTTTGTACATGTCAATGGTTATCTATGTTGATTTTAGGTTAAAGTTTTGATCTTGTCATGCATTCCCTATTATCAAACATCTAACAGTTTATAAGTTGCGGAAATTAAATTGCGGAAATTAAATCTAACTATTACAAGGCGTCGGGTATTTACATCGCCAAAAACAACCCTTGAAATTAAAATGCGGAAAGTAAATAAAGCGGTAAAATAATATTTAAAGGCCTATTAAACTATTACATTCCGGGAAACAATTACATCAATATCATAAATGGATCGCGTGCGAGAAATTAAATCGGGCGAGTTTTTTTTAGGGTTTTGACCCTTTTTTGAAACAAAGTGATTTTTTGTTATTTTTGAATTAAATGAAAATTAAATTAAGTTAACAATTAAATTAATTAATTAATTAATTAAAAAATATATTTTTGGATTTTTGTATATTTAAAGAAATAAAATAAATTTGATTTAAAGTTAGTAAAACCTAATTACCTACATTAATTTTAATTATTGCAAAAATATTAAAAGTTATACCTAATTAAAACTAAATTAATTAAATTAATATTTATTTACAAAAATAAAGTGTTGAATTTAATTTTAATAAATAAAACATATTTTTTGGTTTTTGATTTTATGAGAAAAAGTTTAATTGGTTAGTTTAAATAATAAAAATAATAACAATAAATAAATAAATAAATAAAAGAAAGAAAAAGAAATAACCAAGGGGTTCTGGGTCTGATCAAGGGGTCTGGATAGCAATTTGTTGGCCCAACAATCCATTGTCCTGGTTGACTATTCTATTTCCACGCATGCACGTTGACTTGGTCTTATGATGGACCTCCAATATGGACCACCAGATTTGGCCTGGGGCCATATGGCAACTGATTAGATGATGGTGTATGGTGAACCACAACTCCTGAAACGCGTTGGATTTCCTGAAGAAAAATAATAATATGCAATTGGGGGACCTGGGATTCGAACCCAGGTCCTGTTAGCCATTAGACAACACGTCTACCACTGCGCCACTGCTTTTCAATTGTCATAGTATTAGGTAATAACAATAATATGGGAAACAAGCCAATATGCCAGAATTTAAAAAATAAAAGCGCGAAATTATGAATGGACGAATTGGAAAGGGCCACGTCTTCGTCTTCTCCACTCAGCCCTGGTTTTTTTACTTGCGAATTTGCATCCGCAGCTAAATCCGTAGCTTGCTCCTAAAATTAGCTCTAGGCTATAAAATCAATTCCAAGACCATAGTCATGATTGTCTCTTCCTCCTGAACACGTCTATGTCCATTAGTGGCGCTGATTTTACCTGTAGAGAAAACGCCCAAAAAAACCATCCAAGAACCCTAGATTCGGCTAGGGGGTTACAGGCTATGAAAACGCAATCCAATAATGCAAAAAGCTTCTAAATGGAACGATAAGCATGAATATGCAAAGATTTTGTTCAAAAGATGCAGAAATGTGAACTTGCGATTTCAAATACAGGGCGAGGTTTAGAGAGACTTACAGCGCGATTCAGAGGGTCTGGGAGCTTACTTTTGATTGCTACTGACTTAGTGGATGTCCAGCAATTGATCCACGTTGAGTTTTGGTTCTGAATTCGCCTCTAGGAGTGATTTCAGTTTCAAGCTTTTTTGACAATTTTCCAAGTTTGATTCTTATGATTCTGCAACCTCTAACCTTTAACTCGTGCCTCTTTTCTTTGTATATGTAACATGGAGTGAATTAGGTCAAGTTTTTTGGGCTGAATCCTTATGCATTGATGTTTTAGGATTTGATTTGATCCTCCATTAAAAAGCTTCCAATTTGATTCCAAATCCAATATTTTGTTCATGATATGGTGAGATACGAGTTTGATCATGTCCATGATGACAATTAAGACCTATATCAATCAAAAAGATCCTAAATGATCAATATTTAGATTTTATTTGATTTAAAATGAATTAATTCAATAAAAAAATACAATAAAATAGAAAAATTGATAAATGTCTATAAGGCTGAAGCTAGGACACGTGTGTAGTGTGACAAGATCAAATCAAGTGGAAAAGAGTGGGCCCATTTGACAAAATTTGAATTTTTGGGGATAGTTGACTTTTGGCAATTTTGCAAAAATGCCCAACTTCAACAATGCATAACTTCTTCAATTTTGAACTTTTGGAAGTGTTCTTGGACTTTTTAGAAAGCTTGAGATGTCCTCTAACCATCCCTTTTGGTATAATATCATTTTGATATTCCATGATCAAGTTATAAGCTTTGGAAAAAAAGGTATTTTTGTTGACTTTCAAAAATGACCTATAATGTCCAAATTTGTAACTTTTTGTGAGTGCATTTCTTGATCTTGGGGTATGAAGATGGATTGTAGGAAATTGAATCCTATTAAAAATTAGCTTTGGATGGGTCATTTCTCATAAAGTATGAGAAAGTCATGCTTAGTCAAAGTTGAGTTGACTTTTCCTACAAAACCCTAATTTAGCAACTTTTGAGTCTTGATGAATTTTGAGCAATCCTTGATGAATCATGATAAAACCTTGATCAAATGATGAAATACCCTTCAAAATGAGAATGTTGACAAAAAATCTTGAAGTTTGACTGTATTTGGGTCACAGTTGACTTTTGCCCTAACATAGTCGATTTTTGGACCCTTTGAGCAATTGACTGATCAAACTTCCTCTGCAAGGCTTGAAATTTGACATGGATGGGCTTGATAACATATTAGGACATTGGGTATAACTTGAGGTCATTTGGATGCAAGGACCTTGATGCAACACAAAACCCTAATTTGAGGTTGACTGCCTTAGGAGATAGCTTGACTGTCCAACTCTTGAGCAATCTTGGGCCACTTGGAGATTATTGTTGCAATGTTTGGGGAAATATGGGAGGGCAAATTTTGGGGTACAACAGCCGTTCTAAAATAAATAATGCGAGAAAGATCCGTGATATGAGATCCTTATAACCCAATTACTATTTTTGGACATGTGGAGCCAACTTAACTTTAATAGGAAAGGGTACTTACCTATGGACTTCATGCAAGCCTTTAAACCTAAGGTTCTTGTGTGACTTGTTTATGTTTGCTATATATCTAACATGAACATGACATCATATCATCATAACATAACATTTTTACTAACCATTTCAAGGATCTTAGGGATTTATGGTGCATGATTATCATAAGCCAGATTTCTAATAAGGGGTAAGAGGATTTATTTTCCTCTAGCCATATGTCGTCAAGATCAAAGTACATTCTCTCGAGTCACAGGCTATGACCCACTTAATATGGTGAGCTTGATTCTTATAGAAGGACGTTCAAAGATGAAGATTCAAAGTTCTTCAGACAAAGATGCAACCAGATTCAATTTCTAATATTTCAAATTTAAATCCCATGAGATCCTTGAAAACATTTCATATGCATCTACATGTCATACATATCATCGCATAACAGGTTTCCAAGACAGGTTTTCTCATCTCCTTGCTATTTATTTCAAACATAAAAATGGCTCTTGAAGAGACATTCAAATATCTCCAGGCTCAGAATGCTCAGTTCCAAGAGATGTTCCTAAGCTTAGCCAACGGGAAAGAAGGATTGAAAGCACTGCTCATTGAGAACATGACCGAGAAGAATCCTGAAAATAACAAGGATGACCAGTTGGGACAACTACAAGCTGAGATGGCAGAGATGAGAATCCAGATGATTGGTCAGATGTCTCTTATCCAAAATTTAGCTCAGGGGCAAGAAGAGTTAAGAATCCTCATCAACAAGCTTCATCAGGTCGGATACAACCGTATGGGACAAACTGCTAGAATTGGAGATCTAATCACTAACCAGCCTCTGATGAGATAGGAAACTAACTTGGTTGACATTGTTAATCCTCCAGTTAATGGAAAAGGGCCATTCCATATTGTTACTACATTACAAGCTCAACAACGACCTCGCCAACAATAACATGGTAATTAGTGTAAGCAGGATACACCCAAAAGACAATTTACCAAAATTAACATGCCATTGTCTCAAGCATTACAAAAAATGTTGAAGATGGAGCCCATTACATTGAAGGAACCTCCTCGGAATCCTAATACTTCTGATCCTAGCTACAATCTTAATGCAAGGTGTGCATATCACTCTAACAGTCCTGGACATGACACTAATAGTTGTTGGGCTTTGAAACATAATATTCAAGACCTGATTGACGAAGGAGTTTTCGAGTTCACACAAGACGGTAAGATTGAATTTTTCTATAATCCCTCAAATATCGAAACTGCAAGGCACACCATCTGAAGTGACAAGTTTAGGCAGAGAAGCTTTAAGATCATTTGAATTTTTATTTGCAAATTCTCTTGTTTGTTCATACAATTACTGTCATGTCAAACTTTGATTTTTCCCATTAATGCATTGAATATGTCTATCTTGAATTAATCCATTCGTTTCACTATATTTAAACTATGCTTCTTACTTCCATTTTGTGATATTCAACTCTCCTTAAAGTTATAAGCCTTTAGAGGGAGGATGAAAAAAACAATACCATAATATTATACAATATTCTTTTGAACAGACCTTGCTAACGATGTACAAGAATTGCTTCAATTCCTAAACAGTGGAGATATAAGGAAGTCAATCCCTATTCAACCCCTTTGAGCCTAAGAAGTAAGAGATTTCTTTTTAGTGCAAATTAAAACCCTTGAACATAACCTGGGGCAGGGTAGTTTCTCAGTCAAATCAATTATGCATTCACAAGCTTTACCTTCGTACACGACGACTAGTGTCGAAGATACTCTTCTAAATCAAAAACTAATGATGGTTCCCCATAAACATTGAGCCAGACAGTTATTATCTTTCAAAAGAAAAGCCCGCTAAGTCAAAACCTATGAAGGAGACTTAAGAAAAAACTGGGGCATCCCGCTGACTGTAATCTCAAACGAAATAGTTTAGGCAAAATTTAGGGATAATAAAGTCAAAAATAGGTCGCTACAAATACTCAAAAAAAGAAAGATATTACAAGAAAAATGAATGCCATATAAACTTCCAGTTTCGAAACCATCACCAAAGTATCAACTTTATAATTCCAAACTCAATTGGAACCTAAATGCATAATTAACTCAGTATAGGACTGAAGAACATCATGGAGAATGGGTTGGGTATAAATAAACTTTGATCCTTTATCATTTGTTTTTTAAACCATGAACCATGCCATGTTACAACCCTTAAAATTCCTAACTGAAGCAAGGGTTAGTTCGAAAGCATATTGTTACAAAAAGGTATTCTAACTCCTATAAGGCTTACTATAAATCTTGAGTTGATATCACATTCTTAAAAAAAATTGTTTTACTAAAAATACATTTTTAAACTTCAAGAAAGACATAAGCTTTGCATTTTAATATCACTGTTTGCATATGACTAAGTGTTTGACAACGAAGAAATTCGCATGATGAATATTTAATGAATGAAAATCCTCCCATCAGACAGAATTACTTCAGATGATGTGTCAAAGAGAAAGACACCTTCAGTAACAGACCTTTCATGGATCCAATTAGTTATAAATTAAGGGGCATAACATGTTATTGTCCAACTCATATGTGGCAGTCAAGTCAAGATTCAAAAAATCACTCAAAAGTGCTGAGTAGCCAGGGGCAGATCTCCATCTGAATCACTTGGGGCATGTTACATTGATGATTAGTTTCAGCAAAGGCCACTATGAAAATTGAATCTTCTGTATCATCAAGTTGCTTGTCTACGTCAGTAGTATTAGATGGTGTCATTCCATCGTGACAGCTCTTAGAAAAATACTGAGAAAGGTTAAGACCATCAGAAAGTTGGCAGTCAATGGTTGATCAATAACTTCAAACATCGGTTGCACCAGACTAATCCCAGGGGAAAATGGACTCCCGCATACGAAGGGGCACGTATGATTAATAAAATATTTTCTAAAAGTGCTACGACACTTACTACCATGGACAATGAAAATTCTCTGCATCCTGTGAACACAGACATAGTAAAAAATACTATGCATGAAGAAGAGACCCGCTAGGTTGATTGGCCTAGGAAAAAATAAGGGCATCCTGGCGAACTAAAAAAGTTCTGGCAAAAATTAAGGATATATAAATAAAATTGTACACCCGACAAGTTGAAAACCTGAAAAGGCGGCTTGGGCAAGAAAGGGTATCCTGGTGGACTGAGAATCTGAAAAGGAGGTCCAGGAAAAAGTTAGGGATTAAAGTGTACGACTATTTCCCATTTATTAGTAGAAGATTTATCACTCTGACCACCATTTACTAAAGACTCTATGAGTTGGGATAATGTCAAAGTTATCCATAAATTCCCAGAGAGAAATCTCCATGGAACTATCTCTATGAAGCTATCTTCACAAGCTCATCCTTAACAGAGACGTATTCCCCGGAAAATCTAACATGCCCTCAAACAGAAATTGGGGCATCTTCCAGCAGTTCACCTCAGTATCCCTGATGGATAGCTTGACATGATCATCTTCCCCAAAAGGCCCCCTAGCAGATAAGGAAGTTTGATCATTTCCCCAACATACGATGGAAACATCCTCGACGTAACCTATGAATTTCCAATCCCCATAAAATATTATTTCCTCAACACAATCTATATGGTTTATTTACTCAATGGAGTTTATTTCTCCAATATTGCAATTCCCCGACAAGATTCTCTTCTCCGTCCAGATATCATTCAATGTTGTCCTCCCCAGAAGAGCTAATACTCATATCTGAAACCTGGTCAAATAGTGTATCGAAGGATTATTCATCTCCTTGTATCCCCAGTCAGGGTATATAAGAATCAAACCCTTTAAAGAACGATGAACGAATGACTCTCCTTGAATGATTCCATCCCCAAGTAGAAGTCGAACATCTTTAGCGGAGTGTCCTCAAACAGAAATCTGAAATCCCTAGTAAAGGCATTCTAAACAAAATTGAAGAATTACTTTCTTCATCCCCAGAAATAATCAGGTATTTATTTCCCCAGCCATAATTATTACACTAAGCTATCGATACGCTACAATGACATATTGCATCCATACACCATTTATAAAATATCATAACATATGCATACGAAATGCATATATTTACCTCATTTATTTTGAGGGCATCATTACACAATGCATTTCATACATCATATTGCATGAAGCTAACTTTGTCTTTTCAGGTTAAGTTCGCAAACAGACAAATATCATCAGCAATTTATCAGACATTTTGTAGATTAATTCCCGAAACAGGATGGGGCGACTATCTACATGACCAGATGATTCCCTTAAGAGACTGAATTCTGAAAAGCATTTCCTTCAGAGGTTTATTCTGAAAATAATTTCCCCTAGATACCAAGTTCTGGTGAGCATTTCCTTCAGAGGAGTTCTAAAATGCATTTCCTCTTTAGCACTTAATTCTGAAAAGCATCTCCTTCAGAAGTTTTATTCTGAAAAGCATCTCCTTCAGCGCTTCATTCTGAAAAGCATGTCCCCTTCAGAGATGGAACCCTGAAAAGCATTTTCCCCTAGAGACCGAGTTCTGACGAGCATTTCCCCTTCAGCACTTCATTCTGAAAAGCATCTCATTCATAAGTTTTATTCTGAAAAGAATCTCCTTCAACACTTCAATCTAAAAAGCATGTCCCCTTCAAAGATGGAACCCTGAAAATCATTTCCCCCAGAGACCGACTTCTGGCAAGAATTTTCTTCAGAGGAGTTCTGAAACACATTTTCCCTTTAGTACTTTATTCTGAAAAGCATCTCCTTCAGCTCTTTGTTCTGAAAAGCATTTCCCCTTCAGAGTCGGAATCCTGAAAAGCATTCTTCAAGATACAGTCAAGCGTAGACTCATTCTGATACTCATATTAACAGTTACTTTGGATGGCATCTTTAAGCCCATCTATGAAGACACTCTATCACCTCTCTGAATGGCATCTTTAAGCCCATTCAAGCAAAATAATCAACCAACAAGCGTTACTTTATGCATAGGGGAGTGCAATTTTCTGGGCACTTGGGTGTTCAATCCTCTTCCACCTTCAAATCCTGAATGACAAGCATGTTAGTCTAGCTCCTCAGGTTTAAGAAGATTGAACAGGGGAAACTGTTATACCCCAAAATTTTCCCTCCCCTTTTTCAAATACAAATTAATTCAAGGTGCTCAAGTACTCAAGACTACTCAAGAATTGATCAGATGAACCCTCCTCCTAAGCAATAGCCTACAATTAGGGTTTTTGTTTTCTCATAGGAAATTGGACTTCTAATTCCCTAAGTGGATTTCATGGTTTCTCATCAGCTTCAAAGAATCCTCATATCAAATTTCAAGCCTTACATCACAAATTTGCTCAGTCAATTGTTCAAACGATTGAAAATCAACTATTTTGGATAAAAAGTCAATTGTGGTCAACTTACAGTCAAATCTCAAGATTTTTGGTCAACATTAAAATTTTGAACTCACGTTCATCATTTGATCAAAGTTGACCATGATCCATCAAGAAGACTCAAGATTCATCAAAAGTCAAAAGTTACTAAATTATGGTTTTCTTTAGGAGAAGTCAACTAAACTTTGACCAAGCATAACTTTCACATACTTCATCAGAAAATTCTCAACCAAAGCAAAATTTTAAGTAAATTCAATTCTTTACAACTTTGTCTCTTTAAGCTTAAGGCCAAAAAATGCTTCATTTGAGAGATATGGGCTAAAACATTATAGGTCATTTTAAAAGTCAACAAAAAGACACTTTTTGTCAAAGCAATTTACATCAAGATAAAGGCTTCAAATGAGAAAATTATTAATATGAGAGTTGTAGGGGACATCTTGAGCTTTCCAAAAAAGTCCAAGATCATCATATGATAAAAATTGAGAGAGTTATGAGTTGCACAAGTTGGGCAATTTTGAGAAAATGCATGAAACCCAAATTGAGCAAACTTGAATTTTTGGGCTAATATGCTTATCTTTCAAGGTCCAAACGTGTTCATGACCTCATAATAGACTCCTAAATCTATTCATTTGTTTTTATGGTTTTCATTTCATTTCATTTTGATTTTTATTCATTTAAAAGCAAAATAAATTAAATAAAATATCAAATAAATGATACAAGGTGGGGGATCTATTTTGAATCCAATCATTAGTCCAATATCACATAATCATGCTAAAAATTCGCGAGGGATCATGAAGATTGGATTTGACACAAGATTGAGCTTAAAAAGATATGTTTCTATGCAAAAAATTCAAATCAAATATGTTATCATGAAAATAAAGATTTGATTCATGTTTGTTGACCTAATTCATGGCCTATAAATAGAGAAAACATTTAGACCATCAAGATCTGAAATTTCCTCCAAATAAAGTCTCAAGAAATCACAAAAATTTAAGAAAAAGTGAGCAATCGAATTCCAAATTCCAAGCAGTTTTAGTCCAAACCAAAGCCAGCAATCACTTCCTGAGGATCAAAGGAGTTGATCCAAGTCATTTCCTAAGCAATTCCACATCCAAAACAACCACTTCCATGCATCACGGGTGTTGTACCCCAAAATTTTCCCTCTCATTTTACTCAAAACATACTCGTAGAGGTCCTTAACTTGCCCAAGGATGCCTAAGGATTGACCATACAAATCTTCCTCCTAAGACAATAAGCCTCAAACTAGGATTTCACTCCTCGTCAAGATGTTTGAGTTTCCAAGGGTCCTAATTGGTTTCCATTGCCATAATATGTCCTTAATATCAATCATGCCAAGTTTCATGCCTTGCACAAGAAGTTTGCTCAGTCAACTGCTCAAATGCCTGAAAATCAACTATACTAGGTCAAAAGTCAATTGTGACCCACATACAGTCAAACTTCAAGATTTTTGGTCAACATAAACATTTTTAAGTGATATCCATCATTTTATCAAGGGTTGACCATGATTCCCCAAGGAATGCTCCAAATTCATCAAAACCCAAAAGTTGCTAAATTAGGGTTTCTCATTAAAAGTCAACCAAACTTTGACCAAGCATAACTTCCACATGCTTTATCAGAAATTTTCCATCCAAATCTCATTTTGAATAGGATGCAATTACCTACAATTCATATTCATCTCACAAGTTCAAAATATGCACTCATAAAAATATATGAATTTTTACATTATGGATCCTTTTGAAAAGTCAACAAAAACACCTTTTGGGTCAAAGTTTCTTACATGAACATGGAAGACTCAATTGAGATGATACCAAAAGGTTTTCTTAGGGGACATCCTAAGCTTTCTAAAAAGTCCAATAACATATCTCTAGTGTTAAAATTGGAAGAGATATGCTTTGTCAAAGTTGACCCTTTTTGCAAAATTGCCAAAAGTCAAATGTGCTCAAAAATGCATTTTTTGCTAAATGGGCCTAACTTTTTATGCTTGCACCTTACTTATAATGTGGTCCACGACTCAAATATTCATCCACCCATTATTTGCTTCATTTTTCAATTTATTTTGATTTTTTATTAATTAAAAATTTAATTAAATCAAATAATTGGTGAATAATAGCAAAGATATGATTTGATTTGGTTTTTGGACAGGTTGGTAATCAAAATATGCTGAATTATCAAGGCCAAAACGAATCAAGCATAATTGGTACAAGAAAGGGAAGATTTGGCTCAAAATAGAAAGTTTGCATATGGCCAAAGAATCAAATCAAATCTCATCAAACTTCAAGAATCAATCCAAGTTTGTAACCCTAATTCATCCCTAAGTATATATTGGACAAGAACAAAGCAAAAAAGGAGGGGTTGCAATCGTGTAAAAGGCCAGAACAAACTTCAAAAAATTCAAAGAAAAGCGTGAATCGGTTTTCACTCCACATGCCATCTCAAGTCATCCTAACACTACCAATCAATTGCTGGACGTCTTAAGAAGCCATCCCAATCAATTGCAAGCCGCCCCAAGTCCAAAATCATCGTGTAGCAGTCACACAGTTTGCAAAAAAATTCAAAAATGATTATCATAATTCCTGCATCATTAGCATGTTTAAGTTATATATTTGTAATACTCATCATGTTTGCAATCTGAATGAATGATTTAATTGCATTTTTGGAGCCTATACGTGCCTTTGCCATTGTTAGGGTTTGGGTGTGCAGTTTAGGGCTTTTGGCTACAGGAAAAATTAGACCATAAAATGGATACTGGGATGACCGGGACATCATGACCGGTCGAACCATGGTCTTCAATTCCATTTATATTGTGTCTCTTGATTTTTGAATTGCACAGGTCTTTAGCCATGGAAGCTGACTGTAGGTAAAGGTATGAAGATCTAAAACAACGGATGAGGAAGAAGAAGATAACGTGTCCCAGCATCATTGGACCATTTCAAAGTTGGCGCGTTTTTTTGTTTATTCATTAATCCATTTATTTATTATATAACACATTTTGTTTTCCTTACACTAACAACTAAAGCGCGTAGCACAGCTGGCAATGAGGCATTGGTATTAATCATAAGGACCTGGGTTCGATCCCAGGTCCCAGCGCTTCCTTTATATTATTTTCATTCAACAGATCCAGCACATTATTCTTCCTGGTGACCATCATGCACCCTTGTATCCAACTGTTTGATCAAGCATGCTATCAGATCCAACGCTCCAGCAGTGAGGGCCTATGGTGCACGTTCAAGTCAATGCTACACAGAATCCAATATTGACTGGGCTGGGAGCGTTTTGGGCCTTAGGAAATTCAGATTGGCACCCCCCAAATTTGCTATTCAACACAGTTTGCATTTTCTATTCTATTTTCTTCTTAATTTCTTTAATTAATTTCTTTTATTTTTTTTTAATTATTTAACCCAAAATTATTATTTTTCTATAAAAATAAAAAAAATCACAAAATACATAAAATCTTTTTTTTAATAAAAATATTTTATTTCTTAATTAATTTAGTTTAATTAATTTAAGGCAATTTAATCTCTTTTTATAATTAAAAATAACTAGACCTAGGATTTAAATTGTACATAATTTAATTAATTTTCTTTAAAAATACACCAAAATCTTTTTTTTCATTAAAATATTTATTTTAATTAACTAAGTTAATTAGGTTAGCTTAAATACTCTTTTTAATAATTAAAAATAATTAGAATTAGGGTTTTGTTGTACATAATTTAACTAATTCTTTTCTCAAAAAATAACTTAATCATTATTATAATTAGATTTTAGGGTTCTCAATTTCCCTCGTATTTAATTTACCGCGCGTACTTTTATTTGTTTTTATTATTATTGTAACTGTTTCGAGGTTGTAATAGTTTTAATTAGGGTTTTAAATTTTGCATCTTTTATTTCCCGTCAAGATAATTATGTAATTGTCAAATCCTTGTAATAGCTAGGTTTATTTTCTCGCATTTTTAAGTTCCTGCAAATATTTAACTGTCTAGATGTATGCTAATAGGATTGTATGGCAAGAATGTCTGGAAATTTAAAACGATATATCACCTAATGTGCAAAGATTAAATAACTGAAACAATTCATATGCACATATTCAGTCATAGGGTTTACCTCACTTCGGTTGCCTTCGGTAAACAATCATTAAGCATAGGAGATTTTAGTGGTTGCCCTCCAGTCTAAAAGATCAAAGTGTCACATTCGAATGTTGCCTCGAAAAGATCTTAAGACTCTAGGGTTACTACTAAAGTTTTCTAACTGTTGCTTTAGTGATTGTGCTTATCCCTTTCGAATGTCCCTTACAACTCCAACGACGATACTACCTACTCCTTAATAATAGGATATCGCTATCTAAAGGAAATAGAACGAACAATCTTTTTTCGAGTAGGTAGAATCTTAAGTACTTGCTCAATAAAAACTTTTCACACAAACACCTTTCAAAATAATTTTCAAAACAACTTCGTCACACTCTTGAGGACTGATACAAGGGTTATCACGAAGTAAAACTTATCAAGACAAACACACACAAGCAATTTAAAAAATGAGCAAGTACCTAAGATCCCATAGATAACTACGGATAGAAAGGGTGCTAACACCTTCCCTTTCTATAATCTGCCCCCCGTACTCAGAATATCTCGAAAAAAGGTTTTTTCTGTTCTTTTTCCTTTTCCATGATTGGATGAAATAAAAGTCGTTGGCGACTCTTGCTTACCGCGACATTTTGCGAACAAAAAATGCAAAACGCAAACCAGTAAAAACAGTCGGTTCTGCCACCGTATCACAACGGGTTTCATGTTTTTTTGTGAAATTCATATTTTAATATTCATGATGCTTTGATTGAAACTAACAATTCTAATGTGTTCCTGAGATGAATTAATGCAGGTTTCACATATATTATGCGGCACCTATTCTTAAACACCAACGAGCGTCGGGCTTAATGGCGAGCGATGTAGTAAAAAGCCAGGAGGGTGTGGGTTCAACACCCACCCCATGCAGTTTTATTTCTTCTATTTTTGTCTTAACCTAATTTCTTTCCTTTTTCTCTTTTCTAACCCTATTTTTTAATTAACCAATTATTAAACTAACCTAAATTTTTACTAATAAATTAGGATTAGGTTTTTTTAAATAATATTTAATTTTCATGATATATTAAATTAATTAACATTTTTCTTAATATTAAAATTAATTAGAGTTAGGGTTCTTTTAATCAATAATCAAATTTTGACATATTATTTATTTATTTATTAATTAGGCTAATTAATATTTTCTTAAATATTAAAATCAATTAGAATTTAGGTTTTAATTACTATTATCATTTAAATTATTTTCTATAAAAATACAAATATACAAACTTATGTTTTATAACATTCAAACATTTTTCTAAACATTTTCTTATTTCTTTTTGCTAAGGACCCACACTCGTGAAGGCATGGCCAAGATCTCATCGAGAATTTTTCATAATACTTGGGTATCCTAGTATAGAAAGGACATCATTACTGTTAGACATATGGGTACACATCTAGATCTCCTAGTAAAACATCATTGGTTAAGGGACAACCATTTAATGCATTTATTTTCTAATGATGCTAAAATTTCTGTCGATACTCTTCACCTACTTTTATTTGACACTCGTTCTAAATATGTATTAGACGAAACCTTCACTATATTGAATAAGAATAAGGGCTTAGGGGTAACTGTTATGGGTTATTCGCAAGGCCTATATCAAAAGGTCTATGAGTGAACCTCCAGCAAAACAATAGCAAAACAAATATACCTTTTCTTAGCCAGAAGCATACAATATCATACTTCAACATATTAATCACAATCCAATTTAATCAGATGACCATCTACGTAATGCTTCACACCATACATTAATGGTTCTAACTGCTCTTAGTATACAAGGGTAAAACATGCTATTTCAATTATTTAAATACATTTCCACTCTCACAGTACTCCTTATTCTTTCAGTGACTTGAGCATTGAAGTGCTAACCTTACATGTCAACCTATATCCTCCTCATTATAAAATTGTTCCACCGATCTAAAATCTCATCTCACTGTTTTATCGAACATTCTAATTCCCAAACAATCATAAATATTTCACAATCTAATTGGATTATTAATAGTTATCGAATCGTGTTTAATTCTCATTTTACAAACTTCTATATAGAGTTGATTATGATGAAAACCAATGAAACAATTCACAATTTCCATTTTTAAGGATAAAAATAAGATATTAGGACAAATTTATGGCAAATATGACACTCCCTCCATCCCAAAATAAATGTCACATTTGTAAAAAAAAATTGTCCAAAAAAAAGTGTCACTTTTAGTTTCAAATACAATTTTAGTTTTTATCTTCCAATTATATCCTCTAATTAATTCTCCTAATTTACTATTTCTGTCACCTCACATTAATGATAATTTGAATACACTAATAACCAACTATGATAATTTGGTAAAATTGTTATTCTCTCTTTTATTTATCACATTTTTTTAATCTGCATGAAAGTATTAAGTATGTCAAATATTTTGGGACGGAGGGAGTACTTTAGAATAAAATAAAAAGTCTACCATATGATTAAATTCCTTTTTTAGTCTATATAAACTTTTTATGTTAGAGAGAAAAAGTCCACCATATCTCTAACTCTCTCTAACTTTATTCCATTTTCAACCAACTCTTGATATGGAATCAAATGCTGAGAGGAACATGGAAGAGGAGGAATGTACTAGGCTTTCATCCAACAATGCTAGAAGAATGAGGAAGGGAGTAAGAAGATGGTAGGTGGTGAGCACAAGAAATAGGAAGGAACGAAACACAACAACTACTTACTTCCTCACTGAGTTTGATGAGAAATGGAGTGCAAAAGATTTGTACATGGTTTTCAAGGAGAAAGGTGATATTTATGAGGTTATCATTCCCTCTAACAAAGACAAAAAAGGAAGGATATTCAGTTTTGTTTGTTTTTTCAATGTAACAAATGAAAGATTCCTGGCAACGAAACTTGATAACATTTCCCTTAAAGGTCGAAAGATTTTTGCTAACTTTCCCAAGTTAAAAGGAAAAAGGCTATTCATATGAAAGAAGGGGTTAATGGTAGGAACGTCAACAACTTTGTAAGGAGAAAGGGTTTAGGAGGCTTCGAGGAAGGTTGTAGGAAGAAGAACGTGAACCCTATCTCTAGCTTTCATAAAGCAGGAAAGATCCCCGAGAAAATGTATGCAGATATGACAAATGAAGGAGACTATCAGACTGAGAATGAGGGGGAAGGCAACAAATTTAAGGTTCATTTGAAGTTTCTGATGAAGGAAGATAAGGTCACTAGATTCGAGAATGCTTATATAGGGGTAGTCGAGAATCCAAAACTAACATATTCCCTTCACGATATCTTTCATGCTGAGGGTTATTTTTCGATCAAAATCATGCCTTTAGGTGCTAACTATTGTCTGTTAGAGGATATGGTGGAAGGAGAAATGAAGGCCTTGGTGGAAGGAGTCAGAGATTTGTTAGGGCAATGGTTCAATAAAGTCATAGGGTAGAAATCTTCATACATGGATATTGAGAGGCTTACATGGCTTCATATTTATGGGATTACATGCCATGCATGGAACTTCAGATTCTTCGAGCTCATCTCTTCGACACTAGGAGTGTATATTTGTGGATATGATCACACTTCGGTGAAATCAAAGCTTGACATGGCCATGTTGATGATTATAACTCTATGTGCATTTGTGATTAACGAAATATTCATATCAACAAGGACTTGTTTAGGATTAAAGTTATGGAAGAAGCACAAGGTCCCATAGTTATTCTCAAGTCAAAATTAACAAAGGATACAACTGCGATATCTAGAACAAAATTCTCAGCTTCTAGGTCAAAGAGTTGCAACGTAGGATCCGATGAAGGATCTTCCAGTGAAGAGATAGAGGCTGACTATATCCTACCCATAACTAACACCGATTTTGACATGTCGAGTATTGATGTGGAAGGTGGGAAGGAACTGATGGAATATGATTTTGGAAATGACAGTGCAACCAGTCCTTTATCCTCTTTCTCTTTCTCACCTTTTTGTGAAAATTAGACTTCTAATCCTAGTAGTACAGAGGTGGCCCATCAAGGAGAGACATAGATAACTCAGGTGTTCACGTCTATCATAAACAAAGTTTCGTGTCCCAAAGTGGCGGAGTCTTCAGAGCAGCATGAGGCTGACTTTAGGTTTGACAATTGTCATGTTGCCAAGAGAAACAACCTTAAAGGAAGTTTGGATGTGGAATTTGGGCCCAATTTGAATGATGTATCAGTTGAGCATGGAGTTGGGCCTTTCAACTTGTTAGCAACTTACAAAGGCCCGATTTCCTTTGATGAATTTTGTTTCAACACTATAAGTATAGGACCAAGAGAAAGAAGATTAGAGAGGTCAAGGACTTAGGAGAACACATGGAGATAAAACCCTCTTCTTTGATTGCCTCAACAAAAAGATAAATAATTACCATCCTAAAGTAAGTGGAAAAAATCAAACGGAAAGTGAAGTTGAGGTCGCCTTCTCAAGAGAGGAAATTATGTGTTGTGATTCTCTGACTGATTCGGATGTGGTGCAATGTAACAATCGTCTGAAGAAGAATCAGGAATCAGAGGTGGGGAGTATAGTGTGGGAAACCATATCTAAACTAAAGGTAGTGAGCAACGAGGAAGATGATTTCATGGTAGAAGCTATCAAGGGCATGAAGGTTAGGGATAATGTGGGAATGGCATTAAAGAAGGAAGGTAAAAAAGGAATCGATGATTATTTTAGCCCTCAACATTAGAGGTGGAGGTAACAGAATCAAGAGGAAGAGGGTTGGTTTTCTTGTTCAATCTAACAAGTTCGACATTTTCTATCTTCAAGAAACTAAGCTCCAGGACTTCAATTCTGGTCTGGCGGTGAATTTTGGGGATCGAAGGAAGTCGAATTGACGCACTACAATTTGAATAGAGCAACTGGTGGAATGGTTATTCTATGAAGGAAAACTTGTTAGACCTTATTCTAAGTTACTGAGGCGAGAGGTTTGTGGGGGTTAAGGTGAATTGGAAAGGGGTTAGTTATATTAATATCTATGTGTCTTGCACGTCAACGGTGAAGAGGAGGATGTGTGCAGACATCTTGAAACCAAAATCTCATGCGGTGGGAGAGGAATGGTGCTTGGGTGGTGATTTCAACGTGGAAACACATAAAGAGGAAAGGATCAGAGTAGTTAAGGGGGCCAGGAGTAGGTATATGGAGGATTTCAGAGGGTTTATAGAAGATATGGAGATTGTTGACATTTCGTGTCTAGGAGGCAAGTTCATGTGGTTTAATGGCACCAGAATCGCAATGAGCAGACTCGACATATTCTTGATTTCTGATAAGGTTTTTATGAAGTGGAACTTAATGGGTCAATGGGTGGGAAGACAAGAACTATCATACCACTTCCCTATTTGGCTGAAGTAGGGTAACCGTATCTTCAAGAAACTAAGCTTCGGGACTTCAATTCTGGTCTGGCGGAGAATTTTGGGGATCGAAGGAAGTCGAATTGACGCACTGCAATTTGAATAGAGCAACTGGTGGAATGGTTATTCTATGGAGGAAAACTTGTTATACCTTATTCTAAGTTACTGATGCGAGAGGTTTTTGGGGGTTAAGGCTAATTGGAAAGGGGTTAGTTATATTAATATCTATGTGTCTTGCACGTCAACAGTGAAGAGGAGGATGTGCGTAGACATCTTGAAACCAAAATCTCATGCGGTGGAAGAGGAATGGTGCTTGGGTGGTGATTTCAACGCGGTAACACATAAAGAGGAAAGTATCAGAGTAGTTGAGGGGGCCAGGAGTAGGCATATGGAGGATTTCAGAGGGTTTATAGAAGATATGGAGATTGTTGACATTTCGTGTCTAGGAGGCAAGTTCACGTGGTTAATGGCACCAAAACCGCAATGAGAAGACTCGACATATTCTTGATTTCTGATAAGGTTTCTATGAAGTGGAACTTAATGGGTCAATGGGTGGGAAGACGAGAACTATCATACCGCTTCCCTATTTGGCTGAAGTCGGGTAACCGTGACTGAGAATCGAAACCTTTTAGGTTTAATAATTGTTGGACAAATCATATGGACTTTGGTAAGTTCTGTACTGAAGAATGGAAGCTTATTACAGTTTCAGGAAGAGGTGATTATAGGCTTTATGAGAAACTCAAGAGGTAAAAAGGGAGATTGAAGTGGTGGAACAAGGAGGTTTTTGGATGGATAGATTTGAAAGTGAAAGAGAAGGTTGAGAATATCAATATCTTGGACTATTTGTTAGTTGATAATATAGGAGGTTCTATAGATAATCTTGTGAAAGATAAAAACTTGGTATACAAGGACTTGTGGAACAAACTGGAAGTTAAGAAAAGCATGATAAGGTTGAAGTCTCGGCAAATGTGGCTCAAAGAAAGTGATCTTAATACAATTTATTTTCACAATTCTTTGAAGGATAAATATAGGAGTAATGCAATCAGTATGGTGGAAACTTTGAGGGGCAGGGTAGAAGGTGTGAAAGAGGTTAAAGAGGAAGTGAAGTTGTATTTTGAGGCTTTCTTCAAAGAAAGTTGTCTGAACAGACCTATGCCCGAAGGCATATGTTTCAACAGATTGGCAGAAGTTGATATAACCTATCTTGAAGGATATTAAAGATGAGACTTGGAATTGCGACGAGAGTAAAAGTGTAGGACCAGACGGTTACACGTTGAAATTTTTTAAATGGTTTTGGTATCTTTTAAAGGATGATATCTTGAGTTTCATGAGGGACTTTCATTCGAAGGCAAGGCTGGCCAAAGCTTGTATTGCTTCGTTTTTGGCATTGATCCCCAAAGTTATCAACCTACAGTTGCTATCCGAACATAGACCTATTTGTCTCGTGGGTAGCCTACATAGGATTCTTTTGAAGCTTGTGGTGGGAAGATTGAAAAATGTTATAGGGAAGCTTATCTCGGGAAAAGTCTTATTGTACCATAAAATTTGCCCTCCCATTTTCTTCAAGAAACCTCCTCATACTCCTAGGGTTTTCAATTGCTCAAGGCTACTCAATCTTTGATCAGACAAAATCTCCTTCTAAGCAGTTGACTTGTAACTAGGGTTTCACTTTTCTCAAGTAAATTTGAGCTTGTAATTCCTCAAGTGGATTTCATGGTTCCTTATATGTCTCAAGGAATGCTCATGCCAAATTTCAAGCCTTGCATCACAAGTTTACTGAGTCAATTGCTCAGATGACTAAAAATCAATTGTATTGGGTAAAAAGTCAATTATGGTCAATATACAGTCAAACTTCAAGATTTTTGGTCAACATCAAGATTTTGAAGTTAAATTCATCATTTGATCAAGGGTTTATCATGATTCATCAAGAAAACTCTCAATTCATCAAAAGTCAAAGTTGCCAAATTAGGGTTTTCTTAAGGAGAAGTCAACTGAATTTTGACCAAGCATAACTTTCACATTGTTGTACCCTAAAATTTTCCCTCCCATTTTACTCAAGACATGCTCAATGAGGTCCTCAATTGCTCAAGGTTGACCAAGAATTGGCCAGACAAATTCTCCCCCTAAGCAATGGACTTCCAACTAGGGTTTCACTTCTCACAAAGAATTTTGGGTTACAAAGGCTTCAAGTTATTTCCATGGTCCCTAATATGTCATCAAGAATGTTCATGCCAAGTTTCATGCCTTGCACTACAAGCTTGCTCAGTCAATTGCTTAAATGCTTGAAAATCAACTACACTAGGTCAAAAGTCAACTGTGGCCAATACACAGTCAAACTTCAAGATTTTTGATCAACATCAACATTTTGAAGTGATATTCATCATTTGATCAAGGATTGATCATGATTCCTCAAGGAATGCTCTCAAATCATCAAGAAACCAAAAGTGCAAAATTAGGGTTTCCTAGAAAAAGTCAACTGAACTTTGACCAGGAATAACTTTCACATGTGAAATTCTGGCAGCAGATACTTAATGTCACAGTGAATGTTATGACACCGTATCTGACAAACTTGTACACACTCCAAACAGTAATTTAAAATACAGTAAAGAACACAATCAATTGTTAACCCAGTTCAGTGTGTAACAACACCTACTCTGGGGGCTACCAAGCCAGGGAGGAAATTCACTATAAGAGGTATTAATTTAGGAATAAACCAACCAGTTTATCTCCTTCACTTAAGACCTACCCAATGCAACTTCAATCTAAGTCCTACTTAAACCTGAGTTCCTACTCACTCCCCCTCAATCACAACAGTGATACTAATCTATTGATTAATGAGATTATGAAGACATTCTTCAATACACACACTTGATTTTGCTTCAAAGCTTTAATCAAGAGACACAACACTCGTGCTTCAAAGCTTTGAGTGATAAAAAACCCTTACAACCAAATCCTACTCCAAGTCACTTATTAAAACTATAATTGCTTGGCTCACAGTAGTTACAACTATACAATGCCTTATTGATCTTCTGTCAAAAAGTGTTGCTCACCATTTGGCTTCGTGAGAAATATATAAGCAGCCTATTCTTCTTTTATGGCTTCCATAAAAATATCTAGGGTTAACTAAAGTTAACCTAAAGACTTGGTCTTGGTCTTTCATCATAACAGATTAAGGTTAAGCAAGGTTAACCTAATGTCCACGTGAGCAAATGATTTGGACAATATTCTTCAACTCAGAGTAGCACACCAGATTCCCGAAAATTCTCAGGATAAATAAATCTGCACAATAACTTGATCAGTACAGGATGTCTTAACATTTGTTATGACATCATGTATCTTTCTCACTGATTTTGGTAGAACTCAGTACATATGATCATAGCTTAATGATCATGATATTCACTCATACTGAGTAGTTCCTGTAGAACATTCCTTCTGCAAAATGTACCTTTATCCCAGAATATTATGACATCAGTCATGACATTCGCAAATCTGGTTTTACCAAAAAATAATGCCAACAAAAAAACACTTACAAACTCCCCCTTTGGCAATTTTTTGTCTAAAACCCCTAAACAATCAAAGATTAGAATGCAGCAGAATTTTTTAATATCAGCTACCAATATCTAATTCTACCAAAATTACCACAATTTCTTCTCCCCCTTTTTAGCCATAAAGAGGCCAAAGGTACTAGTACTTTAAGTTATACAGTCATCCAAAAGGAAATTCAAAAAACACAGAAACAAAGAGAAGATATCAAATAGCAGCAACAGGTTCCAGCATTAATCTTTTCAACTCAACAAACACAGACCTTCAGGTACTGTCATCCCTTGAGGAAGCACTATTTTCAGCAGCATTTTCTGGTGAGCTTCTTGCAGAACCATCATGGTGTTCGTCATCAGCATCCTCTTCCCTCATTTGTTCTTCATTTTCCTCCTGTTCCAGACTAGCAATCAGCTCTTCAAGAGTCCTTTTCTTGCATCAAGCTCTCTGCAGGTTTCTTTTAGAACAACTATAAGATCAGCTTTCTTGGAATGAGCTTTGACCTTTGATGTCTCAGCAGATGTCATAACAATGTCAGGGACATGAGTTCCCTGAAACAGCTTATAGTGAAGACCAAGTGCAGGAGCTATTTTGCACACGGAGTCCTTTTCAACCAGAATATCAGGATACTGATCAATGATTATACCACACAAGAGAGAGGGAAAAGCAATAGGGCCTTTAATAGCACAACTCTCATCATGTTTCAATGTTTGATCAAAGATGTAGTTGCCATAATCAAAGTTTGTTCTGGTTCCAACAGCATAGATAAATCTTCCCAAACATGTGGAAATGGTGGATTTGTGGTTGGTGGGAACCCAGTTAGTTGCACCAATTTTGTGCAGTATGGCAAATTTCATACTCAGCTTGCTTGCAGTTAGCTTCCCTTTCAAGGGCCAGTGCTTGACTTGCTTGGCAGTGATGGTTTGACAAACCTGGTTGTCAGTAACTTCAAGCTCAAGATGAGCATCATCAGGCCTTCCTAGGTATTTGTTTATCACAGTAGGGGAGAAATTTACCTTCCTTCCTCTCACATAAACACTCTCAAAATCAGCTGACTTTCCATCAGCACAACCACCAGACAAATTTACTATGAATTCTTTGACAAGAATCTCATAGCAGTTGGAAAACTTGGCCACTGTTTTCATCAGGCCAGCAGCTTTGATTAGATCCATGACTTCCTTACACTCAATAGCACTTCTGTTCAGCTCCCTCTCCAAGGCAATCCTTTTCAGAAACACATACTTCCACCTGCTTGCATTTTCTGGATGGTGAAAGGAGATGTTGTCAATGGAAACTTCAGGAACCTTAGGCAGTTTTCTAGAAGAGGGTTTCTTCCTGAGAGGAATGTCTGGAACATTGCTCTCAACATCAAAATCAAAGTCTGATTCTTCATCAGATTCAGAGGGTTCAGGAGCCTTTCTTTTCTTGGCTATAGGTTGTCTCAAGGGTTTTGAGAGACTACCAACAGATAACTTAGCTTTTACCTTCCCCTTCCCTTTCGAAGTTCCATCTTTTTGATCCTTCTCAGCCTTGTTCTCAGACCTCGCCTTCTCATGAACAACTTCAATAGCCTTCTCTTTGGAGGGGCTTTGGGCAGCATCCTGCTTCTCTTTTCTACTTATCATCCTTCTAGCTATGCTAGGGTTGATATTGGCAATTAAATTATTGTCAGAGAATTCTTCATCAACATCAATAACAGGAGGTTCAACAGCCTTGTCAGTAGGGGTCTGGTGATCATCAGGTTTTTCTGCAGATTTCTCAATGTTGTCATCAGGTGTCTCAACATTCTGAGTGACATTGGGATCCCTTTCTACATTAGGGCTAGCATTTTCTTGGTTAAATGGTACAGATATGCTAGGAACAGAGTCATTCTCATTAAGAATCCTAGTGACTAGTCTGGGAATAGCTTGATGCACATAAGCAGAACCTTCCCTATTAGCTATCTCTGGAGGAACAGAAGATGATGGTTGAGAAGATTTACCAGATGGAGAAGCTTGTGATCTTCTTGCATGTCTTGTTCGTAGCTTCTTGACCTTAGTAGGATCAACTTCCATTTCACGAAGTGGATTTATCTCAAGAACATCAGCATCCATGCAGTTTACGATTGCCCTAGGTTCGGTGTCAGTGGGTGAGGAAGATGCAGTTGCCTTTGATGAAGATGATGACACATATTGTTGAGACATCTCGAGAGATTGAGCAAACAAGTGACAGCGAGTGTGAAATCTTCGTTTGAAGGAATGGAGAGTGGTACAGCAGAATGAGAAGAGAGAGATAAAAATATGTCTATTCCTCTTCTTAAACTTTTGGAAAGAAAGAGGGAAACAAATGATTAGCCCAATCAGAATAGACTCGATTAACATATCTCTTTCAACCCTTGTTTTAAGCAAAATTAATTGCTACATCTCTTCATATTGGCAAATACCTGGCTTGCCCCTTAAATTTTCAAACTGACTGGCATCAAGTGCCTTGGTAAAAATGTCAGCCAGTTGTAGTTCAGTGGCAACATGTTCCAGCTTAATCACCTTCTCCTCCACAAGATCTCTGATGAAGTGATGTCTAATGTCAATATGCTTAGTCCTGTTGTGCTGTATAGGATTCTTGGATATGTTAATAGTACTCAAATTGTCACAGTATAATGTCATGACATCTTGTGTGACATTATACTCAGTCAGCATCTGTTTCATCCAGATCATTTGAGAACAGATGCTACCAGCTGCTATATATTCAGCTTCAGCAATAGATAGAGACACACAATTTTGTTTCTTACTGAACCAAGAGACAAGATTATTTCCTAAAAATAAGCATCCTCCAGAGGTGCTCTTTCTATCATCAGCACTACCAGCCCAATCAGCATCACAGTAACCAGACAGAATTGGTTCACATCCATGAGAGTACAACATGCCATAATTGTAAGTTCCACTCACATACTTCAGAATTCTTTTCACCTGGTTGATGTGACTTACTTTGGGTTCAGCCTGGTATCTTGCACATACTCCAACTTCAAAGGCAATGTCAGGTCTGCTGGCTGTTAAGTATAGCAGACTTCCTATCATGCTTCTGTACAAGCTTTGATCCACATTTGCCCCACTTATGTCTTTGGACAACTTTAAATGAGTAGGTGCAGGAGTCCTTTTATGACTGACATTCTCCATTCCAAACTTCTTGACAATATTCTTTGCATACTTGCTTTGAGACAGAAAAATTGAGTTTGCCATCTGTGTGACTTGCAGTCCAAGAAAGTAGGTCAATTCTCCCATGAGACTCATTTCAAATTCAGCTTGCATCTGGTTAGCAAAATGTTTAACCATTTTATCTGACATTCCTCCAAACACTATGTCATCAACATAAATTTGAGCTACCATTATATTTCCTCCTTCATTCTTGACAAAAAGAGTTTTATCCAAACCTCTTTTCATGTATCCTTTGTCAGTGAGGAACTTTGTCAACCTGTCATACCAAGCTCTAGGAGCTTGTTTTAGACCATATAAAGCTTTCCTCAATTTGTAGACATGATCAGGATAGTTTGGATCCACAAATCCTTTAGGCTGTTCCACATATACTTCCTCATTTAAGTACCCATTTAGGAAGGCACTCTTCACATCCATCTGAAATAGCTTGAACTTAAGGAGACAAGCAACTCCCAATAGAAGTCTGATTGATTCCAGTCTGGCTACAGGAGCAAAAGTCTCATCAAAATCAACCCCTTCAACTTGAGTGTATCCTTGAGCAACAAGCCTTGCCTTATTCCTGGTGACAACTCCTTCAGCATTTGATTTGTTCTTGTAGATCCACTTTGTGCCAATGATGTTTGTTCCTTCTGGTCTAGGAACTAACTCCCATACTTCATGTTGCTTGAATTGGTTCAATTCATCTTGCATTGCTCCAATCCAGTATTCATCAGTCAAAGCCTCTTTAACATTTTTTGGTTCAATCTTAGACACAAAGAAAGAGTTTGTAATGATTTCTCTAGATCTTGTAATGACTCCACTGTTAGGATCTCCTATGATGAGTTCCTTAGGATGATCTTTCTGAATTATGATGGAAGGATCTTTGTTAGCTTCCTTTGATTCAGACTCTGATGGAGTAGGATTAGGCACATCATCCCTTTTAGACACTTGTGTTGAAGTCTCAAAGAATGTCTCAACATCATATGGGACATTTGTTTCCTCATGGTGATCATCAACTATGACATTTATAGACTCCATCATAACTTTGGTCCTGGAATTGAATACCCTATATGCTCTGTTGTTGGTAGAGTATCCTAGGAATATTCCTTCATCACTTTTAGGGTCCATCTTTCTCCTTTGTTCACGATCTGTCAGAATATAGCATTTGCTCCCAAAGACATGGAAGTACTTCACTGTAGGCTTTCTTCCTTTCCATAGTTCATAAATGGTGGATGATGTTCCCTTTCTCAAGGTGACCCTGTTATGGACATAACAGGCTGTATTCATAGCTTCAGCCCAAAAATGAATAGGAAGCCTTTTGGCATGTATCATTGCTCTGGCAGATTCCTGTATAGTCCTGTTTTTCCTTTCCACAACTCCATTTTGTTGAGGAGTTATAGGTGAAGAGAACTCATGATTGATTCCTTCTGAGGAACAGAACTCATCAAACTTACTATTTTCAAATTCCTTACCATGATCACTTCTGATTCTGACAATGCATCCTTCTTTTTCTCTTTGAATTCTTTTGCACAATTCCTTAAATACATCAAATACATCATACTTTTCCCTAATGAAGTTTATCCAGGTGAATCTGGAAAAATCATCCACAACAACATAGGCATATCTCTTTCCACCAAGACTTTCCACCTGCATTGGACCCATCAGATCCATATGTAGAAGTTCTAGCACCTTAGAGGTGGTCAGATGTCTTGTCTTTGGATGTGACATTCTAGTTTGCTTTCCAACCTGACATTCACCACAGACTTTCCCTTCATCAATCTGAAGCCTTGGAATCCCTCTGACTGCCTCCATGGATATGATCTTTTTCATCCCTCTTAGATGTAAATGACCAAGTTTTTGGGGCCACAGTTTCACTTCCTTTTCTTCTTTGGCTATAGAGCATACAGAAGAGTAGTTAGTGTTCTCAAACTCCCATAAGTAACAGTTGTCTTTTGATTTGACTCCTCTCATTACAACTTCTTGTTTTTCATTAGTTACAAGACATTCAGACTTGGTGAAGTTGACCTTGAATCCTAGATCACATAATTGACTGATACTTATGAGATTAGCAGTCAAACCTTTTACCAGCAACACTTCATTTAGGTTTGGAACTCCAGGGCAGTCCAAGTTTCCAACTCCTTTGATTTCTCCTCTAGCACCATCTCCAAAAGTGACATAACTAGTAGTATGAGGTTTGACATCATTCAACAGATTCTTGATTCCAGTCATGTGTTTAGAGCATCCACTGTCAAAGTACCAGTCTTCCTTGGTAGAAACTCTAAGGGAGGTGTGAGCTATCAGGGCTGCAGTCTTTTTCTTCCACTGTTGAGTATATGGTGCCTTATTAGTCTTAGGTTTGACATATGGGGTCTGATTAGGATATCCATATAATCTGAAGCAGAATGGCTTTCTGTGACCAAACCTTACACAATGATGACATCTCCATCTTTAATACTTTTTCTTCATATTTCTCTATTCTTGATGTTGAGTGCTATGTTGTGACATCTGCTTTGACATTTGTTTATCAGGCCTGGTCTTCTTCTTGTCAACAGCAGATTTCTTTGCAGCCACAAATCCTAGGCCAGACATGTTTCCTGCATTTTGTCCAGCCTGAAGGATTTCTTCCAACTTGTCAGTTCCATTTGTCAACATCTTGACAGACTTAGTCATCTGATCAAGTTTAGAGTTCAGCATTTGAACTTTACCTTCGAGATGGCTTATAGTAGTAGTGTCTGCCTTCTTCTCAGCCTCCAACTTCACTATGAGCTTTTTTTGTTTCTCATTTTGCTGACAGACTTCGGCACTTCTGATACATAGCTTCTTGTAGGAGTCAGCAAGTTCTTCAAATGTCACTTCCTCGTCACTAGAGTCACTATCAGAGTTACAAATACCAGATAGTGCAGTAACTAGTTTAGCAGATTCTTCTTCAGAGTTACTTTCTGAGTCACAATCAGACCAAGTAACAGACATTCCTTTCTTTTGTTTCTTAAGAAAGGTAGGACATTCAGCTCGAATGTGCCCATATCCTTCACATCCATGGCATTGGATTCATCTGCTTTGATTTCCCTTTTCTTCAGACTTAGTTCTTCTGCTGGAGTCATAGGATCTGCTAATGTCAGAGGGAATGGTCTTGACATTTGACCTTGACTTTGGGTCCATTCTCTTGATGAGTTTGTTGAACTGCCTTCCAAGCATAGCTATAGCTTCTAAAATATTCTCTTCATCACTCTCCTTGCTTTCATCTTCAGTATTGGATACAAGGGCTATGCTCTTGTTTTTCTTGTCAACATTGTCACTGATCCCCATCTTAAAAGTATGAAGTGACCCAATGAGTTTATCAACCTTCAAGTTGCAGATATTCTGAGCTTCCTCTATAGCAGTCACTTTCATTGCAAACCTTTTAGGCAAGGATCTGAGAATCTTTCTCACCAGCTTTTCTTCTGACATCTTTTCTCCCAATGCTCCTGAGGTGTTGGCAATTTCCAAGATGTTCATGTAAAACTCATGAATGGTCTCTTCTTCCATCATCCTTAGGTTCTCAAATTTGGTAGTGAGTGTGATCGGTGGATCTGGAACTGACTGTTTAACGCTGGTTCGCGAAATGTCGCGGAAGCAAGAGTCGCCACCGTCTTTTATTTTCTCCAAAGGGAAAGGACAAAAGCACAGAAAAATTCCTTAAAGAGATTGCTCTCGGTTCGGGAGGTAGGTTATAGAAAGGGAAGGTGTTAGCACCCTTTCTATCCATGGTTATCCATGGGCTCTTAGATACTTGCTCATTTGTGTTTTCAAAAATGGTTTGTTTGCTTTTCAATTGTGGGTTTTAAAAAGTTTCTTTGAAAATTCCAGTTCGACTCTTGTATCAGTCCTCAAGAGTGTTTGAAAAGTTGCTTTCGAAAGCTTTTTGAAAAGGTGTCAGTGTGAAAAGTATTTTTTTGATTTATTTTGAAATTAGAGCAAGTATCTAGAGTCGTCTACCTACCCTAAGGAATTCGTCTGTGTAAATGTCCTTTAAAGTAGTGCCATCCCACCATTGAGAGGTAGGTAGCACCACCGTTGGAGGTGTTCGGGTCAATTCGAGGTTCGGGACATGGTGATCACCAGAGCAATGGGAAGACACCTTAGAAGCTACCCTCATGCCAGGTTCCCGGATCATGAGGACTTACTAAGACATCCTCTACTCGACGATCACCTTTCGAGGCAAGGCAACAGTGAGGCGTACCCTAGGGGTGATGTGTGATTTGTGTGTCAGATTCATTTATTTTTGTCTTGTCATGTCAAAGTGATCTATGCGTTTGTTTTTATTTAATCATTCATTCTTGCATGCTTTTGATTAACAGTTAAACTATTTGTGAGAAAAGTAAATTCTAAGCTATTACAAATGGCGCGGGTCCACATCGCCAAAATTAACCAGGACCCGATTTGACGGAAAATAAATAAAGTAAAAGTGCGAGAAGTAATTACAAGGCTTCGGGAGAGGTACATAATTATTTAAGCAAAATAAAATAAATATGCGAACGAATAAGAAATTAAGAACATGGGTGTTGGACCCTTTTGCAAAAATTAAAATTAATGAGGAATTAAAATTAAAATTAAAAGAAGGCAAGAATTTGTTTTTTTGGTATTTTATGTTTTTTAGATTTAATAGAAAAAGAATTAATCAAAATATGACGCAAACCCTAATTCTAGTTATTTTAAATTATTGAGAAAACACTAGAATTTAACCTAAATTAACCCTAAGTTATTTTTCATGCAAATTTAATTATAAAAATAAATAAAATAAATAAATATTATTATAAGAAAGAAAAATTAAAAAGGAATAAAAACATTAATTAAACCTAATTCTACTTCTTTTTTAGATTTTTATATTAAAGGTATTAAAATTAAACCTTAATTTATACTAAATTCAATTATATACAATTTGTTTATGAAAATAATTAAAATAAAATACTTATTATATTTTGCTCTTTTTTCTGATTTTTTTATGTGTTTTATGATTTTATGAAAATATAATTAATTAAACAAACAGTAATTAAAAGAAAAATAAAAATTATAACAAGAATAAAAAATAGAGAAAATTAAGAGAAGTTGCAAACCACAGGGGTATCAGGCCCCAGGTAGGAGGTGTAGTTTAGCAATTCAGGCCCATTTGACCTTGGCCTTGTTGGACTTTTTTATTCACATGCTGGCATGTTGACTCAAGCCTATAGCGTTCATCAATTTTCAGCCTTTAATCTGATCTCCAGGAGCACGTGGATGGCTGGATCTTGAGGTGTATCATGATCCTCAACATAAGCGCTGCACGTGAATGTTAAAGGAAAAATAACATGGAAATTATTGAAGACCTAGGGCTCGAACCCAGGTCATATACATTGCCAATGCTCTCGCTTACCAACCGTGCCAACTAACGCGTTTGATATATAATAAACAAACAAATATTATAAAAGGAAATCAACGCATTAGTGGACTTCGCGCGCGAGATTCAAAAGAGCCAACCAGCGTGCGCCACGACTTCGTCTTCTTCATCATCCCTGAAGTACAAAAACATTGAGCAACGGTTTTTTACGCGTTGTTTAAGGTCAGTTTTGAGAAAATAGCGAATAAGCCTAGGTCATTCATAAATTAGGCGCGATAGGGGCTTTTTCTTCGTCCAGACCTGCTGAATCTAATGGTGGTGGTCATAAGTCTCAATTTTTCCTCGTTTTAAAATCCCCAATTAAGAACTCTGCAAACCCTAAAACTTAAACATGGTGAAATCGCGTATACAACATAAAAAGACAATTAAAGGTATTGGTTAGCTTCAGAACAAGGTAATAATCATGAATCAATGAATAAAAGTTACAAAAGATGCGTAAATCATGATGCACGATTATGAATTTTCCATGGAATATCTTGAATGCTGTATACCAATTCTTTGCGTTTTGATGGTGGTTTCTGATTGGAATATGCCCAATGACCTTTGAGCAAGCTATTGAAACAAGAATTGAGACCTGAATCGCCTTGCAAAGGTGTTTTCAGTTTTGACTTTGTGAAGAAAAATTTCAAGTTTGCTTTGTGTTCTTTTGCGCAGCTTAGTGTGTATTTGCATTAGGGTTGTGATCCTGGCATATGTAGTAGTGAATTAGGTCAAAAAGAATCAATCAAATCCATTGCATTCATAGTTTTGAAGATTTGATTTTCAAGCTTTATTTTCATATCTTTTTCCATGCAATTTTGTGTCAATTAGGATCCAATCAAACCAAATCTTCCCATATTTGAATGTGCACGAATTATTGAGTCTAAAACATGTGCAAAAAGATTTGTTAGGTTAAATTAAATATTTTTCATATATTTAAATGATTTAAATGAATTAATATAAATAAAAATTCAAATAAATAAATAAAAAATGAGAAAATACTTCCCTTTGGGCCAAGTGGTCGTGCACATGCTTGGAATGATGAATTATGGAAGAAACATGGGCCCATTAGCAATTTTTAGGTCATTTGCATCAATGTTGACTTTTCAAAATATCCAAAAATTTCCCAACTTCCACAAGGCACAACTTGCTCAATTTTTAGGCTTTTATCATGTTCTTGGACATTTTAGAAAGGTCTTTGAGTCCTCTAACCAATGCCTTTGGTCCCATGGCATTTTGATTTACCAATCTCAAGTTATGGCCTTTGACTTAAAGTCCCTTTTTGTTGACTTTTGAAAATGACCTATAATGTTGAAATTGATAACTTTTTGTGAGAGCATTTCTTGGACTTGAAGTATGAAGATGAGTTGTAGGAAATGTCTTTCTCTTCAACATGAGCTTTGGATGGAATTTTTCTGATAATCCATGTGAAAGTTATGCCCTGGTCAATTTCAGTTGACTTTTTCAGCTGTCCAAATAAGGAAACTTTTGCATCTTGATGATTTTCTGAGCCAAATTTTAAGAATCATGATCAAGCATTGATCAAATGATGTTTGTGGCTTCAAAATGATATATTGACCAAAAATTTGAACTTTTGACTGTCAAATGACCATTTTGCCCCTACAATTGACTGTAGTGCAATTAGGGTTTTTGACTGTGCAATTTTGTACTGAATGCCTTGAAACTTGATATGAGGATACTTGACCATATTTGTAGACATGTGAGACTTGATTGGGCCTTTGGAAACTTCATTTTCTTGACCAGAACACAAACCCTAGTTTTGACTGTATGGGAGACTTTTGCACTGTGCAACTCTTGGGGACTTTTGCAGCTTGATTTGGCAAATTCTTGAAGAATATGGGAGGGCAAATTTTGGGGTACGACAGTTGCCCCTGTTCAATCTTCTTAGACCTGAGGATGCAGATTGGCTGACGTGCCTTTCGTAATCCGAGGGTAGAAGATGATTGAACACTAGAGTGCCCAGAAATTTGCGCTCACATAGTAGCAGTGATGATGGGAATGGGCTTACAGATGCCATTTGGAGATTGATGAATAGGGTGATGGGCTTATAGATGCCATCTGGATGTTGATCGCGTAAGAGATTCCTTAGCGAGAACCTGCATACCTGCAACAGAAACATGAGTACCTGACACGTTGCAGGAGTTGTTTTCAGATGCTTGGTATAGATGTATCCTGACTGGTTACAGGAGCTGAGTCTGGAGCTTCCCAAGATGATGAATGAACCAGGGATGGTTGCTACCTTAGCATGAATGGTAAGAGAACCTTGGGTGATTTTAACTTCAACAACGCTCGTTGAAAAAATCTTGGTGGGAATTACCATCTTCGCAGGATCGGGACGAGAACCAATAGGAAAGGAATTATCACCTCACTCACCATCGGAGAGGGAACCATAGGAAAAGGAATTATAATCCGAAAGGAAAAAAAACCTAAAATGGAAATCTCATGCACCGTCGGAGAGAAAGCCAATAGGAAAATATAATCTTAAAGAAAAACCTAAAATGGAAATCTCATGCACCGTCGGAGAGAGAACCAATAGGACATTATAATCTCAAAGAAAAACTTAAAATGGAAATCTCATGCACCGTCGGAGAGAGAACCAATAGGAAAATATAATCTTAAAGAAAAACCTAAAATGGAAATCTCATGCACCGTCGGAGAGAGAACCAATAGGAAAATATAATCTCAAAGAAAAACCTAAAATGGAAATCTCATGCACCGTCGGAGAGAGACCCAAATAGGACATTATAATCTCAAAGAAAAACCTAAAATGGAAATCTCATGCACCGTTGGAGAGAGAACCAATAGGAAAATATAATCTTAAAGAAAAACCTAAAATGGAAATCTCATGCACCGTCGGAGAGAGAACCAATAGGAAAACATAATCTGAAAGAAAAAACCTAAAATGGAAATCTCATGCACCGTCGGAGAGAGAACCAATAGGAAAATATAATCTTAAAGAAAAAACCTAAAATGGAAGTCTCATGCACCGTCGGAGAGAGAACCAATAGGAAATTATAATCTCAAAGAAAAACCCAAAATGGAAATCTCATGCACCGTCGGAGAGAGAACCAATAGGAAAACATAATCTGAAAGAAAGACCTAAAATGGAAATCTCATGCACCGTCGGAGAGAGAACCAATAGGAAAACATAATCTTACAGAAAAACTTGATAACTTCTACTGAGTCTTCATCAGAAAAATCTGTTGGGAGTCGATTTAGCTGGACTAGAGAAGGTCGGGGACTGGATAAGAAATCTTTGGGGTCGATTAGCTGAACCGGTCTAGGTCTTGAAATATGATTTGAGAATTTCAACTGCATCTTTCCTGAAAAAGTAAAGGTCAGTCATATGCAATGCATGATATGGATCAAGCAATGATGTTCTCAATATAAATGCGCTTTGTATGATATAATGCGTCTATGCATGCTATAATGATGTATGTGATGTTTTATGAATGTATGTTTTCGTCTAGGAAAGTAAATACTTGACGGGTGCCGGGAAGTCATATCCTGGGCTGATGTTTGGAGAATAGATTTTGCTTCCGCTGGGGATGATAACTGCAAGAATACCGGTAGGAGAAGATGACTCCGTTGCGGAATAAACTTGGCAAATGGAAGATTCTGCGGGGAGAAAAGATACTCTAGCGACCATGCTGGGAAGCAATACTCTGTGGGAAGAGGGATGCCTTGCTGAGTGTTGATAATAATTTGCTGGGGATACCCTTGTTGTTGGAAGTGTTGATAGACTTCGCTGGGGATAAGAAGGCTTCGTCGACGACGCTCTTTCCGTGGCTTTTGGCTGAGGATAACCCAGTTATATCCTGTTAAGGAAATAACTCTTTAAATTAAGCCGAACGACGCGTTCGTGTTCTGTGAGGGGATAAGCTTAACTGCTTGGGGATATGAACTCCAATTTTCCTGGGGAAACTGGATTTTCCTGGGGAAGTTTGGATATATGGGGGAAGTGGTTCCTTTGAATGTTGATATGCCGCCGGGGAACAATCTTTAGACCAAGACTGCCGGGGATGCTTGTTATGAATATATGTATACTGCTGGGGAAGTATTGAGATCTACTGGAGGATACTCAATTTCCTTAAGATTTGATAACTCTGCTTGGAGAAGAGTGTACTGACTGCTGACTTATTCTCTGGGGAATTAAGATGTACTGGTCATGTTCTTTAGCTGAACCTACCTTGGTACCTTGGAGGACAGAACAATTAGATCGTTTGGACAACTCTTTATTGCCCCTGTTTCTAGTGTCACCTGTAATAAAATCCTTTGTTTCGTATGCAAATATTTATGAGTTAGCAAATTATTGTCAATGCATATATCACAAATTGAACCTTGGACGTTCTTCGCAAAACAAAACAGCAAAAAGAAAAATACTTGGCACGTTTAACTGAAAATATATTTGTATTGATTTTGAATGGCCCGTGAATAGGCATTTGGTGTACAAGAGGCTGACGTCCTAGTAAGAGGAACATCGCCGAACAAGAGATTTTATACAAATTTTGTACAAAAGAAAATAAAACAGCTGTGTGAAGTGAATGATCCCACTGGGTTTCAACTCTGCTATTGCCTTTATAACTCCGAGCGTCTCATCACTTGATGACCTTGGTTGAAGGTGAAGCTGACTGATCGATGCCGTCTGAACTTGATGTAGATACCGGATTCTGGATGCAAAGTGATCCAATGAGACATAGTATTACGCTTTATCCCTAATTTTTGCCTGGACCGCCCTTTCGGGTTTTCAGTCCACCGGGATACCCATTTTTGCCCAAGCCGCCTTTTCAGGTTTTCGACTTGCCGGGTGTACAGATTTTTTCATTTTCATCCCTTCATTTTTCCCGAACCCTTTTGGTTCGACGGGAAGCCCTAATTTTTGCCTAGGCATGTCAGCCTAGCGGGTCTGTTTTCATGCGTAGTATTTTTTTACTATGTCTGCATTGGCGGGGTGAGGAAGGTCGTCACCATCCATATTGGTTAATATCATTGCTCCTCCTGAGAACACATGCTTAACCACAAATGGCCCTTCGTACGTAGGGGTCCATTTGCCCCTTGGATCACTCTGAGGAAGGATGATTCGTTTGATTACCAGATCCCCAACTTGATATTCCTGTGGTCTGACCTTTTTGGTAAATGCCCTGATCATCCGTTTCTGATACGTCTGACCATGACAGGTAGCAGCAAGTCTCTTTTCATCAATGAGGTTGAGCTGATCAAGTCGTGTCTGGATCCAATCATCTTCGTTCAGATTTGCATCCTTCATTATCCGGAGGGAAGGTATTTGCACTTCTATCGGCAAGACTGCCTCCATGCCATAAACCAGAGAGAAAGGAGTTGCCCCGGTTGACGTCCTAGCTGAGGTACAGTACCCATGTAGAGCGAACGGTAACATCTCGTGCCAATCTTTATAGGTCACTGTCATCTTCTGCACGATTTTCTTGATGTTCTTATTTGCTGCTTCTACAGCCCCATTCATCTTCGGTCTGTAAGGAGAAGAATTATGGTGTTGTATTTTGAACTGTTCGCAGAGCTCAGCGATCATCTTATTGTTCAGATTGGTACCGTTGTCTGTAATAATCCGCTCAGGGATGCCGTACCGACAGATCAGGTTGTGCCGAATGAACCGTGCCACAATAGTCTTGGTTACCGTAGCATAGGATGCTGCCTCAACCCACTTCATGAAATAATCAATCGCCACTAGGATGAAGCGATGCCCATTAGACGCCGTAGGTTTAATCTCGCCGATCATGTCTATACCCCACATTGCAAACGGCCACGGCGCAGTCAGAACATTCATGGGAACTGGAGGAACATGCACCTTATCTGCGTAAATCTGGCACTTGTGGCATGTCCTGGAATGTTGGTAACAGTCAGCTTCCATTGTGGACCAGTAATATCCTGCCCGTAGGATTTTCTTAGCCATGGTGTGTCCACTGGAATGTGTACCAAAGGTCCCTTCATGTAGCTCTTCCATGATCCTTTCTGCTTCAATCTTATCCACACAGCGCAGTAAGGTTGAATCATGGTTTCTCTTGTACAAGATGCCGTTGCTAAGGAAGAACTTGGCTGCGAACCTTCTCAGGAACTTCTTATCATTGATAGAGGCACCTTCAGGGTATTCCTGAGCTTCCAGATATCTCTTCACTTCGTGGTACCAAGGCTTCTCAGTCACCAATTCAGTTTCGAGATCACAACAGTATGCCGGTTCGTCCAGTTTCCAGATGATGATCCGGGGAGCCTCATTATCCCATTTAACTTTGAACATAGAAGACATTGTAGCTAACGCGTCTGCCAGCTGATTCTCTTCTCTCGGAAAGTGTTCAAAGGTTATCTCTGTGAAGTGGGGGATCAGGGTCAACACACATTCTCTGTAAGGAATCAAGTTTGGATGTTTCGTATCCCACTCTCCTTTGATCTGATTGATCACAAGAGCGGAATCTCCGAAGACACTTAGAAATTTGATCCTTAGGTCGATCGCAGCTTGAAGACCCATGATACACGCCTCATACTCCGCCATGTTGTTGGTACAGTTGAAACATAGCCGGTCAGTGAGTGGAGTATGAGTACCTTGAGGAGATATGATGATGGCGCCGATACCATTTCCTAAAGCATTGGAGGCTCCGTCAAAGTGCATAGACCATCGGGATCCTGGTTCAGGTCCTTCATCCGGTCCAGGTACTTCACAATCAGTCACAATCATGATGCTTTCATCCGGGAATTCAAAGTTCATTGACTGATAATCATCCACAGCTTGATGTGCCAAGTGGTCTGCCAATACACTTCCCTTGATGGCTTTCTGGGTTGTATACTGAATGTCGTATTCCGTCAAGATCATTTGCCATCTTGCAATTCTCCCAGACAGAGCAGGCTTTTCGAATATGTACTTTATAGGATCCATTTTTGAGATCAACAAGGTAGTGTGAGTCAGCATATACTGTCTCAGCCGGCGAGCAGCCCATACCAAAGCGCAGCAAGTTTTCTCAAGCAGTGAGTATCGGGTCTCACAGTCGGTAAACTTTTTGCTAAGGTAATAAATGGCATGCTCTTTTCGGCCAGACTCGTCATGCTGCCCCAGCACACACCCCATTGAATTGTCGAGCACTGTCAGGTATAGTATCAGAGGTCTCCCTTCAACCGGTGGCATAAGGATAGGTGGTTCTTGGAGATACTCCTTGATTCTGTCAAAAGCAGCCTGACATTCATCGTTCCAACGTACTACCTGATCTTTCTTCAGCAGCTTGAAGATTGGCTCACAGGTAGCAGTCAGATGTGAGATGAATCGAGCAATGTAATTCAGGCGTCCTAAAAAGCCTCTGACTTCCTTCTCTGTCCTGGGAATTGGCATCTCTTGAATAGCTTTGACCTTGGCAGGGTCCACTTGTATTCCCTTGTCGCTTACAACGAAGCCTAGCAACTTCCCAGATCTTACCCCGAAGGTGCACTTGTTCGGGTTCAATCTCAGCTTGTATAGTTTCAACCGGTCAAACAACTTCTGCAGATGATCTAGGTGCTCTTCCTCAGTCTGGGACCTAGCGATCATGTCGTCGACATACACTTCTATCTCATGGTGGATCATGTCATGAAATAAAGCAACCATGGCGCGTTGGTAGGTTGCCCCAGCATTCTTCAACCCGAATGGCATGACCTTGTAACAGAAGGTGCCCCACTGAGTAACAAATGTAGTCTTTTCCATGTCTTCAGGCGCCATCTTGATCTGGTTGTAACCTGAAAAGCCATCCATGAAAGAGAACACCTTATGCTGAGCCGTATTATCAATAAGGACGTCAATGTGAGGTAAGGGGAAGTCATCTTTTGGGCTAGCCCTGTTCAGATCCCTGTAGTCGACACACATTCTGACCTTACCGTCCTTCTTAGGTACCGGCACCACATTAGCAACCCACTGAGGGTAAGAAGTCACTGCAAGGAACCCGGCATCAAACTGTTTCATAACCTCGGCCTTAATCTTCTCAGACATCTCTGGACGCATCCGACGGACCTTTTGCTTAACTGGAGGGCAGTCTTCCTTAGTTGGCAAGTGATGGACCACAATATCGGTATCCAACCCGGGAATGTCTTCGTAGGACCAGGCAAAGATCTCCATATAATCATGCAGCATCTTGGTTAACCGTTGCTTCACGCTGAGCTCTAGGCTGGCACCAATCTTTACCTCTTTCCTGTCTGCCTCAGTACCCAAGTTTATGGTTTCCACTGGCTCTTCGTGGGGTTGAATTGCCCTCTCTTCCTGAAGTAACAGTCTTGCAAGCTCGCCAGGCACTTCGCAACCATCTTCACCTTCGTCTTCGGCTAAGTTGATCGGATTTTTGAAGTCATAATTGGCAGTAGCAGAGTTGTTATCAGTGAGATCCAGAGTGGATTGAAACCTGTATGAGTGAGTGTGTGTGTAAATACAGCTGTTTTGAAAATTATGTAAAGGAAAAGAAAGACAGAAAAGGAACACAATATTTGCAATGCGGAAATACGTCCAAGATTTTCATTCATGATATATGAAATGACAGTTTGTATGCCCTCACAAATAGAACCACGGTGCCTCGGGTAAGACACCGGGCCATAGAGTTTATCATTGTTTATTACAAAATAACGAAACAAAGAAATTTATTACTGCGTCACAAAGGTAACAGGAGTATGGTCCTTAGCAATCCAATTGTTCAACCCGCCTTCAGCCGTTGGATAGATCCAGCTATTGAATTCAGCCTCATCCACTCCATTGTCTTCCCCAACAGCATTCACTCCTGAGCTTGTAATGAATACCGGAGGTCTTCCGATCTTCGCTTTCCTCATAGCTTTCTGACCTTCTGTGGTAAAACCCAGCCCAAATTTATCAGTCTTCTGAGTAAAGTCTGGAAGTCTGCCCCAGTTGGCACTTTCACTCTTCTGAACCACAGCCCGGGCATCCTTTAGGGAAGCCATCTTCAAAGGAACAATTTCTTCTGCTGTTTCTGACGCTGCTGTAATTGGAAGCACCTCCTCGAAATACTGAAAGGGGGTTTCAATAAACTCCCCATCCATCTCAATGTATCTGAAGGAGTTCAGGTGGCTCACCATATATTCCTCCTCTCCCTGCACAGTGACGATCTTCCCTCTGACGGGGTACTTCAGCTTCTGATGCAAGGTAGAGGTCACTGCCCCAGCCTTATGTATCCAAGGTCGACCCAATAGACAAGAGTAAGATGGACGGATATCCATCACATAAAAAGTGGAGTCGAACACCTGAGAGCCCACACGAATCGGAATGTCAACCTCTCCATGAACCATCCTCTTTGAACCATCAAAGGCCCTGACGATGATATTGCTGGGTTTTAATTCCAGGCCTTCACAATCTAGACGGTCCAAAGCCTTCTTGGGTAGCACATTCAAAGATGAACCAGTATCCACCAACACATGTGCCAAGGTAGTGCCCCTGCATTCGATAGAGACATGCAGAGCATCATTATGGTCTCTTCCCTTCGCGGTCAAGTCAGCATCTGAGAAACCCAAGCCATTGTCTGCTGTCAGATTTGCTACGCAATCAGTGAATTGGACTGCAGATGTCTCATGTGGCACATGGGCCGTCTTGAGGAAGGAGATTAGGGCCTTAGCATGGGCCTCGGAGCACAGCAATAAAGAGAGCATGGAGATTTTAGAGGGCGTGTGCCCCAGCTGTTCCACAACGTTGAAGTCACTCTTCTTTATAATCTTTAGAATCTCCTCCATTTCTTGTTGGGAGGCTTCAGCAGTTACAGGTATAGGTGCCTCCATCTGGGCAGGCTCAACTTCAACTCCTTTGCCCCGAGCATTGGATGACTCGGCAGCAGGAGAAACAATTGGATCAGCAGCAGGAATAGGTACGCTTGCAGGGGTTATGAGAAGTGGTCTTCGGGCAGCAGGCGGGGCAATGTCAGGCGAGAAGAGCCTGCCACTGCGGGTAACCTTGGCTGGGCCAGTGATGTCACAAATGCTGGCGCCAACGTTGAACTCTTGTTTAATCCCATTTACATATACGTCTGCCCCATAGTGCCAAGGGACAGCTTTATCAGATACATAGGGCAGGGGTCCCGGAACAGTGATAACAACAGGTGCAACGGTCATGATTTCAACGGGCTTCTTCGGGAGAGCCGGGATTGGATTATTGAAAATAGTCACCACAGAAACTTCTTCCACCGGAGCCAACTGAACAGCAGACTTCTTAAACAGAATCTCCTTGCTATCCATTAGGCTTTGGATACCTAACTTCAGCAAGGGACAACCAGATAGGGACACAGCACAGAACAGGCAACCCTCACTGCAACCCGGAAATAAACCGGCCAGCAGCAGGTTCTTCTTGACGGTCTTCAGAGGAGTGGCTAGATCATCCACGGAAACAGCATAAACATCTTCGTCGACAGCATTTACCCCATGCTGAGGCATAGGAGCAGTAACTACATTCGGCTTCGCAGGCGTTTCGAACTGTATCTCCTTTGCGTCGATAAGGTCTTGCACCTTGCTTCTTAAGGCCCAACAGTCATCAGTAGAGTGCCCCGGGCTATCTGAATGGTAAGCACAACGAGCATTCGGGTTGTACTTGGGAGAGGAAGTATTGGGGAACTTCGGGGCCTCTCTGACAGTCACTAAATTAGTGGATAGCAACTGTGAGGATCTGTGATAAGGTCATGCTTAAGCGGGTGAACTCTCTCCGGGGTCTTTCAACCTTTTGAGGGTTAGTTGGCCGAGGAGCAGCAGCAGGTTTAGCAATCATTACCGCACTGACAGATTGGCGGCACTCAGGTCTCTCTGATTTCCTGGAACCATATACGGCACTAGCCTCCTTCTTGAAGGGTTTCTTCTCAGAACTAGATGATGCACCCTTCGGAATTTTTCCAGACTTTAACCCAGCTTCAATTCTCTCTCCAGTCAAGATTAGATCAGTGAACCCTGCAGATGAATTCCCGATGAGATGGTTGAAAAACGGCCCAGATAGGGTCCCCAAGAACATGTCTACCAACTCCCGATCAGTCAATGGTGGCTGCACCCTGCCAGCCAGGTCTCTCCACTTCTGAGCGTACTCCTTAAAACCTTCGCTTGCACCTAACGACATACCCTGGAGTTGGGTACGTGTGGGGGCAAGGTCGGCATTATATTGATACTGCTTGTAGAAAGCAGTAGCCAACTCCTCCCAGTTACGAACCTTGGTCCCATCCAGCTGATAGAACCATTCGAGATGAGTCCCTTAAAGACTCTCCTGGAAGAAGTGGATCCATAAATTCTTATCCGCAGAGTACGGCTGAATTTTTCGAACATAGGACCTCAGATGCAGCTTGGGACAAGACGCCCCGTCATATTTAGAAAAGGATGGTGCTTTGAACTTATGCGGGATAATCACACCAGTTGACAAACCCAGATCTCCGAAATCCAGCCCAGGTACCCGTTGAACCTCCATAGCTTTCAACCTATCCTCCAGTTGCTTGTATTTGTCGTCTGCTGGAGGGTACTGCTCTTCATCAAAATCAGTCTCGTTGTCGGAGACTACCGGACTAGGAACCCTTGCTTCTGCCTGAGGACTACTCTTGCCAACAGAAGAACCAGCCTCTTCCTGCTGCAAAGCATTACCAAACCTTCGGCCCGAGTTGAACAGAACAGTTCTTCTCTTCTTCTTCTTCTCCTTCTTCAGGAGCATAGCCTTCAGTTCTTCTTGGCCTTGAGCCAGACCTTTGATTAATTCCTGGAATTGTGCATTCTGCACCTGAAGAGCCTTGATTGATGTCTCAGTTGATGAAGATTCAGGATTCATGATGCTGAAATAAACAGCGAAGAACTGTAAGCAACCTGAAAAGGGAAAAACCTGCTATGCACATGATGTATGAAATGCGTATGAGTTATGTTTTCAAAGACAATCGGGAATCAACTTTGTAAACAAAAAGGAACACACTTCATTAGTTTCAACTTTGCAACTGAAATTATTCAACAGGTTGCCCTTAGGCGTTACATGAAAGGAAATACTGAAAAGGAAATAAAACTGTAAAAGCACATCTGGAGCTCATTATTGATCCCATGGTCTCTTCTTCTCAGTACGGATGTAGGCATTCAGAGCTCTCTCATTCTCCAACTGCTTTGTCAGCTTCTGGATCTTTGATTCCTGCTCGTTGAACTTTTCTCGGTAAGAATCCCGCTCTTCTTGCAGTTGCGACCAAGATCTCTTCAATGTCTCATAATCAGTAGGTATCTGGGGAGGAAGGACAGTTGGAGGAACACCATCTTTATCAGGACACTCAAGAATGACGGGTCTGACAACTTCATACGGCATACCTAACTTCTGAGCACGGATGCGAACCCATTTGTAGTAGGCTTCCATAGGTAAAGAAGTCTTTGGCCCTAACTCTTGTGGGTCAGCTTTATGAACTTTATCCCAAGATTTGATGAACCTACGACGCAGCTCGTCACTATCCACCTGAAACTCGAAACTGATGTGAGGCACCAACATCTCATGGGGGCCTGCTCTTCTTGCTCTTCCAAACTGACGGAGTGCTAGACATGGATTGTAAGAGATCCCTCCTTGGGTACCAATCAGAGGAACATTAGGGTATTCCCCGCATCGATCAATAATAGCTATCTCGTCCAAACCTCTGCAAGTCCAAATGATGTCTTTATCGGTGAGAGACATTAACCTATGAGCCCAACCTCTTCCTTCTTGATTCTTCAGTACGAACTTAGGGAGGTGCGAAATAAAACACCTCACCAACAAAGGGATACAACACCATAGGGTTCCTCGTCTTCGGGTAGTGCGGGCGTGAAGTTGTTGCAAGATATCACCCAAGAGAGTGGGCACAGGATTCTGAGACATAAAGATCCTTATGGCAGTGACATTGATGAAGTTGTCAGGATTAGGAAACAGGACTAACCCATAGATTAGGAGAGCCAAGATGTCTTCATATGCCCTAAAGTCCAGGTCATTCCAGAAACTGTTAGCTTTGCCAATTAGAAACTTGGCCAAGAAACCCTTAACTCCGCTTCTAGTTACCCAGTTGTCTGTTACCTCTTGATGGGTCAAAGGAAGAGCTGCAGCAACATCCTCAAGCCTGAGGGTCTTTTCCCAACCAGTAAAGGGAGTCTAATCCAAGATAGGGATACCAAGCAAATCAGAGAACTCTTCCAGGGTAGGGACCAGCTGGAAGTCTTGGAAGGTGAAGCACTGGTACAGAGGGTCATAGAACTGGGTCAGAACACTCATCAACTGCTGATCCCGCTTTGCAGTGACTAAACTGAGGAGAGAACCATTCCTCTGAATGAAGGAAGTGGTATTTGGAATTCTGCTAACCAACTCATCAAGCAGCTCAGGTGAACGAACAAAGTTAAACCGGATAGTATTCCTTCGCACAGGCATCATAATGTCCTACAAAACAGAGCAAAGGTGAAACCCTCTTGTCTTTGAAATGGTCAGTCCTTATGCAGGATGCATGCAATGCTCATGATGCTATGATGTTATGATAAAGCACACCACATACATATACAAAGGCAAACATGGTAAGGCACGCAAGTCACACAAGGCAAGCCCCTAAAGTTTAGGCCAGCATGAGGTCTAGGTACTACCCTCTTTCAGTTTGTTGGTTCATACTTGTCCTAATCAAAAGTAACCGGGTTCTTAGAGGATCCCAATATCATTGACTACCCTTAATCGGTCATAACTCCAGCATCACAATCTTTTCTTGCGGCCAGAACCATCACGATAGTTTAGCCTCAATGGGCGTAGCATACTGCTACTGTTCTAAAGGCCAAGTTGTGTCAATTAAGGTTCTAAGGTTGTTGGTGCTTAATGACTCCTTAGAAGACCCATATTCTCCTCGTTGCGACACAAGGGATATCGGTACAGACCAAGGTGCCACACCAACGTAGCCACTGCTTCACCTGTGTCGGTCTACGCCGGACAGGTCCCTCACAGCTTATGCTACCTAAACAGGGTATCCCCAGATCCGGGTTAGGATCTATGTAACTCCGATGCAACCCACAATAGTAAAGCAAACAAATCAATACAAGTAAAAACACAGTTATGAACTAGCCCTAAGGTACACCTCACTTTAAGTTTAATGTCCCCAGCAGAGTCGCCAGTTCTGTGATCGGTGGATCTGGAACTGACTGTTTAATGCTGGTTCGCGAAATGTCGCGGAAGCAAGAGTCGCCACCGTCTTTTATTTTCTCCAAAGGGAAAGGACAAAAGCACAGAAAAATTCCTTAAAGAGATTGCTCTCGGTTCGGGAGGTAGGTTATAGAAAGGGAAGGTGTTAGCACCCTTTCTATCCATGGTTATCCATGGGCTCTTAGATACTTGCTCATTTGTGTTTTCAAAAATGGTTTGTTTGCTTTTCAATTGTGGGTTTTAAAAAGTTTCTTTGAAAATTCCAGTTCGACTCTTGTATCAGTCCTCAAGAGTGTTTGAAAAGTTGCTTTCGAAAGCTTTTTGAAAAGGTGTCAGTGTGAAAAGTATTTTTTTGATTTGTTTTGAAATTAGAGCAAGTATCTAGAGTCGTCTACCTACCCTAAGGAATTCGTCTGTGTAAGTGTCCTTTAAAGTAGTGCCATCCCACCATTGAGAGGTAGGTAGCACCACCGTTGGAGGTGTTCGGGTCAATTCGAGGTTCGGGACATGGTGATCACCAGAGCAATGGGAAGACACCTTAGAAGCTACCCTCATGCCAGGTTCCTGGATCATGAGGACTTACTAAGACATCCTCTACTCGACGATCACCTTTCGAGGCAAGGCAACAGTGAGGCGTACCCTAGGGGTGATGTGTGATTTGTGTGTCAGATTCATTTATTTTTGTCTTGTCATGTCAAAGTGATCTATGCGTTTGTTTTTATTTAATCATTCATTCTTGCATGCTTTTGATTAACAATTAAACTATTTGCGAGAAAAGTAAATTCTAAGCTATTACAAATGGCGCGGGTCCACATCGCCAAAATTAACCAGGACCCGATTTGACGGAAAATAAATAAAGTAAAAGTGCGAGAAGTAATTACAAGGCTTCGGGAGAGGTACATAATTATTTAAGCAAAATAAAATAAATATGCGAACGAATAAGAAATTAAGAACATGGGTGTTGGACCCTTTTGCAAAAATTAAAATTAATGAGGAATTAAAATTAAAATTAAAAGAAGGCAAGAATTTGTTTTTTTGGTATTTTATGTTTTTTAGATTTAATAGAAAAAGAATTAATCAAAATATGACGCAAACCCTAATTCTAGTTATTTTAAATTATTGAGAAAACACTAGAATTTAACCTAAATTAACCCTAAGTTATTTTTCATGCAAATTTAATTATAAAAATAAATAAAATAAATAAAATAAATAAATATTATTATAAGAAAGAAAAATTAAAAAGGAATAAAAACATTAATTAAACCTAATTCTACTTCTTTTTTAGATTTTTATATTAAAGGTATTAAAATTAAACCCTAATTTATACTAAATTCAATTATATACAATTTGTTTATGAAAATAATTAAAATAAAATACTTATTATATTTTGCTCTTTTTTCTGATTTTTTTATGTGTTTTATGATTTTATGAAAATATAATTAATTAAACAAACAGTAATTAAAAGAAAAATAAAAATTATAACAAGAATAAAAAATAGAGAAAATTAAGAGAAGTTGCAAACCACAGGGGTATCAGGCCCCAGGTAGGAGGTGTAGTTTAGCAATTCAGGCCCATTTGACCTTGGCCTTGTTGGACTTTTTTATTCACATGCTAGCATGTTGACTCAAGCCTATAGCGTTCATCAATTTTCAGCCTTTAATCTGATCTCCAGGAGCGCGTGGATGGCTGGATCTTGAGGTGTATCATGATCCTCAACATAAGCGCTGCACGTGAATGTTAAAGGAAAAATAACATGGAAATTATTGAAGACCTGGGGCTCGAACCCAGGTCATATACATTGCCAATGCTCTCGCTTACCAACCGTGCCAACTAACGCGTTTGATATATAATAAACAAACAAATATTATAAAAGGAAATCAACGCATTAGTGGACTTCGCGCGCGAGATTCAAAAGAGCCAACCAGCGTGCGCCACGACTTCGTCTTCTTCATCATCCCTGAAGTACAAAAACATTGAGCAACGGTTTTTTACGCGTTGTTTAAGGTCAGTTTTGAGAAAATAGCGAATAAGCCTAGGTCATTCATAAATTAGGCGCGATAAGGGCTTTTTCTTCGTCCAGACCTGCTGAATCTAATGGTGGTGGTCATAAGTCTCAATTTTTCCTCGTTTTAAAATCCCCAATTAAGAACTCTGCAAACCCTAAAACTCAAACATGGTGAAATCGCGTATACAGCATAAAAAGACAATTAAAGGTATTGGTTAGCTTCAGAACAAGGTAATAATCATGAATCAATGAATAAAAGTTACAAAAGATGCGTAAATCATGATGCACGATTATGAATTTTCCATGGAATATCTTGAATGCTGTATACCAATTCTTTGCGTTTTGATGGTGGTTTCTGATTGGAATATGCCCAATGACCTTTGAGCAAGCTATTGAAACAAGAATTGAGACCTGAATCGCCTTGCAAAGGTGTTTTCAGTTTTGACTTTGTGAAGAAAAATTTCAAGTTTGCTTTGTGTTCTTTTGCGCAGCTTAGTGTGTATTTGCATTAGGGTTGTGATCCTGGCATATGTAGTAGTGAATTAGGTCAAAAAGAATCAATCAAATCCATTGTATTCATAGTTTTGAAGATTTGATTTTCAAGCTTTATTTTCATATCTTTTTCCATGCAATTTTGTGTCAATTAGGATCCAATCAAACCAAATCTTCCCATATTTGAATGTGCACGAATTATTGAGTCTAAAACATGTGCAAAAAGATTTGTTAGGTTAAATTAAATATTTTTCATATATTTAAATGATTTAAATGAATTAATATAAATAAAAATTCAAATAAATAAATAAAAAATGAGAAAATACTTCCCTTTGGGCCAAGTGGTCGTGCACATGCTTGGAATGATGAATTATGGAAGAAACATGGGCCCATTAGCAATTTTTAGGTCATTTGCATCAATGTTGACTTTTCAAAATATCCAAAAATTTCCCAACTTCCACAAGGCACAACTTGCTCAATTTTTAGGCTTTTCTCATGTTCTTGGACATTTTGGAAAGGTCTTTGAGTCCTCTAACCAATGCCTTTGGTCCCATGTCATTTTGATTTACCAATCTCAAGTTATGGCCTTTGACTTAAAGTCCCTTTTTGTTGACTTTTGAAAATGACCTATAATGTTGAAATTGATAACTTTTTGTGAGAGCATTTATTGGACTTGAAGTATGAAGATGAGTTGTAGGAAATGTCTTTCTCTTCAACATGAGCTTTGGATGGAATTTTTCTGATAATCCATGTGAAAGTTATGCCCTGGTCAATTTCAGTTGACTTTTTCAGCTGTCCAAATAAGGAAACTTTTGCATCTTGATGATTTTCTGAGCCAAATTTTAAGAATCATGATCAAGCATTGATCAAATGATGTTTGTGGCTTCAAAATGATATATTGACCAAAAATTTGAACTTTTGACTGTCAAATGACCATTTTGCCCCTACAGTTGACTGTAGTGCAATTAGGGTTTTTGACTGTGCAATTTTGTACTGAATGCCTTGAAACTTGATATGAGGATACTTGACCATATTTGTAGACATGTGAGACTTGATTGGGCCTTTGGAAACTTCATTTTCTTGACCAGAACACAAACCCTAGTTTTGACTGTATGGGAGACTTTTGCACTGTGCAACTCTTGGGGACTTTTGCAGCTTGATTTGGCAAATTCTTGAAGAATATGGGAGGGAAAATTTTGGGGTACAACAGTGAGCATCTGAAGTCTTGACATTTTTACTTTGGATGTACCCTCATGGGTGGTTTTGAGAGTGTCCCAAACATCCTTGGCCAGTTCACATTGATGTACTAGTCTGAATATGTTTCTATTAATTCCATTGAACAAGGCATTTAATGCTTTAGAGTTACCCAGGGCTAACTCATCTTCTTCTTTGCTCCATTCTTCCTCAGGTTTCAGACTAGTCGTCCCATCTTTCCCAGTTATGGTGGGATGGTTGCATCCTTTGTCAGCAACTCTCCAAGCCTTTTTGTCCAGTGACTTCAAGAAGGAAATCATACGAGGTTTCCAGTAGTCATAATTTGATCCATCCAGAATAGGTGGTCTATTCCCAAATCCTCCTTCCTTGTCCATAGCGCCAGAAAATAATATCCCTAGATCTCACCTAGAAAGACAGGCAGGGTGCCTGCTCTGATGCCAATTAAAATTCTGGCAGCAGATACTTAATGTCACAGTGAATGTTATGACACCGTATCTGACAAACTTGTACACATTCCAAACAGTAACTTAAAATACAGTAAAGAACACAATCAATTGTTAACCCAGTTCAGTGTGTAACAATACCTACTCTGGGGGCTACCAAGCCAGGGAGGAAATTCACTATAAGAGGTATTAATTTAGGAATAAACCAACCAGTTTATCTCCTTCACTTAAGACCTACCCAATGTAACTTCAATCTAAGTCCTACTTAAACCTGAGTTCCTACTCACTCCCCCTCAATCACAACAGTGATACTAATCTATTTATTAATGAGATTATGAAGACATTCTTCAATACACACACTTGATTTTGCTTCAAAGCTTTAATCAAGAGACACAACACTCGTGCTTCAAAGCTTTGAGTGATAAACAACCCTTACAACCAAATCCTACTCCAATTCACTTATCAAAACGATAATTGCTTGGCTCACAGTAGTTACAACTATACAACTCCTTATTGATCTTCTGTCAAAAAGTGTTGCTCACCATTTGGCTTTGTGAGAAATATATAAGCAGCATATTCTTCTTTTAGGGCTTCCATAAAAATAGCTAGGGTTAACTAAAGTTAACCTAAAGACTTGGTCTTGGGCTTTCATCATAACAGATTAGGGTTAAGCAAGGTTAACCTAATGTCCACGTGAGCAACTGACCTGGACAATATTCTTCAACTCAGAGTAGCACACCAGATTCCTGAAAATTCTCAGGATAAATAAATCTGCACAACAACTTGATCAGTACAGGATGTCTTAACATTGGTTATGACATCATGTATCTTGCTCACTAATTTTGGTAGAATTCAGTACATATGATCATAGCTTAATGATCATGATATTAACTCATACTGAGTAGTTCCTGTAGAACATTCCTTCTGCAGAATGTACCTTTATCCCAGAATGTTATGACATCAGTCATGACATTCGCGAATTTGGTTTTACCAAAAAATAATGCCAACAAACAAACACTTACAACATGCTTTATCAATTTTGCCCCAACCAAAGCTCATTTTAAAGAAAATTAAATTCCCTACAACTTTTCTCTTGCTCTCAAGTCCAAGAAATGTATCACTGGAAAGAAATGAGCCAATACATTATAGGTCTTTTTGAAAGTCAACAAAAAGGCATTTTTTGTCGAGGCAAGTTACATCAAGATAAATCCTACAAATACAAAATTGGTAGACATAGAGATTGTAGGGGACATCTTGAGATTTCTAAAAAGTTCAAGATCATCTCCAAAAGATAAAAATTGAGCAAGTTATGGTTTGCAAAAGTTTGGGAATTTTGATGATTTTCAAAAAGTACACATTGAGCAAAATTGTATTTTTAGACCAATGGGCCTACTTTTTGGATTTCAAACATGCTCATAGTGTCTTAAAGGACCTCTAAGTCCATTTTTGCACGGATTTGATTTTATTTTCATTTATTTTGACTTTTTATTTAATTTAAAATTAAATAAACGAAAATAAAATGCAAAAATTAAGGGCCATGACATTTGGGCCTGACTTGACCCATCAAGAGGACCCAAAATTCGTACAAATCATGTGAAAAAAAGGACCAGGTTCATCATGTTTCAAAAATGGCAAAAAAATTCAAAAAAATGGCATATTTTCAATTTGTGATTTTTTTATTCAAAGCATGGTTAATGACAATGATTCTTTCCATGTTTGCTTGTCCTTATATCCCTCTATAAATATAGAGCAAGAGTGCAAGCAAGGGATACACATACATAGCCTGAGAAGAACTCTACAAAGTTTGCAAAAAAAAATCAAAATTGTCAAAAGTGGCATTTGCATTTCCAGCCATCATTAGTCCAAACCAAGGGCATAAACCATTCCCTGAGAGTCTAAGGATTCACGTCCAACCCTCATATGAGCCTGAAACGAGTTAGAGCATAATATCTCCATCTCACTGATCGGTAAAACTTTTCTCAATCGAACCTCTAAATTTGTGCATTGTTAATTCATTTTGTTTGCATATATCATGTAGTATAATTGTTTAGAACATATTTTACGTATTGCTTTTGAGATTTGATGCAGGGATGGCAAAGCACCATTGTTAGGGTTCCAAAATAGTTGAGTTTCAAACTGAGTGATACCATAAGTTTTAGGACAAACAAATGGTGCCACTAAACTCGCATCCCCCGAATTAGGGGGGGTTATGACCTTTATTTCCTTTAACTCATCGTGTTTTGCAAATTACGATTTTGTTAGAACAAGATTAATTCTGATCTATCTTAGAGTTTTGATGATAATAATAAATTATATTTTAGATAATTTATACTCTGATGAACGTATTTGACTGTTTCAGATAATGTTCTAACATAAGCATTCTGAAGTGCTAAGCTAAAAATTATGAAGAAGTTCTTTAATGAAAGAACCATTTTTGTTTTAAGCGCAACTGCTGACTCTAGTAAGACAATTTATTTAAATGTATCTTCTAACATTTAGCAGGATTCCTTGCTCAGAAGATTACTTGAAAGCAAGTGTTGTTTAGAAGTTATTTGAAAGCAAGCGCTGATCAAGTTCTTAGCAAGCAAAGCACTGCCTAGAAGATGAGTAAAGCATATTCTGAATTCAAGACGTTGAAGCAAGTTATGAAAGAACGTTAAAGCCAACTTGTCTTATCAAGCGTAGGAAACATGTTCTTACAAGTGTCGTTTGCTCATTAATGCAAAGACGGTTGCAAGCACTCAAGTGTCTAAGCTAGTTTCTTGGAAAATGGAATAATGCAAGGAAACACGCAAGCATTTAATGCTCTCCACTTTTCTGAAGGCAGCAACAGTATTTTTGTTCCTACTATATATAGAAGGACATTTATTGCAAGCCAACTAACCAATCAATTTCAAAAAAAAGAAGCAAGAAACTACGTGAAAAATTTTGGGCTCACAAACTCTTTGTTCATACACTTTGTGCAATTTATTCTAAGTGAAAAATCACAATTGTAATATAGCTTGATTAGAAGCGAAATTTTATTTCACTATCTGTAAGATTAAACTCTTGTAATTGTTCCTTGAGAGACCAAGTTTGGTCATATTTCTCAAGTAGACTAGGACTAGATTTAAGTCTTAGTAGTGTTAGTCACTTGTAAGATTACTTGTGCATTGTTAGTCACAACAATTGTTGTATGTTTGTAATCAGTTGATTATAGTGGATTAAGTCCTTGTTGAGAAAGGCAAAATCACCTTGATGGGTGGACTGGAGTAGTTTGAGTTCAAACGAACCAGGATAAAAATAACCTTGTCCTTCCATTATTGTTGAGCTTTGTTTTGAAAAGAAAAAGAGTCACTTATCCACCCCCCCCCCCCTTCTAAGTGTTTTCTTACCCCTTAAATTGGTATCAGAGCTTGACTCTGAGCACAACACTTAACTGTGTCAGGAAAAGATCCAGAAGAAAACACAATGGCCGCTGAACAAAACAACAATAGTTACAATAAAACTCTTGTTTTTTATGGAGAAGATTTTGAGTACTGGAAAGACAGACTAGAAATTTTCTTTCTAGGTCATGATAGTGATCTATGGGATATAGTCTTGGATGGTTACATACATCCTACTGACTCAGAAGGAAACAAAGTTGACAGAAAAAATATGGATAGACTACAAAAAGCTGATTTTAAAAATCATCATAGAGCTAGAAATATTTTTCTAAATGCTATCTCTAAAGTAGAATATGAAAAAATCACTAATAGAGATACAACACATGATATGTTTGAGTCTCTTAAAATGACTCATAAAGGAAACGCTCAAGTAAAGGAGTCTAAAGCTCTGGCTTTAGTTCAGAGGTATGAAGCCTTCAAAGTTGAAGAAAGTGAGTCTATAGAAGCAATGTTCTCTAGGTTTCAAACTATGATCGCTGGTCTGAGAGTTTTGAACAAGGGATATACCAAAGCAGGTCATGTGAAAAAGATCATCAGAAGCTTACCCAGAAGATGGGCACCAATGGTCACTACTTTCAAAGTTTCTAAAGATCTGAACAACGTGTCTCTTGAAGAACTCATCAGTGCTCTCAGAAGTCATGAGATAGAACTTGATGAGAACGAGCCTCAAGAGAAAGGTAAGTCCATTGCCCTTAAATCAATTATAAAATATGAAACTAAAGCTTTTCAGGGTAAAGAAGAAAACTCTGAAGAATCTGCTTCAGAAGAAGATGAACTATCCTTGCTCTCCAGAAGGATCAATTAGTTGTGGAAGCACAAGCAGAAGAATTTCAGAAACTCCAGAAGAACATGAAATGACTCTGAACAATCCTTTGGATACAAAATATCAAGTAACAGAATCATTACCTGCTATGAATGCAATAAACAAGGTCACTACAAAAGTGAGTGTCCAAGGTGTTGTATCCCAAAATTTGCCCTCTCAATTCTCAAGGTTTTTCTTACAAGGATTCTCAAGGTTCAAGCTTGCACAAGTGCATTGGGATTTTCCAGTACCAAAATTAAAAGGAAACTGTCAAAAATGGAGAAAACAAATAAAAATAACATTTTGACAAATTTGGTGGAAAACATGTCTCCTTCGATTCAACATACTTCGATTGACTCTTGGCCTCTTTCGATTGCTCAAAATGGCTACTAACGTGCCTCTTTCGAACCTGGACTTTTTGCCCCATGTATGCCTCTTTCGAACCTGGACATTTGGCCTCATGTATGCCTCTTTCGAATGCAACTTGGGTACATCCTTCGTTTGGATTGGAAACATCCTTCAATTCAACCTTTCGATTGGACAAGCGTGCTGCCTGCATGGTTGCAATCGAAGGCCATGACCTACTGGCCACACATGCCCCTGCAAGGAAACCCTTTTCGATTCACCAAGCGTGCTGCCTGCAAGCCTGCTTCGATTTGGACAAGTTTACTGCCTACAAACGTGCTTCGATTGGGCAACATTGCTTCCTTCAAACACGGACTTTCGATTGGGAAATATGTTTGCTTCGAGCAGGAGCTTTCGATGGAGCAATAGCTTCCTTCGAGTTAGCTTGTTTCGACCACAGGCTTCGACTGAGACAGAGGCTTCCTTCGAACCAGTGCGCTTCAATCTCACTCTTGCCTTTGACTTAAACCCAAATCTCGTTTGCCAGGCTGTGTTGCGTCCAAATCTCTTCATAGTCAAAAGTTTGCACAAGGGTTTCAAACTTTGTCTGTTGGATACTGCTATTTTGGGCTAAAGGCTACATACTTTTTCTTCAAGCAAAGAGTACTTTATCACAAAAGCAGCTTTCCATCTAATTTCAGTCTGAGCACAAGCAATGTCATATCTTCTGCACCCCACTGCTGCTGCTTCCAACAGGCCCCTCTCTTGTACTGTCACGTTACCCAGTATTTTATTATTTTTGCAAGGCTTGCTGTTGAAGATATGTTCATTATTTCTCTATAAATAGAGGAATTTTTTACAAAGCTGGGAGAGACTTTCAAGCCAGAGGAACGAATCTGCAGAAAATTGTTCTCAAACACAATAAAAAAATCTCAAGTTCATCAACACTTGAGAAATCAAAAATATCCAGAATCCAAACACTTGTTTCCTTAGAACCTGAAACATCCATACACCTTGTTACCCTTCAAATCCAGTAGGAAGAACCTCACACTTGTTCTTCTCTGTTGAATCTAGTATCAAGGACATAACCCCTGGTTTCTCCCTCCGAATCCAGAAGCATTCAAGGAGACCACTTAAAGGCCCAGCACACGTTCCATCCTGAAGCAAGGTAAGTTATTCTTACCTTTGGGCTTTTCGTTTCATGGCATGACATGTAAATATTCTTGTTCGTTCCAAGCATGTACATATTGCTGTTCCTTTCGTTTCCACCCTGTTAACATGTTTCGTTTTGCTTTCTGTTTACCTGAACTAGTTTTAATTATTAAACTGTTTGAAAGATAAATACTAGCATGGCCTTAGGCCATGTTGCCATTTAATGCTTGAAATGAAAGAAATGGGAGACAGGAGTATGAAACTGAGCCTTTGGTTTCCACACTGACTTCCAGGCCCAACCAGAGGCACGCCCACACTGATTTCACTGGCCCAATCGAAAAAGGCAACAAGGCAGAAAGGCCCCAGTCGAAGGATACAACTTGCTGCTGCCTTTGCCCAATCGAAGGACAGGACCTCGCCCCTGCCAAGGCCCAATCGAAAGACGTGACTTTGTTGGTGCTAGCCCCAATCGAAGGAGGCCAGCAGAATGCAAACCGAAGGCTGCTAGTCCCAATTGAAGGAGGCCAGCAGAATGTCAATCGAAGGATGCTACTGCCTGGGTCGAAATGCACTCATTTTTTACTTTTATCTTATTTTTTCCTTCATATTTTTTATGCCATTCAATATGGTTGTAATAGTGTAGGATTTATTTTTTGCACTTTTTATTTACCTTGTACAAATGCTAGTAATTAGGTGTGTATGATAAGATAAAACCAACAAATCGACCACCAAAAAAAATCAAAGACAAATGCATGCAATCAAACACACATTTGCACACTTACACCCTTAGGGTAATTCCACTTGTTGCCTATCGGAAAATAGTCATGTCCCATAAGCATGGGCGTTTTAGCAAAGACCCTCAATAAAAGATCATAGTCCCTCGATGACCCTCGATGTTGCCTTCGATAAACGATCTAGTCCCTAAAACGACATTGCTAAAACGTCCCATATGTTGCCTTCTATGACTATACAAGCGTCCCGCGCCTGTCCTGTTAACATCCTAACGCAAGGTTGTTCACCAAATACAATGGTGAAACAACACTGTTAAAAGGGTTAAAGCATGAGAAAGATCTTTGAGTAAAATAGGGTAGATAGCTCTTAATTACTTGATCAAACTTGCAAAACACACTTGCCATTTTCAAACACATCTCACAAACACACTTTTGAACTATTTTCGAAACAAACACTTTGTTGGTGTTCTTATAGAAACGAGAACCATTACGAAGTTCCATTTTCAAAATACTTTCAAAAACACACACCACAAGCACATTCAAACAAAAGCAAGTGATCTAAAACAAGTAACTAAGAGACCATGGATAACCATGGATGAAAAGGGTGCTAGCACCTTCCCTTTTCACAATCTACCCCCCGAACCCACGAAAACATCTCAAAGGTCTTTCCTGTGCTTTTTGACCTTTACTTAGGATAAAATAAAAAGTCGGTGGCGACTCTTGCTAAACCGAACATTTGCGCATACAAACGTAAAATACCAAGTCAGTTCTCCCACCGTATCACAGAGCTGGCGACTCTGCTGGGGATTACTTCTAAAAGTGGAGTTACCTTAGGGTTTTAGATCACCTTTACATGCTTGCTTTGATTGCTTTGATTGCTTTACTTTTTGGTTTCCTTGTTTGGGTTTGTTGTAAATCCTACACCCGGATTTGGGGGCACCTTTTTAGGTAAATAGCAATAAATTGTGAGGGAACTGTGCGGGGTATACCGACATGGTTGAAGCAGTAGCTATGTTAGTATGACATATTTGTGGGTACCGGTAGCCCTTGAGTAGTCAAGGAGAATACGGGGCCGCTGAGCGATGTCATGAAGCACTAACGAACTCTTAGAACCTTACTTGACCATCTTGGCCTTTTTAGGGGTAGTGAGATGACCGACTTTGGTGCAGTCCGAAGTTGGTAGATACTCGATACTACACTCATTGAGGATTGTTTTCTTGGAATATTTTGGTCGCCAGTCAAGTGGCTAAACCAAAACAATGAACACAGAAAATAATCCAGTGATATTGAGCTCCTTAGAACCCGGTTTCTATTTTAGGACAGGTTGAGCCAACTAACTTCAAGAGGATACTTACCTATGAAACCCCATGCAAGCCTAAACCTAAGGACTTGTCTGCTTTGTGTGAATATAATTACCGGTATATACACTTGCTTACTTCTGCATACATGTACATAACATCATAACATCATACCATAGCATTTTCAATAACCATTTCAAGGATCTCAAGGGTTTTTTGATGCAGGGTCACGTTGAACCAGACGTCTACCAAAGGACAAGAGGTTTCATTTTCCTCTAAACAAACATCGTCAAAGATCAAGTGCAACAACTTGAATCAGGGGCTATGACCCACTTGACATGGTGAGCTTAATTCTCGTGGAAAGAAATCCACCGATACAAAGTTATCCAATCAAAGATATTGATCAAAGTTCAACCTCTAACATTTTTCTTGTGTTTACCCCAAGAGATTCTTGAAAACATGCATCCACATATCATGAATTGTATCATAACAGGTTTTCCTTTTCAGGTTTCCTTATTCTCTTACTGTTTATTTCAGTAGACATGGCTCTAGAGAAGACTATCAAGGATATCCAAGCCCAAAATGCTCAACTTCAAGAAATGTTCTTGAACCTATCCAAGGGGCAGGAAGAGTTGAAAGTACTCCTCGCTAAGAACCTGGCCGAGAAAAATTCGGAAGACAATAAGGACAAACAGTTGGAACAATTGCAAACTGAGGTTGAAGCAATGAGAACCCAAATGCTAGGGCAGATGGCTCTTATCCAAGGCCTAGCCCGAAGACAAGAAGAGTTGGGAACCATTATCAATCAATTTCGTCAAGACAGTTGCAACCGTATGAGGCAAACAATCAGGATCGGAAATCAAGGCCTTGCTCAGCTTCCCATGAGACAAGAAACCGGTTTAAAGGAGAGAAGACCTTCTCACTTTGCTTCCACATCACGACTACAACAACGAAATAATCAGCCAAAGGGGGAAAGACTTCAAAGGCAATTCACCCAAATCAACATGCCATTGTCACAAGCATTGCAGCATATGTTGAAGATGAATATGATTACGGTGATAAGACCTCATCCAAATCCCAAGACTTTTTCTCCCAGCTACAATCCGGATGCCAGGTGTGCCTATCATTCTGATGGTCCTGGACATGATACAAACGATTGTTGGGCGTTGAAGTATAAGATTCAAAACCTGATCGATGAAGGAAGGCTGGAGTTCACACAAGATGGTCAGACTGAGTTTTTCTGTCATTCTTCAAAGGTTCTCCACCTGAAATGACAAGTTCGAACTAAGAGGCTTTTGTTTCATTTGAATTTTAAAGTTGTAATTTCTTCTGTTATTCAAACATTTATCTATTAATGTCAAACTCTGTTTCATTAATACATTACATATGTTTGTCTTGATTTGATCCACTCATTTCCATTACATTTAAACTATGCTTTACTCTCTTTATGACTTTCAACTCTTGCTAAAAGTTACAAGCCTTTAGAGGGAGGATGACGAAACAATGCCATAATCTCATAACAGTATGCTATTGAACAGACCTTGCTGACGATGTACATGCGTTTCTTTCAAATCCTAAACACTGGAGTTATAAGGAAGATAATCCCTAGTCAACCCCTTCGAGCCAAAGAAGTATAAGTTTTCTGTTTTAAACACAAATTGAAACCTTTAATTTAAACCTGGGGCAGGGTAGTCTCTCAGTTAATTCAAAAAAAGATGCGCATTGAAGTCGCAAAACTCTCAGTTCATAATACAACGAACGACATCAAAAGCATTCCTCTGGAATCAAAAGACAGTGATGGTTCCTTATCTCACAGGCAGTCATTATCTCTCAAAAAAGAAAAGCCCACTAAGCCAAAACCTACAAAGGAGGCTTAAGAAAGTTGGGGTATCCCGCTGACTGTAATCTTGAAAACAGGAACAGTCAGGCAAAAGTTAGGGATAACAAATCAAAAGAACGAGGTCATTACAAATCCTCGACAACATGAAAAATGTTGCAAAAAAAATGATGACTGCCTTCCAAAATCCAACTTGTGTGAACCATCACCAAAACGTCATTCCAAATTCGAGTAGAGTTCGACGCACAATTAACTGAGTTTAGGATTGAAGAACGTCACGAAGAGTGGGTGGGTACAAATATACTTTGAGCCTTTATCCTTTGTTTCTTAAACCGTGAACCAAGCCATGTTACAACCCTTAAAAAGTCCTAATTGAAGCACGGGTTAGTTCGAAAGCATATTGTTACAAAAGGTATCCTGACTCCTGTAAGGCTTTGCCCCAAATCTTGTGTTGAATTTGTCTTATAAAAAGTTTTCTGCTAAAAAACGCATTTTTTCAAAACTTCGAGACAGCATAAACTTTGCATTATTTGAATATCACTGTTTGCATTTGGCTATTTATTTGACAGCGAAGAAATTCACACAGTGAATACCCGATGAACGAAAGCCCTCTCAGTGAACAAAATCAATTCAAAAAAGGATGACACTTCCATTGACAAATATCCTATCAACAAGGGGGCATGACATGTCACTACCCAGAACACCTGGGGCAGTCCAGTCAAGATTCCAGGAAATATCTCAAAGAAGTGCAGAGTAACCAGGGGCAGGTCTCCATCTCTGTCACTTGAGACATTGAGCGTCAATCCCAACAAAGGGTTGCGTACAAATCAAACTTTTTGGCAATGCCACAAACATTCGCTACTAGGGGCAATGACAAGTCTCCCCAAAGTCCTTCTCATAGGATGACTCCCAGCAAGGGTTTAATCTCTGAAAACCTTTCCCCAGTTGAATCAACCTCAAGAATCCTCGAGGACTTCCCCCAACGAAGATGTCATCTCTAGCGGACTGACGACAGGGTTTATTTCCCCAACAACACCAGGTTTCCCCAGCTTGAGTTTGCCTCTCCGACTACTACAAATCAAGGGACCACAACTCCTCTTCCCCAGTAGACTACTCTACAATCCCCAGCAAGTTACTGCGAAACCTGGACCCGACCAGATATCAGTTCAACTTCGACTCCCCAGCAGAGCAACGGACGACTAAGACTCCTAAACTCTTTTCCCAAGCAGGAATAAACATTCTCCCCACAGAGTTTTCAACTTCCCCCAGCGGAGTTCTCCTCAAACAACAAAGCATGGATCCCCGGTGGAAGCATTTTGAGCAAAGTCTAATACAAAATTACACTTCAACAACATTCATAACATATGCATACAAAATACATATGACACCATCTCATTTTATTTTGAGAACATCATTACACAATGCATACATCATGACATTGCATACAACTAACTCTTTACATTTTCAGGAAAGATCAATCAACAGGCAAAGATCATCATCTTCTGAGATTTCCTTCTAGAGACAGTTCAGATGCGATCCAGATATGGCTGACATTCTGATACTTATTCCAGATTTCCTTCTAGAGACAGTTTAGATGCGATCTAGATATGGCTGACATTCTGATACTTATTCCAGATTTCCTTCTAGAGACAGTTCAGATGTGATCCAGATATGGCTGACATTCTGATACTTATTCCAGTTTCCTTCTAGAGATAGTTCAGATGCGACCCAAATATGGTTGACATTCTGATACTTATTCCAGATTCCTTCTAGAGACAGTCCAGATACGATCTAGATTTGGATGTCATTCTGTCACTCATTCAAAATACAGTCCAGATACGATCCAGATTCGGATGTCATTCTGTCACTCATTCAAAATACAGTCCATATACGATCCAGATTCGGATGTCATTCTGTCACTCATTCAAATACAGTCCAGATACGATCCAGATTCGGATGTCATTCTGTCACTCATTCAAAATACAATCCAGATACGATCCAGATTCGAATGTCATTCTGTCACTCATTCAAAATACAGTCCAGATACGATCCAGATTCGGATGTCATTCTGTCACTCATTCAAAATACAGTCCAGATACGATCCAGATTCAGATGTCATTCTGTCACTCATTCAAAATACAGTCCAGATACGATCCAGATTCTGATGTCATTCTGTCACTCATTCAAAATATAGTCCAGATACGATCCAGATTCAGATGTCATTCTGTCACTCATTCAAAATACAGTCCAGATACGATCTAGATTCGGATGTCATTCTGTCACTCATTCAAATACAGTCCAGATACGGCCCAGATTCGGATGTCATTCTGTCACTCATTCAAATACATTTCAAATACGCTCCAGACACGGACGCCATTTCTTTTGCTCATACAGACTCAGTCCCCAGATACAGTTCAATGGCATTCCAGACACGAATACCATTTTGATGCTCATTCTTCTGACCTACAACATTGCACTTACAACAAACATTCTTGGATGGCATCTTTAAGCCCATCTCCAACAAGATTCTGTCACATTCTTGGATGGCATCTTTAAGCCCATCTCCAACAAGTTTCTGTCACATCTCCAAATGGCATCTGTAAGCCCATTCCCGACATCACAATGTTGATACTACACCATGCGAGTGCAAATTTTTAGGCACTCTAGTGTTCAATTATCTTCCACCTTCGGATCATGAAAGGATCGAAAGCCAATCTATATCCTCAGGTTTAAGAAAATTGAACAGGGGCAACTGTTGTACCCCAAAATTTGCCCTCTCAATTCTCAAGGTTTCTCTTACAAGGATTCTCAAGGTTAAAGCTTGCACAAGTGCATTGGGATTTTCCAGTACCAAAATTAAAAGGAAACTGTCAAAAATGGAGAAAACAGATAAAAATAACATTTTGACAAATTTGGTGGAAAACATGTCTCCTTCGATTCAGCATACTTCGATTGACTCTTGGCCTCTTTCGATTGCTCAAAATGGCTACTAGCGTGCCTCGAACCTGGACTTTTTTCCCCATGTATGCCTCTTTCGAACCTGGACATTTGGCCTCCTGTATGCCTCTTTCGAATGCAACTTGGGTACATACTTCGTTTGGATTGGAAACATCCTTCGATTCAACCTTTCGATTGGACAAGTGTGCTGCCTGCATGGTTGCAATCGAAGGCCATGACCTACTGGCCACACATGCCCCTGCAAGGAAACCCTTTTCGATTCACCAAGCGTGCTGCCTGCAAACCTGCTTCGATTTGGACAAGTTTACTGCCTACAAACATGCTTCGATTGGGCAACATTGCTTCCTTCGAACACGGACTTTCGATTGGGAAATATGTTTGCTTCGAGCAGGAGCTTTCGATGGGGCAATAGCTTCCTTCGAGTTAGCTTGTTTCGACCACAGGCTTCGACTGAGACAGAGGCTTCCTTTGAACCAGTGCGCTTCGATCTCACTCTTGCCTTTGACTCAAACCCAAATCTCATTTTCCAGGCTGTGTTGCGTCCAAATCTCTTCATAGTCAGAAGTTTGCACAAGGGTTTCAAACTTTGTCTGTTGGATACTGCTATTCTGGGCTAAAGGCTACATACTTTTTCTTCAAGCAGAGAGTACTTTATCACAAAAGCAGCTTTCCATCTGATTTCAGTCTGAGCACAAGCAATGTCATATCTTCTGCACCCCACTACTGCTGCTGCCAACAAGCCCCTCTCTTGTACTGTCACGTTACCCAGTATTTTATTATTTTTGCAAGGCTTACTGTTGAAGACATGTTCATTATTTCTCTATAAATAGAGGAATTTTTTACAAAGCTGGGGAGGACTTTCGAGCCAGAGGAACGAATCTGCAGAAAATTGTTCTCAAACACAATAAAAAAATCTCAAGTTCATCAACACTTGAGAAAAAATATCCAGAATCCAAACACTTGTTTCCTTAGAACCTGAAACATCCATACACCTTGTTACCCTTCGAATCCAGTAGGAAGAACCTCACACTTGTTCTTCTCTGTTGAATCCAGTATCAAGGACATAACCCCTGGTTTCTCCCTCCGAATCCAGAAGCATTCAAGGAGACCACTTAAAGGCCCAGCACACGTTCCAGCCTGAAGCAAGGTAAGTTATTCTTACCTTTGGGCTTTTCGTTTCATGGCATGACATGTAAATATTCTTGTTCGTTCCAAGCATGTACATACTGCTGTTCCTTTCATTTCCACCCTGTTAACATGTTTCGTTTTGCTTTCTGTTTACCTGAACTAGTTTTAATTATTAAACTATTTGAAAGATAAATACTAGCATGGTCTTATGCCATGTTGCCATTTAATGCTTGAAATGAAAGAAACAGGAGACAGGAGTATGAAATGAAGCCTTTGGTTTCCACACTGACTTCCAGGCCCAGCCAGAGACACGCCCACACTGATTTCACTGGCCCAATCGAAAAAGGCAACAAGGCAGAAAGGCCCCAGTTGGAGGATACAACTTGTTGCTGCCTTTGCCCAATCGAAGGACAGGACCTCGCCCCTGCCAAGGCCTAATCGAAAGACGTGACTTTGTTGGTGCTAGCCCCAATCGAAGGAGGCCAGCAGAATTCCAACCGAAGGCTGCTAGTCCCAATCGAAGGAGGCCAGCAGAATGCCAATCGAAGGATGCTACTGCCTGGGTCGAAATGCACTCATTTTTTACTTTTATCTTATTTTTTCCTTCATATTTTTTATGCCTTTCAATATGGTTGTAATAGTGTAGGATTTAGTTTTTGCACTTTTTATTTACCTTGTACAAATGCTAGTAATTAGGTGTGTATGATAAGATAAAACCAACAAATAGACCACCAAAAAAAATCAAAGACAAGTGCATGCAATCAAACACACATTTGCACACTTACACCCTTAGGGTAATTCCACTTGTTGCCTATCGGAAAATAGTCATGTCCCACGAGCATGGGCGTTTTAGCAAAGACCCTCGATAAAAGATCGTAGTCCCTCGATGACCCTCGATGTTGCCTTCGATAAACGATCTAGTCCCTAAAACGACATTGCTAAAATGTCCCATATGTTGCCTTCTATGACTATACAAACGTCCCGTGCCTGTCCCGTTAACATCCTAACGCAAGGTTGTTCACCAAATACAATGGTGAAACAACACTGTTAAAAGGGTTAAAGCATGAGAAAGATCTTTGAGTAAAATAGGGTAGATAGCTCTTAATTACTTGATCAAACTTGCAAACCACACTTGCCATTTTCAAACACATCTCACAAACACACTTTTGAACTATTTTCGAAACAAACACTTTGTTAGCGTTCTTATAGAAACGAGAACCATTACGAAGTTCCATTTTCAAAATACTTTCAAAAACACACACCACAAGCACATTCAAACAAAAGCAAGTGATTTAAAACAAGTAACTAAGAGCCCATGGATAACCATGGATGAAAAGGGTGCTAGCACCTTCCCTTTTTATAATCTACCCCTCGAACCCACAAAAACATCTCAAAGGTCTTTCCTGTGCTTTTTGACCTTTCCTTAGGATAAAATAAAAAGTCGGTGGCGACTCTTGCTAAACCGAACATTTGCGCATACAAACGCAAAATCTCAAGTCAGTTCTCCCACCGTATCACACAAGGTTTCAGAAGGAGAAACATAAAGGGAAATTAGTTAAGGAAAATAAGAAAAGTCTTATGGCAACATGGGATGATTCTGAATCTTCTGAAGACGAAACAGAATCATAAGATGAACAAGCCAATATAGCTCAAACTGACAACTTATTAGATGTCTCAGAATCTTCTAAATCAGAATCAGAATCAGAGTCAGACACTGAAGAGGTATTCCCTGACTTCACTGTTAATTTCACTAAAGCTGAACTAGGAGAAAGTCTGAGTGAAATTTTGGAAAGATATCAGCAGCTTCAAGTCAAATTCAGGAATCTGAAAAAGGATCTTGCTTCTGACTCTGAAGTAACTAAGAGTCTGAGATCAGAAAACTCTGAGTTAAAAGAAAAGATTTCAAAACTAGAAAGTGATCTACAAAACTCTCAGAAGAAAATAATCTCAGAAAATCCTAGTAATGCTGATAAGATCATAAAGAAATATGATCAAAGCTTTCAGAAGTTTCTAACTAAAAACATAGATAGAAGAAAAATGGCTTCAATAATCCATGGAGTTAACAAGAAAGACATAATAGGTATAGGATAAAAAGGCATAGTAACTCAGCCTAAGAAAGTTAAAGATCTGGTTATCAAACTTACTCCTCTCTATTCTTACTTCACCACTGGGCACACACATCACACTAAATATACATCTTACTCTGGAAACTCTTATGGTAAACTAAAGTTCAAACAAAACTTTAAATACTCTAACCTAAGAGGACCCAAAAAGATATGGGTACCAAAAGACAAAATCATCTATGTTGCAGATATTTTTAACAACAAGGTTGATACTCCAGTTCTAACACCTGGACTCTGAATGCTATCTATTCATGGAGGAAAGAAAGCATATGTTCCAAGGACTAGAATCTAAAAGATTCTAGGGGTTCAGAGGTAATAAGAAATAGAAGATTACTGGCTCTGAAACTATTGGAAACAGGAATGGAATTACAACTTCGGAAGCTCTAAACAAAGCATGTCTAAAAGGAAAGTTTTCATAACTTTCTTTTAAATCATAAATTGTTGATTCTTCCTCTAGGCCACTAGAAACATCATATATTTCAATCTTTCAATATACTTGTTTTATTCTGAACAAGTTTGATTCTAAAGCACAAAGATATTTTCTGCTTGGATATTCTGAACGCTCAAAAGGCTATAGAATATACAACACGGAAACTATGATTGTTGAAGAATCAATCAAAGTCAGGTTTGATGATAAGCTTGGCCAGCAACAGCCAAAGCAAATTGATTTTTCTGTAGGTACAGAAGATCATCCCTCAAACTCTGAAACTTCAGAAGCAAAGGAAAACTCAGAATCAAAGGAAGACTCAGCAAATCATCCTCTTGACAAAGCTCTAGAAAATCTCAGAATCTCTAATCAACCCACTCAGAAAAGGTTTCCTAGAATCTCTTCAACTCACAAAGAAGATGTAATCATTGGAAGAAAAGAAAATCCCATCAGAACAAGATCCTCTATCAGAATCAATGAAGAATCTTTGTTTGGTTTGGTTTCTCTGATTGAGCCAACTTCCATTGGTGAAGCTCCGGAAGATAATGATTGGATCTTAGCAATGCAAGAGGAACTCAATCAATTCTCTAGAAATGATGTATGGAATCTAGTTTCAAGATCCAAAGGATTCAACGTTATAGGAACCAAATGGGTTTTCAGAAACAAACTGAACGAGCAAGGAGAGGTGATCAGAAACAAAGCACAACTGGTCGCACAGGGTTATAGTCAACAAGAAGGAATTGATTATAATGAAACCTTTGCCCCAGTCGCCAAGTTAGAGTCTATAAGATTATTAATTTCTTTTGCTGTACAAAATAACATTTCATTATATCAAATGGATGTTAAAAGTGCATTTTTAAATGGCTATATTGAAGAAGAAGTTTATTTCCATCAACCTCCTGGATTTAATGATTCAAAACGTCCAGAACATGTTTTTAAATTAAAAAAGTCTTTGTACGGTTTAAAACAAGCTCCCAGAGCTTGGTATGATCGTCTGAGTAATTTTATCTTAGAAAAAGATTTTACCAGAGGGAAAGTGGACACAACTCTTTTCAGAAAGACATTTAAAAATGATATTTTAATTTGTCAAATTTATGTTGATGATATAATTTTTGGAACCTCTAATATCTCCCTTGGAAAAGAATTTGCTGAGACCATGCAGGCAGAATTTGAAATGAGCATGATGGGAGAATTGAAGTTCTTTCTGGGAATTCAAATCAACCAGACTCCAGAAGGTACTTACATACATCAGACGAAGTATGTTAAAGAACTTTTAAAGAAATTTCAGATGTCAGAAAGCAAAGATGCCAAGACACCTATGCATCCAACCTGCATTTTGGGAAAAGATAAGGTAAGTATGAAGGTAGATCAGAAGCTCTATAGAGGTATGATTGGATCCCTTCTCTATTTGACTGCATCTATACCTTATATACTATTCAACGTGTGTTTATGTGCTAGAATCTAATCAGATCCTAGAGAATCTCACTTAACAGCTGTTAAGAGAATTCTTAGGTATCTGAAAGGTACTACTAATCTGGGTTTGTGTTACAGAAGATCACAATATTACATACTAGTAGGTTATTATGATGCTGACTTTGCTGGAGATAGAATTGAAAGAAAAAGCACCTCTAGAAGCTTCCAATTTCTGGGTGACAATCTTATCTCGTGGTACAGCAAGAAGCAAGCAACAATTGCACTTTCAACCAGAGGCTGAGTATATATCTGCTGCTGGATGTAGCTCTCAGATGATTTGGATGAAAAGTCAGCTAGAAGATTTTAATCTTTATGAAAGTAAGATTCCTATCTTCTGTGACAATACTTCTGCTATTTTTCTTTCTAAGAATCCAATTTTACATTCTAAAGCCAAACATATTGAAATTAAATATCATTTTATAAGGGATTATATTCATAAGAGAATTTTAAATTTAATTTTTGTAAAAACAGACCATCAATGGGCGGACATTTTTACCAAACCCCTTTCAGAAGATAGATTTAATTTCATTTTGAAAAATATTTGTATGGAATTATATTCTGAATAAAATAATATTTATCTTCTGTGTTTAACTTCAGAATGTTCTGAAATGAATGTTCTGAGTAACAACTCTTCAGAAGTTAGAAGAGAAGTTACATCAGAAGCTATATGAAAAGTCCTGAAATGTTCTAACGTTTCATTTCTAAGTATAGTTCAGAAATTCATAAGAACAAACAGTTGTCACATACAACCTTCAGGAGATGAACACGTGGTGTGTTTCTAAAAGGTCACGCGTGCAAAAGCTACTGATGATGTTCTAGGTAACTGTTAATGATTAGCCATAATCTCACGTTTTCCCCTAATTTTTAGCAAAATCATTAAATGCACGTAATGATGAGATTCATTTTAAATTCTTTAAAAATTCTTTTTTTTTTAATTTTATTTCTAAACCTATTTCTGAAACTGTTGCATATAAATACTTTTTGAAAAACCCTTTTTCATTCTTTACCGTCTCTTTAAAACTCAAACGTTTATGTACTTTTTCTCTAAAACTCTTTTCTTCATCTCTCATCTCTAAGTACTTCAATGGCTTCTTCTTCTACCCACTCTGAGCAATACATAGTGCCTGAGAGAACTACTCTCATTCCTATAGACAGCTTGGAAGTCTTAAGTGAGTTAATGGTAGATTTTGAGAATCTAAGAGAAAATGGTTTTGACTTGTTTCATGTTGTTAAGTTTCAAGGTTGGGAAAACTTTTTTGATCGTCTCATTGGTCCAGTTTTTCCACATCTGGTGAAGGAATTCTGAATACATGCTATTGCAACCCCTAAGGTTATCATCTCTTTCGTAATGGGCAAGGAAATATCCATTACTGAAAACCTAATCAGAAAGTTGCTAGGGTTTAAAGGACTTGGAGTTACAGGTATGCCAAGTGGAAGAATGGAAATGTCAAGAGTCTACTCAGAGATTTTCACAAATGGTCAAGGATCTTCAAAAGTCAGGGACTTGAAAGATAAATACAAGATTTTGGCAAGAATTATCCATGGATGTATTCACCATAGGAAAGATACCAACTCTCCAGATTACATTAACGCTGATCAACAATACTTGTTATTCTGCCTTGGAACAAATGTAAAAATTGATTTGCCTTATTTGCTGTTTGAACATCTCTGGAACCATGTAAAAGAGACTAGGGAAGCTGAAAGGATGAAAAACCCAAAATCCAAAAGGAATTGGATTCCTATAGGTAGATTAATATCAGACATTCTGACTGAGAATGGTCTGATTGCTCACCTAGATGAAGCTAATCTTCTGGGGGAGCTAGAACTTACTTGTGGTAAGACTATGACTGGGAAGAATTTACTGAAAAGGAAAATAATTGACAAGCTGCTGGTGGAACCAACTCCGTATGTGTCAGCTGCTGTGAAGAGAAGAAGGATACCTATTACTGATTTCCCACTGTTCAACTCAGGTGATCATCCACGTATCATTCTGCACTACATTGAAATCTGCAAAGAAACTAGAACACCTATTGATCTAGCTTGGCTCCAAGGGAGAAATCAAGTTGCTCCAGATGTTGTTCTCCACAAATCTTTGAAGAGGAAAGCAATTGAAGGACCTTCTGCCAGACCTCAGAAGAAAAAGAAGACAGATAAACCTGCTGAAACTATCACTGTTTATGATTCTGTCAATGTATTTACATCTGCTGAACCCTCCCAAACCTTAGGAGATATAGATGTTGATATTGACATGACCATACCATCTGACTCTCTTACTGACAACTCTCAGAGAAATCAAGTTTTATTAGACTTGAGTGACTTTGACTCTGATGAACACTCTGAAACCCAATCAGAACCATCCCAATAAGAACCCTCTCACTCAGAACCCTCTGAACCATCTGTTTCTCAACCCATTCCTGCTGAACACTTTTCAAGACCTTCTCCCATACCTCTATCACCCAGACCATCTGGATGGTATGATGCTGGATCTTGGAGAATTCCAGGAATCAACATTCCTTTGGCAACATAAAAACCACCTTTCACCTTACCATATGAAAACATTTTTGCCATGAACCGACCACAACATCAGAACCTCATTCCCACTGCTGAAAATACAATAATTATTTCACCTGACATCACTCCACCTACTTCACCATAACATCCAACACCAAACTCACCGATACTCTCCCCGCTCATATTCTAGAACACCAATCTGTTGAACCACCTAAAACTTTTGAATCATCTGAACCTCATGACCAATCAGCTCCACCTAACCTTGTTGACCGACCTGACCATTCAGCCACTCCTGAACCAACAACAAATTCTGAACCTGCTAACTTTTTAAGAACTGTAGTGGATTATGAATCTCTACAATTCTTGAAAAACAAAACTTTCAAGAAGGTTGTCCCAAAACCTGTTCAGCCAGATGTGAATACATTGTTTCAGAATTTTTTTAACAAATGTTCAAGCATGGTTGAATATGCTGAAGGAAGATCGCTCTAGATGTGTGAACCCAGCTGCAACAGATCTTCTATGGGAAACCTTCAGAAGAACTTTTGAGGCTGAGTCACTGAAGCTACGGGATTTATGTCACTTTCAGGTGCTGGACAACTTTTCCAAACATCTGCATGCATTCAAGACAGGAGCTGCTAACATTGGGAATAAGAAGTCTTCTTTAATGATTACTGATACACCAGCTGATACAATGGACATATCAGAAGATGAATCTGAAGATGTCTCTGATGATTCAAACCCTATAGCTATTGTTCTTTTGAATCAACCTTCTGTTAAGGCAGATCCTGAACCTGTGCCAACTCTTGTAATGGATCTGGGCACTCTACTTTCAACCTTTGTGCATTCTGACTCAACGGTTGCTGCTACAAAGCCTGTTTCTGCTGAAGCTTCGTCATCCTCTGCTCCTACCTCACTTATCATGGACACTCTGAATGAGCTCAAGAGGGAGAATGAATTCATTCATGAGCGCTTGGATAAGCAAGACCAGACAAATCAAAAAATCAGAAGCTGGATGATGAAACAAGAAGAATCTGCCTCTGAGATCAAGAATCTTCTGATGGCTCTTGTTACTAAGAAATCCTAGTGTCTTTCTGTTTCTTGTATTTTGTTTGTTGTTTTGTACTTCTGGATATCTTTTGCTATTTTTATGAAAACTTTTCAACTCTTCAACTATATTTCTTTATACACTTTTTGATTATGCCAAAAATGGGGAGAAAATGAGTATTTTGAACTAATATTTGTTTAACAGTTATGGGACTAAGTCTCAGACATTCTAACAAAATACAAGATTTCTTTATGTGCAAAAGAATTTTTTTGCAGGTATCACTTTAACTCTGAAAGAGTATTCTAGCTGAACATTATCCTCATAAAGAAGTTCTGAAGAAATCCAAGAAGATTTTTTTCATTGCTCTGATAAATAATCTCAGGAAGTTTTATATATAGAAATATTCATTTCAGGGGGAGATTCTTATCTCTTATCATATTTTATTTCTATATCTGAATAATTTTTGTCATCATCAAAAAGGGGGAGATTGTTAGAACAAGATTAGTTCTGATCTATCTCAGAGTTTTGATGATAACAATAAATTATATTTTAGATAATTTATACTTTGATGAACGTATTTGACTGTTTCAGATAATGTTCTGACAGAAGCATTCTGAGGTGCTAAGCTAAAAATTATGAAGAAGTTCTTTAATGAAAGAACCATTTTTGTTTTAAGCGCAACTGCTGACTATGGTAAGACAATTTATTTAAATGTATCTTCTAACATTTAGCAGGATTCCTTGCTCAGAAGATTACTTGAAAGCAAGTGTTGTTCTGAAGTTATTTGAAAGCAAGCGCTGATCAAGTTATTAGCAAGCAAAGCACTGCCTAGAAGATGAGTAAAGCATGTTCTGAATTCAAGACGTTGAAGCAAGTTCTGAAAGAACGTTAAAGCCAACTTGTCTTGTCAAGCGTAGGAAACATGTTCTTACAAGTGTCATTTGCTCATTAATGCAAAGACGACTGCAAGCACTCAAGTGTCTAAGCTAGTTTCTTGGAAAATGGAATAGTGTAAGGAAACACGCAAGCATTTAATGCTCTCCACTTTTCTGAAGGCAGCAACGATCTTTTTGTTCCTACTATATATAGAAATACATTTATTACAAGCCAACTAACCAATCAATTTAAAAAAAAGAAGCAAGAAACTACGTGAAAAATTTTGGGCTCACAAACTCTTTGTTCATACACTTTGTGCAATTTATTCTAAGTGAAAAATCACAGTTATGATATAGCTTGATTAGAAGCAAAATTTTATTTCACTATCTGTAAGATTAAACTCTTGTAATTGTTCCTTGAGAGACCAAGTTTGGTCAGATTTCTCAAGTAGACTAGGACTAGATTTAAGTCTTAGTAGTGTTAGTCACTTGTAAGATTACTTGTGCATTGTTAGTCACAACAGTTGTTGTATGTTTGTAATCAGTTGATTATAGTGGATTAAGTCCTTGTTGAGAAAGGCGAAATCACCTTGACGGGTGGACTGAAGTAGTTTGAGTTCAAACAAACCAGGATAAAAATAACCTTGTCCTTCCATTATTGTTGAGCTTTATTTTGAAAAGAAAAAGAGTCACTTATTCAACCCCCCTTCTAAGTGTTTTCTTACCCCTTCAAATTTTGGCTAGCTGGAGAAGAAGGAGGTCAACCACTGTCTATGGTGGGTTGACCCTCCCTGTGCTGGCGTGTCTGAATCTCGCGTTTTGATTCGTCCATTTAAAATGATAGGTCCCACTTGCGTGTTTTAATTTAAATATTTTTCTGATTGGTTTTCATATATAATGTTATTGGTTTAATTGTAATAACGAATGAACAGGTTGGCTGGTTGGTGAAGTGTGTGTTTGCAATAGCGAAAGACTTGGGTTCGATACCCAAGTCTTGAGTTTTGTTTTTTCTAATACATTTCTTGCAGATCGAGTATGACCAGGCCAAGCATGTGCACCATATGCTACCATGACATCACCATGTAATCCAGATCCAGTGCCTCAGATACGTACCTTACCATGGACCCTCAAAGAGCCTCCCTCACTAAAGCCAGCGCCAGCCTAGGACTTCTCTTGGTTTGGGCCTAACAAAATACAAATCCCACTCCCATTTACTTTAACACCAGACCCATCTTTCTTAATTTTTATTATTTATTTTGTCTTATATCATTTTCAAAAATCATTTTTGTTTAATCATAAAATCAGAAAAAATATAAAAAACTTAGATTTCGGTTTTATTTTATTTTTAATTTTAGTAAACTAACTTAGTTAATTATTTTGACTTCTTTTCATAAATTAAAACCAATTTAGAATTAGGTTAATTTTTAAATATTTCCTAAACTAAAATGCCAAAAATATTAGATTTATTTTAGAATTAATGTTAATTAATAATTTTCTTTTATTTTATTTTAATTAATTAAGGTTAGATTTAATTTAATTTAATATTTTCCCCAAATAAACAAAACAACAAAAAGATTTTTTTACTTAGAAGTATTTTAGGGTTTTAGACGTCCTTTTCAAGTCGCGCGTGTTTATTATTTTAGAATTATTGCTTTTATTTTATTATTAATGTATCTACTTACAGAATGTAATAGAATAATTAGGACTTTATTTACTCTTTTTTTTAATTCCCCGTTTTTGGACTTGTAAATTCTCCCTCCCCGAAGCCATGTAATAGCTAGGTTTAATTTCGCATTTTAAATTCTCGCACTAATATTTGAACTGTTTAGATGTACGGTAATAGGATTGTATGACAAGAGATTAAAAACAAAACATTAGAAAACCTAACATCAAGATAAATAACTGAAATTTTAGTGGCTTCGGAATAAAACAGTCACAACTCTCGGGTACCCTCACTTTGGTTGCCTTCGGAATAAAACAGTCACAACTCTCGAAACGTGAGAAATTTTAGTGGCTACCCTCCTGTTTAAAGATCTAAAAAATGACCCTCTCGATGTTAACTCGATATGATCTTAAAACCCTAGGATGATTAATAAAGTATCTTGCCCAGTTGCCTTTGTGATTGTAACGATGACCCTTTGAATGTCCCTCATAAATCTAATGATGGGGCAACCTGCTCACTAATAGTAGGATAATATTGTCTAAAGGAAAAGAGGAAAAGAACAAACCTTTCAAGTAAAGAAGATAGTTCTTAGATGCTTGCTCAAAAACAATTTTTCACATACACAAAACTCTTTCCAAAAACATTTTCAAAACCCTTCGTATATGTTCTCAACAATACGAGAAACATTACGAAGTTCGCCGCGCTAAGGCGTCTTTTCAAATACTTTTTTTAAAAACACACAAGCACAAGGTATTTTCAAATGAGCTAGCATCTAAGAGCCCGTAGATAACTACGGATGGAAAGGGTGCTAATACCTTCCCTTTCCATAATCTACCCCCTTACTCAGAAACAATCTCGAAAGGTTTTTTTCCTGTTCTTTTCACCCTTTCCTTTGTTGGATAAAAGAAAAGTTAGTGGCGACTCTTGCTTACCATAACATTTGTGAATACAAATGCAAAACCAGTATAATAGTCAGTTCTTCCACCGTATTATAGAACTGGCGACTCTGCTGGGGACAATAAAAAGTGAGGTTACCTTAGAGTTAGATCATTTTAAAATTGCTTTCCTTGTGTGTTTTCTATGATTTAAAGGGATTGTTGGGGTTACTATTAAAGATCCTATACCCGGATCTAGGGCACTTTTAGATAAGCAGCAATAGATCATGGAGACTGTACGGCGTAGACCGATATGGTTGAAACAACGGCTGAGTTAGTGTGGCAAATTTGTTGGTACAGGTATCTCTTGCTTAAATCGAGGAGAATACAGGGTCGTTGTGTGGTATCATAAAGCACTAACTGACCTTAGAACCTTATTTGAACAAACTTGGCCATTAGAAAGTAGTGAGATAGCCAGCCTCAGTATAAAGCTGAGGATTCATTGATACCGAGATAATACACTCATTGAGATCAGACTTTCGGGATATTTCGGCCGCGAGATAAGATCACCTGAGCTGAAACAATGCATGATAAAGAAAGATCAGTGATAATGAGACTCCTTTGAACCCGATTAATTTTCTAAGACAGGTTGAACCAACTAAACTTCAATAGGGTATTTACCTATAAACCCCATGCAAGCCTAAACCTAAGGTCTTGTGTGTTTTATTTATGTGTGATTAAATTGTTCAAACATAACATCATGCATCATAACATCCATTTTCATCTCACTAACCATTTCAACGACCAAGGGAATTTATCTTTGTTCTGTTTTGCAGATCATGGCTTCCGTTCATAGAAACACCATCCGAATCAACTTTGTGAAAATACCTCTTCAACTCAAAGAGCTAGTATCAAGGGTTCCTGAGAGTTCCTCGTTCACCAAGAAATATGGTCAACTTCTCAACCTGGTTACCTCAAGCTTTGATGAGAAGATGATGGGTGTACTCTTTCATTTCTTTGACCCCAAACACCATTGCTTCACATTTCTTGATTATCAGTTGGTACCCGCTGTTGTACCCCAAAATTTTCCCTCTCATTTATCAAGTATTTTGTCACAAGATCTTATTTGGTTCAAGACTGCACAAGGTTTGATCAGCTCAAGACACCTCCTTAAGCACTGATGACTCAAATTAGGGTTTGAGATTGCACAAGGATAATTGAACTTTCAATGCCTCATATGACTTTAATGTATCATTATGGACCCCCAAGATTACTCATGTCAAGTTTCAAGTCTTGGATCACATTTTTGCTCAGTCAATTGATTAGTTGACCTAAAAATCAACTATATTGGGGGAAAAGTCAACTATGGCCAATTTATAGTCAAACTTCATAATTTTTGATCCACATTAATATTATAAACTCATATGTATCATTTTATCAAGTTTGTACCATAATTCCTCAAGAAATTTGATCAAATCATCAAAAGGGCAAAATGGTCAAAATTAGGGTTTTAACTGAGAAAGGGCAATTTCTGATTTTTGACCTAGCAAATGGTTAATTGGTTTGAGGCATGATCTCAAGAGTTAAGTTGCATAATTTTGAACTAATGGAATGACCCAAAACATTGCTCAAGATCAATTGGATTGATAGTGAATTTTCAGTCAACTGATCAAAAAGTCAATTGTACACTAAAAAGTCAAACTTTGACTTTTGGGTCAAAATCAAGTGTCAAAGATCACAATTCATCAAAACATGTCAAAATATGAAACTTATTCATCAAGAAATCAAAAATTCAAGATTTCATTTTTAAAAGTCAAAGTTTTCTAACTTAGAAATTTTTCTGTGTTTAAAACTTCGTGTTTTTTCACAACTTTGAGCAAATTTTTCACCATGATGCAAGATTATTCAAAAGAAATTTTCAACATGAAAGTTGTATATATGCATGATATCTACAACATTTATTTACACAACTTCTTCTAAAAGTTCTTGGATCTCAATTTATTAATTCATAAAGTCACAGTCTTGAAATTAAACACTTAGTGAAATTTTGCCCTAGTTTAGGCAGGATTTTGACCTAACTTCATGGCACTTTTTCATTTAGTTCCAAGGGAAATTTTCAAAAGTGATTCAAAGGGGGGCTGCAGAGCAAATTATAAGCTTTCCAAAATGTCCAAGAACTCCTTGAGATCATTCTTGAGCAGGGAGAATCGAAGAGAGGAAGTTAGGGTTTCAAACTAAAATTATAGGTCATTTTCATGATGAACAAAAATGAAATTTCAATGTTAGGCTGCATAATCTTGCTTTGCAGGCCTTCTAACTTGTGTATCTATCCATCATTAATGGATTACACAAACTTTTGAGCTTTAATCCATGTGGTTTAAGCTTTATCCAATCCACATTTCCATTAATGGCACAAAGTGGACAATTCCATTTTAGAAAAGCAAGCTTTTTGTGCAAAGTCAATTCTTGAGCCTCTAACTTGTTCCCTATGATCACACTCCATCTACAAAGTCAGAAGCAAGTGTGTTTAAAGCATAACCACTCTAGCTTAGCCAGTACACAAGGCATTGAAACTTGATTTCTCAAAAAAATCACATGTTGAGCTTAAACATGTGATTTTGAATTATAATCAAATACAAGCCTCCATACTTGTTGCTTATAAATAGAGGCACTATTTTTGAGCTAGAGGACGAGCTTAAGCACCCTGAAACACACCAAAACTCTCTCAAATCAGAAATTTCCCCAAAATACCATTGTTGCACAGTTTTTGACCTTGAACATCAAACTCATATTCCCCTCGTGCGTTTCTTGGCCTTTTGGTTCCTAAAGCTTCCTTACATCAAGTGTAACCTATCCATGTCCCTGTTTCATTACTGTAACATCATTTACCATATCCTCTGTTGTACTCCAAAATTTGCCCTCTCATTTCTCAAAGGATCATCCTGGACTCTCGGGTTTACTTCTATCAAGTTTCAAGTCTTGAATTACACCTTTTCAAGAAAATCATCCACAAGGGAAAAATGGTCAAAAGCACACTGAAAAGTCAAACTTTGACTTTTAGATCAAATCAAGTTTCAACAATTATATTTCATCAAGACATGAAATTGGTTCATCAAAAAAATCAGAAGTCAGAAATTACTTTGAAAAAAATCAAATTTCTAAACATTTAGAAAATTTTCTAAGTGTTAATAGAATATGATACTTCAGAACTTCTGAGCCAACCTCCATGCAAGTACAGTCAGAAGTTGCAAACATGGTTCAGAACATAGTTCTTCAATCAGAACACGACTCTTCAGTACGTGCTTCGATCAGAGCATCACCCTTCGAGTTTCATTCGGGTCTTCTTCGATCAGAACATCACGAAACCCCAAAACCTTGTTTGAACAGCCTGCTGCACTGCTATAGCACAGTCCTGCAACCAGCTGCCATAACATTCCAAATTGCTGCTGATCTAGTCCATGCCTTCATTTTTATCAAACCCTATATTTTCACCAAATTAGCATACAAAAACTGTGGTTAAAAAGCAATGGAACAGTATACCAAAAAGGTTTGAATCCCATTCGTTTTCCCCCCTAAAACCACAGCAAACCCATCTATAAATAATTTGCTCCATCACACGTTCAAGGGGCTGGGTTTTTGGAGAGAGAATCGTCAAAGGAGAGAAAATAAAACTGTGAAACCTTCATCAAAAATCCAATTCCCAAATAGAAAACCAAACCTTTGTTCTTCCCTTTGAATCAAAGAACTTGACATTTTCTCTTCTGTTTCTCTTGCTGACTCCAGAACGTCTGAAGGCAGCAGTTCAAGTTCCAAACACACACTCCAGATTCAAGGTAAGTCTTTCTGACTTTGCATCTTTTCATTCAGAACATCATTAAATATGTAAATATTACAGTATTGATGTTATCCATATCATTGCATAAGTAGAAAAACCGTGGATCAGAACTTCTTGATTAGGGAAGGATTTTAACTTCTATAAATTGTTGTGCTTTTATCTTTCTGACCTGCTGTTTGTTAAATACTGAATAAATTGCTGATGTGCTGATTAATATGAAGAAGGAGTTGAAATGTGGCACAGAACCCCTATTTTTTCACCCACTGTTTTAGCATAGCACAGAACTTCTGAGTTCTCCCTACACGTTAAACACACAGAACTTCTAGGCTTTCTTAGTGTTTTAACACACAGAGCCTATGATGCTCACACTTTGTTTTAGCATAGCACAGAACTTCTGAGTTCTCCCTACACGTTAAACACGGAGAACTTCTAGGCTTTCTTACTGTTTTAACACACAGAACTTCTGATGCTAACACACTATTTTAGCACAACACAGAATTTCTGACTTTTGGCTCACTGTCTGAATACCACCTAGAACCTATGTTTCCTTTCCCTATAACGTTTCTTGCAGGTCCTTAGAATGTATCAATCTAGAACTTCTGATTCCACTGACGTTCCTTTCTGAGTCACAATGCGCCTGGCTTCAGAACTTCTGATCCTTGTTGTTTTGCTTGCAACAGCACGCTGTTTCTATCTTTCATTATTTTCCTTTTTATCATTTTCAATATTAATACTCTTTTTATAAATATAAAAAAGATATGAAAATATTTTCTTTTTACTAACTAATTTATTTCCTCTTTTTAAATCCATTAAGACAAAAAAAAACCATTTTCTAAACAAAGTCCTTTTTCTTTCTTATGTTGTACATTTCAATATGGTTGTAATAGTTAATTTGGATTTATTTTCTTGCGACCCCCATATTCATAAATTTGTACCCTCATACCCTTAATGATGTAATAGCATAGGTGTGATAAGGTGGGAGAACTGACTATGGTTTTGCGTTTGTTTTCGCAAATGTTTCGGTTGAGCAAGAGTCGCCACCGACTTTTTATTTTATCCTAAGGAAAGGTTAAAAAGCACAGCAAAAACCTTTTGAGATGTTTTCTTGGGTTCGAGGAGTAGATTATAGAAAGGGAAGGTATTAGCACCCTTTCTATCCATGGTTATCCATGGGCTCTTAGTTACTTGCTTAGATCACTTGCCTTTTGTTTCCAATTGTTTTAAATGGTGCTTGTGTGTGGGTTTGAAAATGTTTTGAAAAGAGGCCAATGTGGTGGCAACCTTTGTAATGATCCATGTGGGGATGTATACAAAGATGTATGTCTTTTGAAAAGGTTTTCATTTGTTTTTGAAAGTTGTTTTGAAAGTGTTGTGAGGTGTGTTTTAGAAAATAGGCAAGTGTTTTGTTTTTGCAAGTTTGATTCAAGTAACTAAGAGTTTTATCTACTCCTAAATTTCTCAAAGACTATTGCTATGTTTTAACCCTTTTCTTAAGTTTGTTCCACCATTGTATTTGGTGGACAATCTCATGTTAGGATGTGAAAGGGACGGGCGCGGGTCATCGTTTGGACCATAATTGCAATGGTGCCAAGTATCTTTGGGCATTTTCTTTAAGGGACTTGATCATTTGTTTGGCAATATTTTGAAAAGTGTTATCGAGGGACTATGATCATTCAATTTGTTTGTTTTGCCCAAAGAGACCTAGCATGCAATATGGCCCATTTATTTGAAGGCAACAAAGTGGAATACCCTAGGGGGTGCAAGTGTGATTTGTGTGTCCATTTTCATGCTTGTTTGTCTTGAGATTAGGTCATAACTATTTTGTTCATTTTATTCGCATATAAACCCTAATCTAGCATTGTATATTTAGAAAGCGATAAAGTGTGAAATTTAAACTCCTACGCTATTACAACACAATAATATGGGGAGGGGGGTACAATGTTTCAAATGGGGATTTTGACAAGGAATTTAAACCTAAAACTATTGCATCAAGATTTGAATTATTTACAAGATAATAATTTGCATAAATCAAATAAAATAAGATAAATATGCAAGAATGCAAAAAAAAAAGAAGGAATTTTTATATGTATGAAAAAGGAATTATTTATGTAAAATAAAAAGAAAATAAAAGATATTATTTTTTGGAGTATTTTTGAATTTAGGGTAAAACCCTAATTTTTATTAAATGAAATGTATTATTATTTAATTTAATACAAATATTTATTTATTATATACAAAAATAAAATAAAATATGGTATATTTGTAAAAAAGGTATTTTTTAGTATTTAAATATTAAAAAATAAAATATGTACATTTTTTGGCATTTTACCCTAAATGTACTAATATATAAATATATGTATTTTTGTATTATTTACAAGATATGTATTATTTAATTAATAATATTTAATATAAAAATAAAAAGGGTATTTTTTATACAAAATATTTTCAGGAAGTAAAAATAAAATAAAAGTGTATAAAAAATATATTTGTATTATCTTAATATTTTAAACAAAAAAGTATATATGTATATTTATTTATTTATGTACAAAACAATCAAATAAATACTTATTAAATTCAAAAAATGATGGGAAAAATATTTTTATATTTTTAATATGCTGAGAAAAAATAAATGAGTCAGTTAAAAAAAGAAAAAGTCAAAAAATATTAAAAATGAAGCAAATGGGCTCAGGGGTGTAAAACCAAAAAGGGTGGTGTGAAAAGGAAAGTCAACATAGGCCCAGCCCATGAAGACCTTTCTTCAACCTCTGTACAACAGCATTCAAAAAACGCGTGCCCTGTTCCTCATCTTCCAACTCTTGATTCCTGGCTTTTCAATGCAAACTCATAACATAAAAGATGTTCAGCATGAAGAGACGATTCTAACCATATGCATAACTTGATCTAACTCTCTAAGATGAGGGAGAATTTCTCCTCCCCCAAATCCTAACCTAGATTTTCTGCCATTTTCAAACCTCAAATTCTCACAGCTCAAGCAAAAGAAATGAAAAGTAAAAACATGTACATGTTCAGTGGCATGAGTAGAACCTTGTTTATTCACAAACTTAAAGCTAATGATGCATAATAAGAGAGATACGAGTTCACCAAGATACCTGTTCAGCTGAAGTTCTATCTTGCAATGAGGGAGCTTTCAGTGCAAGGTGATGATTGGAAAAGCTTCCTTGAGGTCCAGGGATGCTATTCCAATGTTTACTTTGTCTTGAAAGCTTCTGAATCGTGCTAGAGCACTTCACCTGCAAAACAAGAAACTGAAAATGGTGGAAGTGGTTAGAGGAATTACAGGTCGTGCTTTTGCTTTTGGTTAGCTTGCATAGATGGTATGGAAGGTATGTGAACTGGTTTGGGCAAGAGAGCTTGAGAGAAATGAGAGATAGCACTCAAACTGTAGGGCCTGCCCTGTTTTTGCAGTTTGAGAGTGATTATGGCAAGGGGAGTGTTTGAGAGGTGCAAGGGTCGTGTAAAAGCTTGGTTCTGATCTTTGGAATGTGTTTGATAACTTTGTCTAAGTGTGCCTCAGCTGATATGAGGGTTGTGTGATGTTATGATACTTTTCTTCTTTCTTAAGCAACAAAAGCCAACTTGTGTTTCTAGGCATGTAGAGGACCCCCTAATGTGCTGCATAATCCCTCCTTGATCAGTGTGTTATGCTCATAATCTTGTGCCAATCAGATTTGCAATGTACTTGTTGGATTTTCAATTTGACATAAAGCTACCTTTTACAAAAATGGCTAATTTGCTTTATCTACTTTGGGATTAAACCTTTAGACAATGCTTGAACTCAAAGAACATGGTCTTGGCACAAAGAATATGCATTAAATTTATGAGTGTTGGATGGTTTAAGGACCTGTAATCTAGCTTTAAGGCATGCTGAGTTCAAATTGCAAGGTTATGGACATGTAACTTGGTCATGAACAAAGTGAGTTTTTGCCATATTGTGAAATTCGATTCTCCCTAACCATGAGGTTGTTTGAGAAGTTCTTGGACATTTTGGAAAGCTTGGAATGTGTACTACAATCCATCTTTGAAGTGAAATTTGAAATTCCAAGTGGAAGTGTATGGAAAATGGCCTTGAAGTGGGGTAGAAAACCTTGTCAAAATAGGTCAAAAATTCACTAAGTTAAGAATGGTTTAGTGCCCTTATTCAAAAATTTGTAACTTGAGATACAAGCTTCAAATGAGAAAACTTTGTGAGTCAAAGTTGTAGACTATGCAACAAGCTACAACTTTCATGTTTTGGCTTTTGTTTGAATCCAAATGGATCTTGGTGAAAAAGTGGGGCAAAGTTGGGAAAAAATTAGGGTTTTCCATAACTTAGAAAAATTCTAAGTTATGAAAAATTCCATTTCAAACCCTAATTTGCATTTCTTGGTTTCTTGGTGAACAAGTTTCATGATTTGGCATGTTTTGATGAAAAATGAATCTTGACTCTTGATTTTGACCAAAAAGTCAAAGTTTGACTTTTCAGTATACAGTCAAAATTGATCAATTGACTGGGAAATTCAACTGTCAATCTTGTGTACTTGGGATCTTTTGAGTTTGTTGAGCATGTCAAGATAATTCCATGGGGTCTTTGAGTCCATATGGGAGCTTGGTTTGCCATTGGCTAGGTCAAACAGTCAAAAATTGCCTTTGTGCAGTCAAAACCCTAAAAATGACCATTTTGCCCTTTTGGTGATCTGATCAAATTTCTTGTGGAATTGTGATCCAAACTTGATCAAATGGTCCATATGAGTTCATAATGTTGATGTGGGTCAATTTTCATGAGATTTGACTGTCAATTGGCCACAGTTGACTTTTTCCCCAATACAGCTGATTTTTAGGTCAACTGTCCAATTGACTGGGTAAAACTTGGAATCAGGACTTGAAACTCGGTATGGGTAAACTTGGGAGTCCAACATGAAGCATGAGAGTCATATTAGGAATTTTAGGTCAAAACATCTTTGTGCAAACACAAACCCTAATTTGGGTCAACAGTGCAAGGAGAAGTCTTGAGCAGAGGAAACCCTAACTGGATCTTGATCTTCAAGGGCCTTGTGATGAAAAAATGTTGAGAAAATGGGAGGGCAAATTTTGGGGTACAACAGTTGCCCCTGTTCAATCTTCTTGAACCTGAAGAGTTAGATTGGCAAGTTTGCCTTTCGTGGCTCGAGGGTAAAAGAAGATTGGACACTAGAGTGCCCGGAAATTTGCACTCGCATGTTGGAGTCTCAACAATGTGATGTCTGGAATGGGCTTACAGATGCCATTTGGAGAGATGGTGGATAGGGAGATGGCCTTATGGATGCCATCTGGAGATGTGACAGAAACTTGTCGGGAATGGGCTTATAGATGCCATTTGGAAGCGTTGATCGCATAAGAGATTCCTTAGCGAGAACTTGTGTATTTGAGAAAGACAGATGTTTTCCTGGCTTGTTACAGGTGTTTGATCTTCAATCTCTTTATGCAGATATGCCCTGGCTAGATACAGGTGTCGAGTCTACAAATGGTTGCTCACAGATGTGCCCTGGCTGGATACAGGAGTCGAATCTGGAAATAGTCGTCAATAGATATGCCCTGGCTGGATACAGGAATCGAATCTTCGAACTCTTCAGACGTGCCCTGGCTAGATACAGGAGTCGAGTCTGGAAATGTTGTAGTTGAGAGATGTGCCTTGGCTGGATACAGGAATCGAATCTTCGAACTCTTCAGACGTGCCCTGGCTAGATACAAGAATCGAGTCTGGAAACTGATCACTCTCAGATGTGCCCTGGCTAGGTACAGGTATCGAATCTGGAATCGTGACAGTTGAAGGTAGTTGTCTTTAGGATTGTCTTTTTCCCTGAAGAGGCAAAACATAAGTTGTATGCAATGTCATGATGTATGATATGCATGATGCTTTAACATGAGATAGTGTTGTATGCATTTATCATGTATGTAAGCAGGATGTATGAAAACGTGAAATGTTTATGAATATATTTTTGTCTTAGGAAAATGAATCCTTGACGATCGGCCGGGGAATTGATCTGTGGAAGAGATACTTTGCTGAAGTTTGACGAGAGGCCTGCTGAGGACTTCAATGATGGATTCCGCTGGGGATAATGATGATAAACTCTGCTTGGGGAATACCAAAGACAAACTCCTGCCGAGAACTGAAAGAACCTTGCCGAGGGCGATCTTCCATGGCAAATAGCTGAGGATAACCCAGTTATAAACCCTGGTGAGGAATAACTCTGAATAAAGCTCGGGAGAGACGTCCGTATTCTGCAGGGAACAAGCTTCCAGAATCTACTGGGGATAAGCTTTTAGACCTGCCGGGGAAAGCTGACGACTTCACTGGGGGAAGTATTGCTGAATCTTGCCTTACTCTGCGGGGAGCTGAGATCATTTGGTCACATTCTTCAGTCGAATCTACCTTGGTACCTTGGCAGACAAAGCAACTAGACTGCATCAGGCAATTTCACGTTGCCCCTGTTTCTGATGTCACCTGTAATTAATTTTTTTGTTTCTTATGCAAACATTTATGAATCAGCAATTTAATGTCAAATGCATATATCAAAAATGAACATTGGACGTTCTTCGCAAGATAAAACAGAAAGAAGGAAAAAAACAAATGGCAATTCGTATGGACAAATGAATTTGTGTTGATTTGAATTTTGCCTGTGAATAGGCGTTTTTGTACAAGAGGCTGACATCCTAGTAAGAGGATGCCGCCGAATAACACAGAATTTACAATTTTGAAAACAAAACAGCTATGTGAACGATCCTACTGGGTTCCAACTCTGCTATCGCCTTTATGTCTCCAAGCGTCTCATCGCTTTGCTACCTAGTTGAAGATGAAGCTGATTGGTCGATGCCGAAGTCTGAGCCAGATAGTTGATGCCGAATTCCGGATGCGAAGTGATCTAATGAGACATAGTGTTACGCTTTATCCCTAACTTTTGCCTGGACCGCCCTTTCGGGTTTTCAGTCCACCGGGATACCCATTTTTGCCCAAGCCGCCTTTTCAGGTTTTCGACTTGCCGGGTGTACAAATTTTTTTTCATTTCATCCCTTATTTTTGCCCGAACCCTTTTGGTTCGCCGGGAAGCCCTAATTTTTTCCTAGGTATGTCAACCTAGCGGGTCTTTGATTTAGGCGTAGTATCTTTTCACTATGTCTGCATTGGCGGGGTGAGGAAGGTCGTCACCATCCATGGTGGTTAGAATCATGGCTCCTCCTGAGAACACATGTTTAACCACAAATGGCCCTTCGTAAGTAGGGGTCCATTTGCCCCGGGGATCACTTTGAGGAAGGATGATGCGTTTGATTACCAGGTCCCCAACTTGATACTCCTGTGGTCTGACTTTCTTGTTAAACGCCCTGATCATCCATTTTTGATACGTCTGACCTTGACAGATAGCGGTGAGTCTCTTTTCGTCAATCAGATTTAATTGATCCAGTCGAGTCTGGATCCAGTCATCTTCACTCAAGTCTGCATCCTTCATTATTCGGAGAGAGGGTATCTGGACTTCAATTGGCAAGACTGCCTCCATGCCATAGACCAATGAGAAGGGAGTTGCCCCGGTTGACGTCCTTGCTGAGGTACGGTACCCATGAAGAGCGAACGGTAACATCTCGTGCCAATCTTTATAAGTCACTGTCATCTTCTGCACAATTTTCTTGATATTTTTGTTAGCTGCTTCTACAGCCCCATTCATCTTCGGCCGTTAGGGAGAAGAATTGTGGTGCTGTATCTTGAATTGTTCGCAGAGCTCAGTGATCATCTTGTTGTTGAGATTGGTACCATTGTCCGTAATGATTCTCTCCGGGACGCCGTACCGACAGATCAGATTATGCCGGATGAAACGTGCCACAACACTCTTGGTTACTATTGCGTAGGAAGCTGCCTCAACCCACTTCGTGAAGTAATCGATCGCCACTAAGATGAAACGATGCCCATTGGATGCTGTCGGTCGGATCTCACCGATCATATCGATGCCCCACATTGCAAAAGGCCAGGGTGCCGTCAGGACGTTCAAAGGAACTGGAGGAATATGCACCTTGTCAGCATAGATCTGGCATTTGTGACAAGTTCGAGAGTGTTGGTAACAATCGGCTTCCATGGTGGACCAAAAATATCCTGCCCTAAGGATTTTCTTTGCCATGGTGTGTCCGCTGGAATGTGTCCCGAATGTACCTTCATGCAGTTCTATCATGATCTTCTCTGCTTCAGCCTTATCCACACAACGTAGCAGAGTTGAATCATGATTCTGTTTGTAGAGGACGCCGTTGCTGAGGAAGAATTTTGCCGCAAACCTTCTCATGAACTTCTTGTCATTGACAGATGCACCTTCAGGGTATTCCTGAGCTTCCAAGTACCTCTTCACCTCATGATACCAGGGTTTCTCAGTCACCTTCTCAGCCTCAAGTTCGCAGCAGTATGCCGGTTCATCCAACTTCCAGATAATGATCCGGGGAGCCTCATTGTCCCATTTAACTTTGAACATTGAAGACATCGTAGCTAGTGCGTCCGCTAGCTGATTCTCCTCTCTTGGGAAGTGCTCAAAAGTTATTTCTTCAAAGTGGGGAAGCAAGGTTGACACATACTCCTTGTAAGGAATAAGATTTGGGTGTTTCGTATCCCACTCTCCTTTGATCTGATTGATCACGAGAGAGGAATCTCCGAAGACACTCAGAAATTTGATCCTCAAGTCGATTACAGCTTGTAACCCCATGATACATGCCTCATATTCTGCCATGTTGTTGGTGCAGTTGAAACATAATCGGGCGGTGAGTGGAGTATGCATTCCTTTGGGAGATATGATTACAGCGCCGACGCCGTTTCCCAAAGCATTGGAGGCTCCATCAAAATGCATAGACCATCGGGATCCTTCCTCAGGTCCTTCATCCGATCCAGGTACTTCACAGTCAGTTACCACCATGATGTCTTCGTCCGGAAAATCAAAGTTCAATGATTGGTAATCGTCCACAGGTTGGTGTGCCAAATGATCCGCCAGTACACTTCCTTTAATTGCTTTCTGAGTTATATATTGGATGTCATATTCTATCAAGATCATTTGCCATCTCGCTATTCTTCCAGACAGAGCAGGCTTTTCAAATATGTACTTGATGGGATCCATCTTTGAAATCAGTAGAGTAGTGTGAGTTAGCATATACTGTCCCAGCCGGCGAGCAGCCCATACTAGAGCGCAGCAAGTTTTCTCAAGCAGTGAGTAACGAGACTCACAGTCGGTAAACTTTTTACTCAAGTAATAAATAGCGTGCTCTTTTCGGCCAGACTCGTCATGCTGCCCCAGCACACACCCCATTGAATTATCAAGCACTGTCAAGTATAGTATCAGAGGTCTTCCTTCCACTGGTGGCATAAGAATGGGTGGCTCTTGGAGATATTCCTTTATCCTTTCAAAGGCAGCCTGGCATTCATCGTTCCAGCGTACTACTTGATCTTTCTTCAGTAATTTGAAGATTGGCTCACAAGTAGCAGTCAGATACGAGATGAATCGGGCAATGTAATTCAGTCGTCCTAGGAAGCCTCTGACTTCTTTCTCTGTCTTTGGAGTCGGCATCTCTTGTATGGCTTTTACCTTAGCAGGGTCCACCTGAATACCTTTATCACTTACAATGAAACCTAGCAATTTTCCGGATCTTACCCCAAAGGTGCATTTGTTGGGATTCAACCTTAGCTTGTATAACTTGAGTCGGTCAAACAACTTCCTCAGATGGCCAAGGTGCTCCTCCTCAGTTTGAGACCTTGCAATCATGTCATCAACGTATATCTCAATCTCATGATGGATCATATCATGAAATAAGGCAACCATGGCACGTTGATAGGTTGCCCCAGCATTTTTCAATCCGAATGGCATGACCTTGTAACAGAAGGTGCCCCACTGAGTCACAAAGGTAGTTTTCTCCATATCCTCTGGAGCCATCTTGATCTGATTATACCCTGAAAAACCATCCATGAAGGAGAAAACCTTGTGTTGAGCAGTATTATCAACAAGGACGTCGATGTGAGGTAAGGGAAAGTCATCCTTGGGGCTGGCCCTGTTCAAATCTCTGTAGTCGACGCACATTCTGACTTTACCGTCTTTCTTCGGCACTGGCACCACATTGGCAACCCACTGAGGATAAGAAGTTACTGCTAGAAACCCGGCATCGAATTGCTTCATAACCTCAGCCTTGATCTTTTCAGACATCTCTGGGCGTATACGGCGGACCTTTTGCTTTACCGGAGGGCAGTCTTCCTTGGTTGGCAGGTGATGAACTACAATGTCGGCATCCAAACCAGGAATATCTTCATAGGACCAAGCAAATATCTCCATGTAATCACGTAGCATCTGGATCAACCGTTGCTTCACACTGATCTCTAAATTAGCCCCAATCTTGACCTCTTTCCTATCTGTCTCAGTACCCAGGTTAATCGTTTCTACCGGCTCTTCATGTGGTTGAATAGCCCTCTCTTCCTGGAGTAGCAGTCTTGCGAGTTCACCAGGAACTTCGCAATCATCTTCACCTTCGTCTTCGGCTAAGTTTATCGGATTCTCGAAGTCATAACTGGCGGTAGCAGCGCTGTTACCAGTAAGATCCAGAGTGGATTGAAACCTGTATAAGTGAGTGTGTGTAAATATAGCTGTTTTGCAATATATATAACACAGAAAGAAAAAGAGCATAAGATTTGAAATGCAACAAACGTCCAATGTTTTGATTGATGATATATGGAAATGTCATACAAAAAAGCCCTCACAAATGGAGCTAAGATGCCCCGGGTAGGACACCGAGCCAATAAAAGTTTTAACACATTATTTGTTACAAATTGGAAATCAAAAGAAATTAATTACTGCGTGACAAATGTGATAGGTGTAAAATCCTTTGCCGTCCAGTTGCTTGGTCCGTTGCTGGTAGTCGGGTAGATCCAACTGTCAAACTCTGCTTCCTCTACATCCTCCTCAATAGCATTCACCCTTGGACTGGTGATAAGCACTGGAGCCTTTCTGATCTTTTCCTTGCGCACAGCCCTCTGAGCCTCTGCAGTAAAGCCCAGCCCAAACTTGTCATTCTTTTGAGTGAAGTCAGGAAGCTGACCCCAGTTTGCACAATTGCCTTTCTCGATTACAGCCCGGGCATCCCTTAAGGACGCCATCTTCAACGGAAAGTCTTTTTCAACCACTGCCTCAGCCGATGCCAACACTGGAGGTACTTCCTCAAAATGCTGAAAAGGGGTTTCAATAAACTCCCCGTCCATCTCGATATATCGGAATGAATTCAAGTGACTCACCATGTATTCCTCCTCACCCTGCACAATAACAATCTTCCCTTTGACAGGGTATTTGAGCTTTTGGTGTAAAGTGGAGGTTACTGCCCCAGCTTTGTGAATCCAGGGTCGACCCAACAAGCAGGAGTAAGATGGACGAATATCCATTACATAGAATGTTGAGTCGAAAACTTGGGAACCCACACGAATAGGAATGTCTACCTCACCGTGCACCATCCTCTTAGAACCGTCGAAGGCTCTAACAATGATGTTACTAGGTTTTAACTCCAGACCCTCACAATCCAAGCGGTCCAATGCCTTCTTGGGTAAAACATTCAGGGAAGAGCCGGTATCCACTAACACGTGTGCGAGAGTAGTGCCCCTGCATTCTATGGAAACATGCAGGGCATCATTGTGATTTTTCCCTTTGGCGGTAAGGTCAGCATCTAAGAATCCCAAGCCATTGTCAGCCGTCAAATTAGCCACACAGTCGGTGAATTGATCCGCGGAGGTCTCTTGCGGCACATGGGCCGTTTTCAGAAATGAAATCAGGGCTTTTGCATGGGCCTCTGAGCATAGCAGTAGTGATAACATAGAGATTTTAGAGGGAGTATGCCCCAACTGTTCAACAACGTTAAAGTCACTTTTTCTGATAATTTTAAGAATTTCCTCCATTTCTTGTTAGGAGGCTTCCACAGTAGTATTCTTTTTTGGTGCCTCCGTCCTGGCAGGCAAATCGGTAGCAACTTCTTTGCCCCGAGTATCAGAAGACTCGGCGGCAGTAGTAGACACAGGAACTTGAACTGGAACATGCACACTTGCGGGTGTGATGGTGAGAGGTTTTCGGATAACTGGCGGTGCAATGTCAGGCGAGAAGAGCCTACCACTGCGGGTAATCTTGGCGGGACTAGTGATGTTACTGATACTGGTATTGGTGTCGAACTCCTGCTTCACCCTAAGCACATACACGTCGGCTCCATAATGCCATGGAACAGCTTTATCAGACTCATACGGGAGAGGCCCCGGGACAGTAATAGTGATGGGTGCAACAGACATAATTTGGACTGGTTTCTTTACGGGAGCTTTGGCAGGATTGTAGATTGTGACAACAGATATTTCTTCAATGGAAACAAACGGAACAACAGTTTTCTTGAACAGAATTTCCTTGCTATCCATCAGGCTTTGGATGCCTGATTTCAGCAGTGGACAACCGGTAGGGATAACAGCACACAGGAGGCAACCCTTACTACAACCCGGAAATAAACCGGCTAGTAGTAAGTTCCTCTTAACATTCAAAAGAGGGGTAACAACTTCATTCACCGAAACAGCATACAATTCTTCCTCAATGGCATTTACTCTATGCTGGGGCATAGGAGCAGTTACAACATTTGGTCTTTCAGGCGCTTCAAACTGAATTTCCTTTGCGTCGATAAGATCTTGCACTTTGTTTCTCAAGGCCCAGCAATCATCAGTAGTGTGCCCGGGACTATCAGAATGATAAGCACACCGGGCATTTGGGTTATACTTAGGAGACGCAGTATTCACGACTTTAGGAGCTTCTTTGGTGGTAACCAAATTGGTTGATAGTAGTTGGGGTAAAATTTGAGATAAGGTCATACTCAGCCGAGTATACTGCCTCTTGGGCCTTTCACTTCTTTGTTGATTGTACTGCTGAGGAGCAGCAGCAGGTTTTGAAATGACCAAAGCATTGACGGCTTGGCGACTTTCGGGCTTGACTTGTCTTCTAGGACCATAGACGGCACTTTCTTCTTTCTTAAAAGGCCTCTTCTCAGTACTTGTAGCAACACCCTTCTGAATCTTTCCTGACTTGATGCCAGCTTCTATTCTTTCGCCCGTTAAGATCAAATCGGTAAACCCCGCGGAAGAGTTACCAATCAGATGATTGAAAAATGGCCCAGATAGGGTCCCTAAAAACATATCGACAAGTTCACGATCGGTTAAAGGAGGCTGCACCCTGCCAGCCAAATCCCTCCATTTTTGTGCGTATTCTTTGAATCCTTCGCTTGTTCCTATCGACATACCCTGAAGTTGGGTACGAGTAGGGGCAAGGTCAGAATTGTATTGGTATTGTTTGTAGAAAGCGGTGGCCAAATCTTCCCAATTCCGGACACTGACTCCTTCTAGCTGATAAAACCACTCCAACTGAGCTCCAGAAAGGCTGTCTTGAAAGAAATGAATCCAGAGGTTTTTATCTGCCGTATAAGGTTGAATCTTTCTCACGTAGGACCTGAGATGCATTTTGGGACAGGACAGCCCACCATACCTTACAAACACTGGCACTTTGAATTTTGGGGGAATCACAATCCCGGCAACCAAACCCAAGTCTTCAAAATCCAAACCCGGTACTCTTTGTAATTCCATGACGGCTAATCTGTCTTCTAACCCTTTGTATTTATCATCAGCTGGAGGGTATTGCTGGTCAGAATAATCTTCATCCTCTTCAACCTCTTCTTCTTCCGCATCAGACTCGGAAGGCACCACAGCTCCATCTCTCTTACTAGTCCCTTCATCAGAAGTAGGAGGAAATTCAAGCACTCTCTGAGCTTCTCCGTCAAATCTTCTCCCCAAAGTAGCCACCCCGAGCCTCTTTTTCTTCTTTTTCACTGGGTCTTTGTTCCCCAGCAAGGTCTTGAGATCCTCCTGACCTTTAGCCAAGGTTGTCAGGAGTTGCTGGAACTGTGCATTCTGAGCTTGTAGGTCTTTGACTGTTTGCTCGAGATCCATCCTACTGAAATAAACAGCAGACAGATAAGGAAACCTGGAATGAGACCTGCTTATGCACATGATGAATGGTATGCTTATGTATGCAATGCATTCAAGGATTTAGACCATTCAAAGTTGTTTTAGACAAAGAAGAACGCACGTCATATTAATAAGAAGAAATTTGTTAGTACATAAATGCCCCATGGGCCAAATATTACAAAATAAACTTCTTAAGGCAGAAAGACATTGCGCATCCTCTTTGGTGCGATGTAGGTATTGAGGGCCTCTTGCTCGGGGAGTCGGCGGGTAAGCTCTAGAACCTTCTTTTCACTGGCGTAGTAGCTAGCTTCAAAAGTATTCCGTTCCTCCTTGAGCTGAATCCAGCTTTTCTGCATTTCCTCCCACGATGTAGGCATGTCTGGATGTAGGATGGTGTAGGGAACCTCTCCTTCATTGACGGGCTCTTTAATCACTGGGAGTACATGAGGATAAGGCATCATTAGACTTTGGGCTCGGGCTCGTACCCACTTGAGATAGGGCTCAAGAGGGATGGAGTTCTTGTGTCCCAGAGTCTTGCTATCAACCTTGTTGAGTTTTCCCCAAGCTCTGATGAATCTTTGGCGAAGTCCTTGCGCATCGTTGTCGAAGTCAAAAACTAGGCTAGGAATCAACATATCATGAGGGCCATCCCTCTGTGCATATCCAAATTGCCTCAAAGCTAGGCAAGGGTTGTAGGTGATACCTCCCCTAATTCCAAGTAAAGGAACATTAGGAAATTCTCCGCAACGATCGACAATGATGACATTTTCTCTGGACCGAGAACACCAATGCACATCAGAATGAGTAAGAGTCATCAACCGTTGGGACCACCTTGAACCTTGGTCATTCTTCAAGACAGATTGTGGAAGGTGCGAAATAAACCACCTTGCAAGGAGAGGAGTACAACACATGAGAACACCCCTCTTTCTCATTGTTCGTGTGTAAAATGAGTGAAGAATGTCCCCAAGCAATGTCGGTATTGGATTTCTGGACAAGAAGATTTTGACAGCATTGACATCTACCAATTGGTCAGGATTTGGGAATAAGACCAACCCATAGATAAGGAGTGCCACAATATCTTCAAAGGCTTGTAGGTCCAATGAGTTCCAACATTCTTGTGCCTTCTCAAACAAGAATTTTGCTAAGAATCCTTTGACGCCGCTTCTGGTTTCCCAATGTCCCTTGATGTCGGATGGCTGTAGATGTAATGCTCGAGCAACATCTTCCGGCTTTGGTTCCTTTTCCATACCGTTGAATGGTAGTTGATTAAGGATAGGGATTCTTAGAAGTTGAGAAAACTCCTCCAAAGTGGGGACCAACTGATAATCAGGGAAAGTGAAACAGTGGTGAAGAGGGTCAAAGAATTGGAATAGCACTTTCATCAGGTCTTCTTCAATGTTGGTGTTGACTAGGCTGAGCAGTCTACCATGTCTTTCATTGAAGGATGAGTTTTCCGGAATTCTTGAGGTGATCTCCTTGAGTTGAGGAGAGATTCTCACAAGGTTGACTTGAATGGTATTTCTGCGAGGAATTTCCATGTCCTACAAAATAAGAACAAAGATGAAGATCCAAAACCCTTGAAATGGTTAGAGAATGCATATGATGCTTCATGATGTTTATGATATATGCACAAAACATATGTACAAGCAAATCACACCAAACCCTAGTTTCAGGCTTGCATGGGGTTTCATAGGTAAGTACCCTCTTGAGTGTAGTTGGCTTAAAAACCTGTCCTATAAATAGTAACCGGGTTCTAAGGAGCTCAATATCACTGGATTGTTTTCATTGTTCATTGTTTTGGTTTAGCCACTTAACTAGCGACCAAAATATTCCAAGAAAGCAACCCTCAATGAGTGTAGTATCGAGTATCTACCAACTTCGGACTGCACCAAAGCCGGTCATCTCACTACCCCTAATAAAAGGCCAAGATGGTCAAGTAAGGTTCTAGGTCATTAGTGCTTAGTGACATCACTCAGCGGCCCCGTACTCTCCTTGATTGAACTCAAGGGTTACCGGTACTCACAAATATGTCGCACTAATATAGCTATTGCTTCGACCGTGTCGGTATACCCCGCACAGTTTCCACAACGTATTGCTATCTATGAATGTTTCCCAAAATCCGGGTGTAGGATTACAAACCCAAACAATAGAGCCAAGATATAAAGCAATCAATTCAAACAATTAGTCATGCAAGAGGGTGATCTAAGCCCTAAGGTTACTCCACTTTTAAAAAAATTTCCCCAACAGAGTCTCCAGTTCTGTGATACGGTGGGAGAACTGACTATGGTTTTGCGTTTGTTTTCGCAAATGTTTCGGTTGAGCAAGAGTCGCCACCGACTTTTTATTTTATCCTAAGGAAAGGTTAAAAAGCACAGCAAAAACCTTTTGAGATGTTTTCTTGGGTTCGGGGAGTAGATTATAGAAAGGGAAGGTATTAGCACCCTTTCTATCCATGGTTATCCATGGGATCTTAGTTACTTGCTTAGATCACTTGCCTTTTGTTTCCAATTGTTTTAAATGGTGCTTGTGTGTGGGTTTGAAAATGTTTTGAAAAGAGGCCAATGTGGTGGCAACCTTTGTAATGATCCATGTGGGGATGTATACAAAGATTATTTCTTTTGAAAAGGTTTTCATTTGTTTTTGAAAGTTGTTTTGAAAGTGTTGTGAGGTGTGTTTTAGAAAATAGGCAAGTGTTTTGTTTTTGCAAGTTTGATTCAAGTAACTAAGAGTTTTATCTACTCCTAAATTTCTCAAAGACTATTGCTATGTTTTAACCCTTTTCTTAAGTTTGTTCCACCATTGTATTTGGTGGACAATCTCATGTTAGGATGTGAAAGGGACGGGCGCGGGTCATCGTTTGGACCATAATTGCAATGGTGCCAAGTATCTTTGGGCATTTTCTTTAAGGGACTTGATCATTTGTTTGGCAATATTTTGAAAAGTGTTATCGAGGGACTATGATCATTCAATTTGTTTGTTTTGCCCAAAGAGACCTAGCATGCAATATGGCCCATTTATTTGAAGGCAACAAAGTGGAATACCCTAGGGGGTGCAAGTGTGATTTGTGTGTCCATTTTCATGCTTGTTTGTCTTGAGATTAGGTCATAACTATTTTGTTCATTTTATTCGCATATAAACCCTAATTCTAGCATTGTATATTTAGAAAGCGATAAAGTGCGAAATTTAAACTCCTACGCTATTACAACACAATAATATGGGGAGGGGGGTACAATGTTTCAAATGGGGATTTTGACAAGGAATTTAAACCTAAAACTATTACATCAAGATTTGAATTATTTACAAGATAATAATTTGCATAAATCAAATAAAATAAGATAAATATGCAAGAATGCAAAAAAAAAAAAGAATTTTTATATGTATGAAAAAGGAATTATTTATGTAAAATAAAAAGAAAATAAAAGATATTATTTTTTGGAGTATTTTTGAATTTAGGGCAAAACCCTAATTTTTATTAAATGAAATGTATTATTATTTAATTTAATACAAATATTTATTTATTATATACAAAAATAAAATAAAATATGGTATATTTGTAAAAAAGGTATTTTTTAGTATTTAAATATTAAAAAATAAAATATGTACATTTTTTGGCATTTTACCCTAAATGTACTAATATATAAATATATGTATTTTTGTATTATTTACAAGATATGTATTATTTAATTAATAATATTTAATATAAAAATAAAAAGGGTATTTTTTATACAAAATATTTTCAGGAAGTAAAAATAAAATAAAAGTGTATAAAAAATATATTTGTATTATCTTAATATTTTAAACAAAAAAGTATATATGTATATTTATTTATTTATGTACAAAACAATCAAATAAATACTTATTAAATTCAAAAAATGATGGGAAAAATATTTTTATATTTTTAATATGCTGAGAAAAAATAAATGAGTCAGTTAAAAAAAGAAAAAGTCAAAAAATATTAAAAATGAAGCAAATGGGCTCAGGGGTGTAAAACCAAAAAGGGTGGTGTGAAAAGGAAAGTCAACATAGGCCCAGCCCATGAAGACCTTTCTTCAACCTCTGTACAACAGCATTCAAAAAACGCGTGCCCTGTTCCTCATCTTCCAACTCTTGATTCCTGGCTTTTCAATGCAAACTCATAACATAAAAGATGTTCAGCATGAAGAGACGATTCTACCCATATGCATAACTTGATCTAACTCTCTAAGATGAGGGAGAATTTCTCCTCCCCCAAATCCTAACCTAGATTTTCTGCCATTTTCAAACCTCAAATTCTCACAGCTCAAGCAAAAGAAATGAAAAGTAAAAACATGTACATGTTCAGTGGCATGAGTAGAACCTTGTTTATTCACAAACTTAAAGCTAATGATGCATAATAAGAGAGATACGAGTTCACCAAGATACCTGTTCAGCTGAAGTTCTATCTTGCAATGAGGGAGCTTTCAGTGCAAGGTGATGATTGGAAAAGCTTCCTTGAGGTCCAGGGATGCTATTCCAATGTTTACTTTGTCTTGAAAGCTTCTGAATCGTGCTAGAGCACTTCACCTGCAAAACAAGAAACTGAAAATGGTGGAAGTGGTTAGAGGGATTACAGGTCGTGCTTTTGCTTTTGGTTAGCTTGCATAGATGGTATGGAAGGTATGTGAACTGGTTTGGGCAAGAGAGCTTGAGAGAAATGAGAGATAGCACTCAAACTGCAGGGCCTGCCCTGTTTTTGCAGTTTGAGAGTGATTATGGCAAGGGGAGTGTTTGAGAGGTGCAAGGGTCGTGTAAAAGCTTGGTTCTGATCTTTGGAATGTGTTTGATAACTTTGTCTAAGTGTGCCTCAGCTGATATGAGGGTTGTGTGATGTTATGACACTTTTCTTCTTTCTTAAGCAACAAAAGCCAACTTGTGTTTCTAGGCATGTAGAGGACCCCCTAATGTGCTGCATAATCCCTCCTTGATCAGTGTGTTATGCTCATAATATTGTGCCAATCAGATTTGCAATGTACTTGTTGGATTTTCAATTTGACATAAAGCTACCTTTTACAAAAATGGCTAATTTGCTTTATCTACTTTGGGATTAAACCTTTAGACAATGCTTGAACTCAAAGAACATGGTCTTGGCACAAAGAATATGCATTAAATTTATGAGTGTTGGATGGTTTAAGGACCTGTAATCTAGCTTTAAGGCATGCTGAGTTCAAATTGCAAGGTTATGGACATGTAACTTGGTCATGAACAAAGTGAGTTTTTGCCATATTGTGAAATTCGATTCTCCCTAACCATGAGGTTGTTTGAGAAGTTCTTGGACATTTTGGAAAGCTTGGAATGTGTACTACAATCCATCTTTGAAGTGCAATTTTAAATTACAAGTGGAAGTGTATGGAAAATGGCCTTGAAGTGGGGTAGAAAACCTTGTCAAAATAGGTCAAAAATTCACTAAGTTAAGAATGGTTTAGTGCCCTTATTCAAAAATTTGTAACTTGAGATACAAGCTTCAAATGAGAAAACTTTGTGAATCAAAGTTGTAGACTATGCAACAAGCTACAACTTTCATGTTTTGGCTTTTGTTTGAATCCAAATGGATCTTGGTGAAAAAGTGGGGCAAAGTTGGGAAAAAATTAGGGTTTTCCATAACTTAGAAAAATTCTAAGTTATGAAAAATTCCATTTCAAACCCTAATTTGCATTTCTTGGTTTCTTGGTGAACAAGTTTCATGATTTGGCATGTTTTGATGAAAAATGAATCTTGACTCTTGATTTTGACCAAAAAGTCAAAGTTTGACTTTTCAGTATACAGTCAAAATTGATCAATTGACTGGGAAATTCAACTGTCAATCTTGTGTACTTGGGATCTTTTGAGTTTGTTGAGCATGTCAAGATAATTCCATGGGGTCTTTGAGTCCATATGGGAGCTTGGTTTGCCATTGGCTAGGTCAAACAGTCAAAAATTGCCTTTGTGCAGTCAAAACCCTAAAAATGACCATTTTGCCCTTTTGGTGATCTGATCAAATTTCTTGTGGAATTGTGATCGAAACTTGATCAAATGGTCCATATGAGTTCATAATGTTGATGTGGGTCAATTTTCATGAGATTTGACTGTCAATTGGCCACAGTTGACTTTTTCCCCAATACAGTTGATTTTTAGGTCAACTGTCCAATTGACTGGGTAAAACTTGGAATCAGGACTTGAAACTCGGTATGGGTAAACTTGGGAGTCCAACATGAAGCATGAGAGTCATCTTAGGCATTTTAGGTCAAAACATCTTTGTGCAAACACAAACCCTAATTTGGGTCAACAGTGCAAGGAGAAGTCTTGAGCAGAGAAAACCCTAACTGGATCTTGATCTTCAAGGGCCTTGTGATGAAAAAATGTTGAGAAAATGGGAGGGCAAATTTTGGGGTAAAACAATAGGACTTTACATTTCTGCAATTTATCGCTTTCAAATGTAAATGCCAATAATTAGGATGTGTATGGCAAGATATGAAATCAACGAATAGATCACCCTAGTCAAGACTAAATGTATGCAATCAAACACACTTACACACTAGTACCCTTAGGGTAATCCCACCTTGTAGCCTATCGGAAAAATAGTTATGTCCCTCGAGCATGGGCGTTTTAGCAAAAGACCCTCGATAAAAGATCGTAGTCCCTCGATGACCCTCGATGTTGCCTTCGGTAAACGATCTAGTCCCTAAAAAGACATTGCTAAAACATCCCATGGGTTGCCTTCTATGACTATACAAACGTCCCATGCTCGTCCCTTCATATCCAACGATGGGGCTTCTTACGAAACCAATGGTAAAATAGCAACATCTAAAGGAAGAGGAAAAGAACATCTAAGACCTTTTTGAGTAAGTAGATTCGCTCCTTGTTGCTTGCTTGCTCACAACAAAATATTTTTACACCAACACTTTCATTTTGAATTTTTTTTTTGAAAGACAAACACTTTGTACGTATTATTATAGAAACGAGAGCCATTGCAAAGACGTCCTTTCAAAATCACTTTCAAAAAAACACATTCCACAAATACTTATTTGAACCATTTTCAAAATAAAACTTTGTACGTGTTCTTATAAAAACGAGAATGATTACAAAGATATTTTTCAAAATGCTTTCAAAACCCACACCACAAGCACCTTCAAACAAAAGAAAGTGATCTAGCAAGCAACTAAGAGCCCATGGAAAACCATGGATGAAAGGGGTGCTAACACCTTCCCTTTTCATAATCTACCCCCCGAACTCAAGAAAACATCTCTAAAGGTCTTTCTTGTGCTTTTTCACCTTTACTTATTGGATAAAAGAAAAGTCAGTGGCGACTCTTGCTATCCGCAACATTTGTGATCAAATGCAAACCAAAAAGTCAGTTCTCCCACCGTATCACATCCTCCATAATCAAAAACAAAGCATTGCACATTGACTTCTCCAAGCCATTCCAACCATCCATTGCTCAAGCAAACCATTGCATTAGCTTCCTGGGAACTTGAAGAAGCTAACCTGATCATTGCAGCACCTTGAATCAAGCTCATTTGCATTTCACGATTTCCAGTTTTGAGGTATTTTTCTTGAACTTCTATCTCATTACTTATGCATTTTTAGTCTTGCATTTATGAAGATAAAATGTACACATCATTGCCCTGAAGTTATACATGTCCATAGATTTCATTTATATTGATTGAGCTAGGAAAGTTTTAGGATTGAATCTCTAAAAATAATTAGGTCAGAATTTGGTACTGTTAGAAATTCTCATTCATCTTTGATTTACAGTTCATGATATTTATATGGTTGGATTCGTATGAAAAAATGGAGCAATTTTCATGTTTATATTTTTGCAAATGGTTGAGAAATGAACAAGTTTGCACGGCTTTTCGCTGGAGGTTGAAGATGAAGTATATTTAGGGCAAGATTTATGTTATATATTTATGGTTTGACATAAGTTAAGGGATGTATTACCACCCAAGTGGTTAAAGCGCGCGCCTATCACTATGAGGTCCTGGGTTCAAGCCCCAGCGTGACCTTTTGCATTTTTCTTGTTTTTTTTTGCAGCGCTTGGGCTAGTAGTTTGGGACTGACTTTTTTTTCTTACCATACTCTCTGTTTCACTATTTAACATCCCTGACTTTATTTTTATTTTTATTTTATTTTTACTTTTTTATCTATCATTTATTTTTATTTAATATTATTATTATTATTACTATTTTTGTTAATAAAAAAAATCCAAAAATATTTTATTTATTTATTTGCATGTTTAAAAAATACTTATACATTTTTATTTTTCTTTATAAAACAAAAAAGGATTAAAAACATTTTTCTTAATGATTAATTTCTTTTTTTCTTAAATAATTAATATTTAGACTTAGGCTTGATTATTATTTTATTTTTTTTATTTAAAATTAATTTAGAACTTAGGTTTCTTTTAATTAATTGATTTCCATCATATTATTATTAAGTTAAAACCTTTCACAAAAACCCTAAAAAATCCTTTTTAAACTTAATTTCTTTCTTATATAGTTTAAATTAAATTTTGTTTATTTTTAACTAATCATGTTCTTAATTAGGTCAAGACTAAACCCTTTCATTAAAGAAAAAATAAAAATCATTTTCTTTTTCCATATATACCCTTGTACATTATTTATTCAATTCTTGTATATTATTAAATATGGTTGTAATAATTAATTAGTTTTAATTTTTTTTTTTGCAAATCCCTCATTTGTAATTTGCACACCCCCTCCCTTAAATGATGTAATAGCATAGTAATTTTAAATTCAGAAATTTATCGCTTTATATACAAATGCTAGTAATTAGGGTTTTGTATGGAAAGACTAAAACCAATCAATAGCAAACCCTAATCAAAGATAAAGCAAGCATGAAAATCAATCCACTTACGCACAAACACCCCTAGGGTAAATCCACTTGGTTGCCTTACCAAAATGGTCATATTATGCATGTGAGGTATCTTAGCAAAAATAAGAAAAAATATAAGATCATAGTCCCTCGATGATGCTATCTATGTTGCCTTTCAAAATGATCTTAGTCCCTAAAGAAAAATGCTAAGATATCTTGCAACATTGCTAATCATGGTTATACGATAACCCACACCCGTCCCTTTTTACATCCAAAGACAGGGTTACTTACCAAATCAATGGTAATATAACAATATCAAAGGAAAAAGGAAATAAACATGAAATACTTTTGAGTAGGTAGAATGTTCCTAGTTACTTGCTCAATTTCAAAACAAAACATCTTTGTTATTTTCCAAACAAACACCAACACTTTCAAAACATCTTACAAACTTGAAAATATTCAAAAGATTAACACCTTTGTATACATTCTTACGAACAAGAATCATTACAAAGTTTTCCTAGACAATGGCCTCTTTATAAAATACTTTCAAAAAACCACATAAAGCACATTTTCAAACAAAAGCAAGTGATCTAGCAAGTAACTAAGAGCCCATGAAAAACCATGGATGAAAAGGGTGCTAATACCTTCCCTTTTCATGATCTACCCCCCGAACTCAAGAAATAATCTCAAAGGTCTTTCTTGTGCTTTTTCACCTTTCCTTTTGGATAAAAGAAAAGTTGGTGGCGACTATTGCTAACCGCAACATTTGTGATCAAACGCAAAATACCCAAGTCAGTTCTCCCATCGTATCACTGAACTGGCGACTCTGTTGGGGATAATTTTAAAAGTAGGGTTACCTTAGGGATATATCACATTTATTTGCTTTCAATGTTTGACTTGTATGCTTTACATTTTGGTTCTTTGTTTCGATTTGAATCCTCTACCTAGATTTGGGATACCTTATAGGTAAGTAGCAATACGTTGTGGAAACTGTGTGGGCTATACCGACATGGTCTAAGCAATAGCTAAGTTAGTGCAACATATTTATGGGTACCGGTATCCCTTGAGTAGTCAAGGAGAATACTGGGCCGTTGAGTGATGTCATAAAGCACTAATGAACTTTTAGAACCTTTACTTGACCAACTTGGCCTTTAGGACGTAGTGAGATGACCGGCTTTGGTGCATTCCGAAGTTGGTAGATACTCGATACTACACTTATTGAGGTTTGATTTTTTGGGATATTTCGGTCACCATTAAAGAGGCTTGCGCTGAAACAATGCCCGAGGGAAAAAACCAGTGATATTGAGCTCCCTAGAACCCGATTACTATTACTAGGACATGTTTGAGCCAACTAAACATCAAGAGGGTACTTACCTATGAGGCTCCATGCAAGCCTAAACCTAAGGACTTGTTTGCTTTGTTTGTATATATTTACTTGTACATAACATCATAAACATCATAACATCATACTCATACTTACTAACCATTTCAAGGATTTTGGGGATTTACCTTTGTTCTGTTTTGTAGGACATGGATTATATTCGTAGGAAAACCATTCAATTAAATCTTGTAAGGATCCCTCCTCAACTTAAAGAGCTAGCATCAAGGATTCCTGAGAATTCTACATTTACTAAGAGACATGGTCGCCTACTAAACTTGGTCACCTCTAACACTGATGAAGACATGATGAAGGTGCTCTTATAGTTCTTTGATCCTTTACACTATTACTTCATATTTCCCGATTATCAACTTGTGCCAACTTTGGAAGAATTATCCCAAATCTTGAGGATTCCCATTCTTAATCAACTACCTTTCAATGGTATGGAAAGAGATCCAAAGCCATAAGAGATTTCTCAAGCCCTACACTTGCAATCATCTGATATCATAACTAATTGGGAAACAAGGAGTGGTGTCAAGGATTTCCTAGCAAATTTCTTGTTTGAGAAAGCCCAAAACTATTGGAACTCTTTGGATTTGCAAGCTTTTGAGGAAATTGTGGCTCTCCTTATCTATGGTATGATTTTGTTTCCAAATCCTGACCAACTCATAGATGTGAACACCGTTAAAATCTTCATGTCTCGTAACTCGGTGCCTACTTTGCTAGGGGACGTCCTACATTCCTTTCACACTCGTACTATGAGGAAAAGAGGTATCCTTATGTGTTGTACTCCTCTTTTGGCAAGATGTTTTATTTCGCATCTTCCCCAATCTGTATTGAAGAACGAGCAAGGTTCAAGGTGGTCACATAGGTTGATGACACTCAAACATTCAAACATTCATTAGTGTTCCCGATATAGAGAGAATGTTACTATTGTCAACCGTTATGGAGAATTCCCTAATGTCATTTTACTTAGCATTAGAGGAGGTATCACCTACAACCCTTGTTTAGCCTTAAGACAGTTTGGTTACGCCCGAAGGGATGGCCCGCATAAGATGCTCATTCAAGGTTTGGTATTTGACTACGAGAACAATGATCAAGGTCATCGCCAGAGATTTATCCGAGCTTGGAGGATGTTGAACAAGGTAGATAGCAAGACATTGGGGCATAATAATTCCATCCCTCTTGAGCGTTACCTAAAATGCGTATGAGCTCGTGCTCAAAGTCTTATAATGCCTTACCCCCTCCATTCTCCTGGTTATCTTAGAGCCTGTTATGGAAGGAGATGTTCCATACACTATCCTGCATCCTGACATGCCCACCTCTCTTGAAGACTTACAAAGGGATTGGATATAGCTTAAGGGGGAGCGAGACACTTTCGAGGCCCAATTTTACACCAGCGAGAAGAAGGCTTTAGAACTCACTAGGCAACTTCATGAGGAGCGGAGCTTGAACGCCTACATCGCACCAAAGAGGATGCGTACAACTTTTTTATCTTAGAGTTTTTGTATTTATTTGTAAGCCCAAAAGAGGTATGATGTACTCAAAGCTTTGATTTATTAATATAACGTGTGTTCCTTTTTGGTCTTAAGAAAATTTAAATCTCTAATTTCCTTGAAATCATTGCATATGCATTTACCATTCATCATAACATAAGCAGATTTCTTACAACAAGCCTCCTCGTCTTTCTACTGTTTATTTCAATAAGATGGATCTGGAGCAGACAGTAAAAGACCTCCAGGCACATAATGCTCAGTTTCAACAGATGTTCTTGACTCTAGCCAAAGGACAAGAGGATTTGAAGACTTTGATGGTTGAAGAAAAGAAGAAGAAAGCAAAGAAAATAACCGGAGTTCTGAATATGGGAAGAAGGTTCCAAGGACAAGCCAGACAAACCTGTGATACGGTGGCAGAACCGACTATTTTTACTGGTTTGCATTTTACATTTTTTGTTCGCAAAATGTTGCGGTAAGCAAGAGTCACCACCGACTTTTATTTCATCCAATCATGGAAAAGGAAAAAGAACAGAAAAAACCTTTTTTCGAGATATTCTGAGTATGGGGGGTAGATTATAAAAAGGGAAGGTGTTAGCACCCTTTCTATCTGTGGTTTTCCACGGGCTCTTAGGTACTTGCTCATTTTTCAAATTGCTGGTGTGTGTTTATCTTAAAAATGTTTTTACTTCGTGATAACCCTTGTGTCCCCAAGGATGTGACAAAGTTTGTTTTGAAAATTTGTTTTAAAAGGTGTGTGTGTGAAAAGTTTTTATTGAGCAAGTACTTAAGATTCTACCTACTCGAAAAAAGATTGTTTGTTTTATTTCCTTTAGACAGCACTATCCTACTATTAAGGAGTAGGTAGCCTCGTCGTTGGAGTTGTAAGGGACATTCGAAAGGGACAAGTACAATCACTAAAGCAATAGTTAGAAAACTTTAGTAGTAACCCTAGAGTCTTAAGATCTTTCTGAGGCAACATTTCCGAGGCAACGTTTCCGAGGCAACATTTCCGAGGCAACATTTTGATCTTTTAGACTGGAGGGAGACCACTAAAATATCCTATGCTTAATGATTGTTTATCGAAGGCAACCGAAGTGAGATAAACCCTAGGAGTGGAATATGTGCATGTGAACTTTTTCAGTTATTTAGTCTTTGCACATTAGGTGATCTACCGTTTTAAATTTCAAGCATTCTTTTCATACAATCCTATTAGCCATGTATCTAGACAGTTAAAAGTTGCAGGAATTTAAAGTGTGAGAAAATAAAACCTAGCTATTACAAGGCTCCGGGGAGGGGGATTAATTACATAACCAAAAATCGGGGATTAAACAAGAAATAAAAACCCTAGATTAACTATTACAAACCCTAAACAGTTACAAAATAATGGACAAATAATTAACAAGCGCGCGGCAAATTAAATGCAAGGACAATTTAAATAATCTAAAACCCTAATTTGAGAGGAAAAGATTTTTTGGATTTTATTTGAGAAAATGTTAATTTGCAAATTAATTAAACCTAATTTCTAATTGTTTTTAAAATTATGAAAGAAATTAAATTAACCTAATTTTCTAACTAAATTAATTAATTAAAGGAATGAACATATATAAAAAAATGATCTTTAATGTATTTTAAAGGAAATTAATTGAATTATGTACAATCTAAAACCCTAATTCTAATTATTATTTATTATAAAAAAAGGATTAAATTTCCCTAAACTAATTAAACTAATTAATTCAAAAAATATTTATTAAGAAAAAGAGATCTTTTTGTGATTTTCTATTTGTTAATTTAATAAAAATAATTTTTGTATATTAAAAAAAAGAAAAGAAATTAAAGCAAATAAAAAAATAACCAAATAGGCCTGCATGCTCGCTGAAAGGGGGTGTGGAACTGAATTTTCAAGCCCATTAAGCTCCAAGCCCACTCAACCACGCTGGATCCTGTGCAAGCATTGACTTGAGGTGTACCAAGGATATTCAGGCAGGAAGCGTTAGATCTGGCCAACAGTGCATCTAGTCGATGGGCGTTGAGGTTGCATGGAAGGCGTGTGAGGGAGTGGAGTACTGGATCTCTTGCAGGAAAAGAAAATAAATAAAGCGCTGGGACCTGGGATCGAACCCAGGTCCTCACGCCTTGTACTAATGTTATGCTTCCAGTTGAGCTGTTGTTGTTAGTTGTTATTATAGTAACAAGAATATATAATATCTAAAACAAATGCAATGACCCTAGAACAAAAACCGCACGCGCTGAATTCAAACGGACCAATGGGGTGATGACAAATCACCATCTTCTACCTCCAGCCCGTCGTTTTAGATAAACTACCTATACCTATGGACGTTGTTCGTTGCTAAAAACTTGTGTCATTCAAATATTCAGTACAAGCATGATAAATCCATTGTGATGGTACCAATCAACTCGTCTTGGCCTCACGAGCATCATGGTACTTGATTCATGGCCCAATTTTCCTGTACACAAAGACCCTAAAATTCGTGTGGAAACCCTAACCATGGCAGATGCGTGTAAGGGTCCCAAAAATACAATTAAACTATTTGGTCAGCTTGCAGACATGATGATGATCACAAATATAACAATTAAAGGTGCTAATGATGCGTAAATTATAATAATCGAATTTGAGAAATTTTGCAAACCGTGATGTGTCTGGGCGATGATTCTTGATGGCTGCAAATAATGTTGTTAGCTTCTGGAGATGGCCAGGAAGTGATTAGAGTCCTTCAATCACCTGGAATCGTCCTCTAGGGCAGAAATCGAATGCCCTTTTTTTGTCCAAATTCTGAGTTTTCGTTCTTGCTCCCTACGACTGCAAAACCTTGTCTTTTGATCTGCAATTGTTGTATACATATAGTAGATTGAATTAGGGTTGTAAAATTGCATCATATCTTTGAGAATTATGAAAATGTAATTTAATTTGATTCATGTATGATATCTTTCTAAAACAAGCTTCAATCCAATCTTTTCCAACCCTAATGAGTCTTGCACGAATTGATCCTCGTGATAGCTATACATAGACTCCAAATGTGCACAAAAATCCCAAGATTTGATTTGTTTTCATTATTTTACCATTTAATTTGATTTATTTTGATTTAAATGAATAAAAAATCAAAATAAATGATAAAAGTAATAAAATAATAGGTGGAAAATCTCAGGGGTCGTGGGTCCTATTAGAAACGTGTTTCAAGCAAGAAAACATGGGCCCCTTTGGAAAAAATGCAAATCTTCTCAATGTTGACTTTTGATAATTTTCCAAAAATTGCCAACTTTGACAATGCACAACTCTCTCAATTTTGATCCTAGGAGGGTGTTCTTGGACTTTTTAGAAATCTTAGGATGTCCCCTAAACAACCCTTTGGTTTCATCTCAATTGGATCTTCCATTTTCATGTATGAAGCTTTGACCCAAAAGGTGTTTTTGTTGACTTCTCAAAAGGACCTATAATATAGAAATTCATATCTTTTGATGAGTGCATATTTTGAACTTGAGGGATGAAGAGGAGTTGTAGGGAATTGCATCCTCTTCAAAATGAGTTTTGGATGGAAAATTTCTGATAAAGCATGTGGAAGTTATGCTTGGTCAAAGTTGGGTTGACTTTTACTAAGAAACCCTAATTTAGCAACTTTTGGGTTTTGATGAATTTGGAGCATTCCTTGAGGAATCATGATCAACCCTTGATCAAATGATGGATATAACTTCAAAGTGTTTATGTTTACCAAAAATCTTGAAGTTTGACTGTATGTGGGTCACAATTGACTTTTGACCTAATATAGTCGATTCTCAAATATCTGTGCAGTAGACTGAGAAAACTTCTTGTGCAAGGCATGAAACTTGACATGTAGGGTCTTGAGAACATATTAAGATCATGGAGAGCATATGAGGCCTTTGTGGTTCACCCATCTTGATGAAAATAGAAACCCTAATTTAAGGTATACTGCCTTAGGAAAGAGTTTGTCTGGTAAACTCTTGGGCAACCTTGACAAATTGAGGATCTTAATGGGCATGTATTGAGTAAAATGAGAGGGAAATTTTTGGGGTACAACAGCTGCCCCTGTTCAATCTTCTTAAACCTGAGGATGTAGATTGGCTGCTCTGTCTTTCATGATTTGAAGGTGGAAGATGATTGAACACTAGAGTGCCGAGAAATTTGCACTCGCATGAAGTGGCACTTGATTTGTGATATCAGGAATGGGCTTACAGATGCCATTTGGAGGTCGATGATGCAAGATTGTCAGAGATGGGCTTAAAGATGCCATCCAGAGAATGTTGATTTCCTGGGATATTCCTTTGACGAGAGTCCCTGTTGCTGTTGTTGATGAGGAATCTGCTGAGGAACATTGGTATATATCTTGGGAGGAATAGAATTTTAGGAGCTTCAGTTGTCATTTACTCTACTGGGGAAATGCAAAATTGATCGTGTTTGATTAGGTCCCGGTCATACAGTGTTATGGACTGTTGTCTGGAGATAGGAGAGGAGGAACCTGGGTAGTAAGGTTATGATAAGGAACCTGGATAGTAGGGTTACTTCGATATGAAAGCCTAAATAGTAGGGTTGTGAGAAGGAACCTGGATAATAGGGTTGTGAGAAGGAACCTGGATAGTAGGGTTGCTTCGATATGAAATCCTAGATAGTAGGGCTGTGAAAAGGGACCTGGATAGTAGGGTTGTTTCGATATGAAAGCCTGGATAGTAGGGTTGTGAAAAGGAACCTGGATAGTAGGGTTACTTCGATATGAAAGCCTGGATAGTAGGGTTGTGAAAAGGAACCTGGATAGTAGGGTTGCTTCGATATGAAATCCTGGATAGTAGGGCTGTGAAAAGGAACCTGGGTAGTAGGGTTACTTTGTGATAAGTTCGTGTAAAACTTCAAAAGGAACCGGTGTAAGGTTATCTTGATATGACAGCCTGGGTAAGGTTGTCTTGAGATAAGTTTGTGTAAAACTTCAGAATGAACCGGGGTAAGGTTATAAGTTTGTGTAAAACTTCAGGATGAACCGGGGTAAAGTTATAAGTTTGTGTAAAACTTCAGGATGAACGGGGGTAAGGTTATAAGTTTGTGTAAAACTTCAGGATGAACCAGGGTAAGGTTATAAGTTTGTGTAAAACTTCAGGATGAACCGGGGTAAGGTTGTAAGTTTGTGTAAAACTTCAAGATGAACCGGGGTAAGGTTATAAATTTGTGTAAAACTTCAGAATGAACCGGGGTAAGGTTATAAGTTTGTGTAAAACTTCAGGATGAACCGGGGTAAGGTTACTTTGATCTGATAATGTAGATTAGTTAACCCGTTTTATTTCGGGAACTGAGTTTCCATTGGTTGTCTGTAGATGTGATTTGTATAACTGCTGGATTCATTGAAGCTAATCGCCTTTTCCTGAAAAAATATCAGGGTTAATTATATGCGATGCATGAAATGCAGGGCGAGACGATGTTCTCAAAATAAATGAGATTGTGTTGTATATGATATGTATGCGTCTGTCATGATGTATGTTCTTGAGATGTTGTCGGGGTATGCTCGTGTCTGGGAAAATAAATCTCTGACGGTTGCTGGAGATTTGTGAATATTTTGTCGGGAAGAGATGTTGGAGAAATAACTCTATGGGGACCAAACTTTGGGGGAAGAGATACTCTGTTGGTAGACCTGCCGATCTGGAGGAACAAACTTAGTTGGGGATGAAATTCCGTCGCTGGAAGTGATGAGCTCTGTTGGAGATTGAGCTTTTGTATCTGTAGAGATAGACTCCGCTTGGGGATGAAATTTGTTGACTCGCCTGCGATTACGAACCTCGGTTGGGGATAGTTATGTCCTATTTCGGGAAAGCTGACATCAATGCCTTTGGATACTATTACTCTGTGGGGAGTGCGTATTCCAATAATCATGTTCCCAAGCATGACTCTATCCCGATATCTGCTGGGTAGAAGAACCGTCGGGTTTGGCACTTCTTATTTTCCCTATTTCTGGAATTACGAGTAATTGTCTTTGTTTCTTATATAAATATTTATGAGCAACAATCATTTCTAAATGCATATATCAAAAATAAATCATTGGACGTTCTCGCAAAACAAAAAAGAAAAAGAAACAAATTGAAGTTTTGTAAAAATGACTTGTATTGAATTTGAAATTGGCTTGTAATAGGCGTTTTGTACAAGGAGGCTGGCGTCCTAGTAAGAGAACACCGCCGAAAGACACATTATACATTTTGTGTAAAAGAAAGAAAAGCAGTTATGTGAAACGACCCCATTGGGTTCCAACTCTGCTATTGCCTTTATATCTTCAAACGTCTCATCACTTTTCTACTTGGCCGAAGGTTGATCAGATTGATTGGCATTGCCCGAGCTTGATAGTCGATACCGAAGTCTGGTCGCAAGATGATCCAATGAGACATAGTGATACACTTCAATCCCTAACTTTTGCCTGGATTGCCCTTTCGGGTTTTCAATCCACCGGGATACCCTTTTTTGCCCAAGCCTCCCTTTCGGGTTTTCGACTTGCCGGGTGTACAGATTTTTTTCATTTTCATCCCTAACTTTTGCCCGAACCCCTTTGGTTCGCCGGGAAGCCCTTATTTTTTCCTAGGCCAGTCGACCTAACGAGTCTTTGATTATGCGTAGTATATTTTCACTATGCCTGCATTGACAGGGTGAGGAAGGTCGTCACCATCCATGGTGGTTAGAATCATAGCTCCTCCCGAGAAAATGTTCTTAACCACAGATGGCCCTTCGTACGTGGGAGTCCATTTGCCCCTGGGTTCACCTTGCGGCAGTATGATGTGTTTGATCACCAGATCCCCGGCTTGATATTCTTGACGCCTGACTTTCTTCTTAAAAGCCTTGATCATTTACTTTTGATACGTCTGACCATGGCATATAGCAATAAGTCTCTTCTCATCGATTAAGTTTAACTGATCAAGTCGAGTCTGGATCTAGTCATCCTCGTTCAAATCCGCATCCTTCATAATTCTGAGAGAAGGTATATGGACTTTTATGGGTAGGACTTCCTCCATGCCATATACGAGAGAGTAGGGTGTTGCCCCTGTCGACATCCGTGCTGAGGTATGGTATCCATGAAGAGTGAATGGTAACATCTCATGCCAGTCTTTGTATGTCATCGTCATCTTCTGTACAATCTTCTTGATGTTCTTGTTAGTTGCTTCAACAATGTCGTTCATCTTTGGCCGGTAAGGAGAAGAATTATGGTGTTGTATCTTGAACTGTTTACAGAGCTCAGTGGTCATTGTGTTGTTAAGATTTGTACCATTGTCAGTAATAATGCTCTCTGGTACACCATATCGACAAATCAGATTGTGTCGGATAAACCGCGCCACGACATTCTTGGTTACTGTAGCAAAGGAAGCTGCCTCAACCCACTTCGTGAAGTAATCAATAGCCACTAAGATGAAGCGATGTCCATTGGAAGCGGTGGGTCTGATCTCGCCTATCATGTTGATGCCCCACATTGCAAAGGGCCAAGAAGTTGTTAGGACGTTCAAAGGAGTCGGAGGTACATGCACTTTATCAGCGTAGATTTGGCACTTATGACAAGTTCGAGAGTGCTGATAACAATCGGCTTCCATGGTGGACCATGTGTGTATTGCCCGTAGGATCTTTTTAGCCATGGTATGTCCACTAGAATGGGTTCCGAAAGTGCCTTCATGTAGATCTGTCATGATCCTCTCTGCTTCGCTCTTGTCTACACACCGTAGTAGTGTGGAGTCATGGTTGCGTTTATAGAGGATTCCATTACTGAGGAAGAACTTTGCAGCGAACCTTCTCAGAAACTTCTTATCATTGACAGATGCCCCTTCGGGATACTCCTGAACCTCAAGATACCTTTTGACTTCGTGAAACCAGGGTTTGTCTGCCACTTCTTCGGTGTCTATCTCACAACAGTGTGCTGGTTCATCCAAACTCTCAATGGTAATTTGGGGAGCTTCATTGTCCCACCTAACTTTGAACATAGAAGACATGGTAGCTAGCGCGTCCGCTAACTGGTTCTCCTCTCGTGGGAAATGTTCGAAGGTTACCTCCTTAAAATATGGGAGCAACGTCAATACATAATCTTTGTAAGGAATAAGATTCGGGTGCTTCGTGTCCCACTCGCCTTTGATCTGACTTATCACCAGAGCGGAATCCCCGAATATACTTAAGAACTTGATCCTTAGGTCGATGGCAGCCCTAAGACCCATGATGCACGCTTCATACTCCGCCATGTTGTTGGTGCAGTTGAAACATAATCGGGCGGTGAATGGAGTATGACAGCCCTCGGGAGATATGATTACAGTGCCAATGTCGTTACCCAGTGCGTTTGAGGCTCCATCAAAATACATAGACCATCAAGATTCCTCCTTAGGTCCTTCATCTGGTCCAGGTTCTTCGTAGTCAGTCACCAACATAATATTCTAATCCGGGAACTCAAAATTCATGGGATGGTAGTCATCCACGGCCTGATGAGCCAAATGATCAGCCAATACACTCCCCTTTATAGCTTTTTGGGTTATATATTGTATGTCGTACTCAGTTAAGATCATTTGTAACCTTGTTATCCTTCCTGAGAGAGCGGGCTTCTCGAAAATATACTTGATCAGATCCATCTTTGGTATCAACAAGGTAGTGTGAGTCAGCATATACTGTCTCAGTCGGCGAGCAGCCCATGCCAAAGCGCAACAAGTTTTCTCGAGCAATGAGTATTGGGTCTCACAGTCGGTAAACTTTTTGCTAAGGTAGTAAATGGTGTGCTCTTTTCGGCCAGACTCGTCATGCTGCCCCAACATGCACCCCATTGAATTGTCTAGCACTGTCAAGTATAATATCAAAGGTTTTCCTTCAACTGGAGGCATCAGAATTGGCGGTTCTTGAAGGTATTCTTTAATTATTTCGATAGCGGTCTGGCATTCATCATTCCACTTTACCACTTGATCTTTCTTCAGAAGCTTGAAGATTGGCTCACAAGTAGCAGTCATATGTGAAATGAATCGGGTTATGTAATTTATACGCCCCAAGAAGCCTCTAACTTCCTTCTCTGTGCGGGGAACCGACATCTCTTGTATATCTTTTACTTTGGCAGGGTCTACCTGAATACCCTTGTCACTAACAATGAAACCCAGAAGCTTACCAGATCTTACCCCGAAGGTACACTTGTTCAGATTCAACCTTAGCCTGTATGTCTTCAACCTGTCAAACAATTTCTGGAGATAATCAAGGTGCTCTTCCTCAGTATGAGACCTGGATATCATGTCATCAACATAGACCTCGATCTCATGGTGAATCATATCATGGAACAAAGCGAACATGGCGTGCTGATAAGTTTCCCCAGCATTCTTCAACCCAAAAGGCATCACCTTGTAGCAGAAGGTGCCCCACTGTGTAACGAAGGTTGTTTTCTCCATGTCTTCAGGAGCCATCTTGATCTGGTTGTAGCCAAAGAAACCATCCATGAAGGAGAAGATTTTATGCTGCACGGTGTTGTCGACCATAACATCAATGTGAGGAAGTGGGAAGTCATCCTTGGGGCTTGCCCTGTTCAGATCTCTGTAATCAACACACATTTGTACCTTACCGTTCTTCTTAGGTACCGGAACAACGTTAGCAACCCACTGTGGATACGAAGTGACATCTAAGAATCTTGCATCGAACTATTTCATGACCTCTGCGTTGATCTTCTCTTGCATTTCAGGGCGCATACGACGGACCTTATGTTTAACTGGAGGACAATCTTCTTTAGTCGGCAGGCGGTGTACCATAATATCAGTGTCCAAACCAAGCATGTCTTCATAGGACTAGGTGAACATCTCAATGTAGTCGTGCAACATCTGTACCAACCTCTGTTTGATGCTAAGCTCCAGATTTGCACTTATTTTAACCTCCTTTTTGTCTTCCTCTGTACCCAAATTCACCGTCTCAACCGGTTTTTCATAAGGTTGTGTGGCCCTTTCTTCCTACTGTAATAAGTCTGGCAAGTTCTCCAGGCACCTCACAATCATCCTCACCTTCGTCCTCGGCTTGGTTGATCGAATCTTTGAAGTCATAACTGGCAATAGCAGAGTTGTTATCAATGGGATCCAGAGTGGATATGGATCTGCATTACGATACGTGAGTGTGTGTAAGAGAATAGTTGTTTTGATAAAGTAAAAAATAGAAAATAAAAATAGAGAGCGCAAAATTTATATTCAAGAACGTCCAATGTTTTATTAATGATATATGAAATGACAAATAATAGCCCTCACAAGCAAAGCCAAGGTACCTCGGGCAAGGCACCGGGCCGTAAAGTTTCAAATTATTTATTACAAATCTTAAAACAAATGAGTCAATTACTGCGGAATAAAAGAAACATGTATGAAGTCCCTAGCCGTCCAGTTACTCGGTCCACCGTTGGTTGTTGGGTAGATCCAGTTGTCGATGTCTGAATCCTCTTCACTGTCTTCAATGGCATTAATTCCCCAGTTGCTGATGTGTAGAGGAGGTCTTCCAGCCCGAGCGCGTCTTACAGCCCTTTGAGCCCCTGTAGTAAAGCCCAAACCAATTTTGTCAGTTTTCTGAGTGAAATTAGGGAGCTGACCCCAATTGGTACACCCACCTTCTTCAACCACAGCCTTGGCGTTCTTGAGAGAAGCCATCTTCAAAGGAGGTTTGTTGCTAGTAGTTTCAGTTGATACCAAGATCTGAGGGAACTCTTAAAAGTTCTGACAAGGAGTTTCTATGAATTCCCCGTCCATCTCTACATACCAGAAGGAGTTGAGGTGACTCACCATATATTCTTCTTCACCCCGCACCGTGACAATCTTTCCTTTCACCGGATATTTTAGCATTTGGTGGAGTGTGGAGGTGACTGCCCCAGCCTCGTGGATCCAAGGACGACCGAACAAACAATAATATGATGGCTTGATATCCATCACATAGAAGGTGGACCCAAAAGTCTGAGAACCTACTTTAACAGGGATGTCCACTTCCCCGTGCACCATTCTCTTTGATCCGTTAAAATCCCTTACCACAATGTTACTAGTCTTTAGAGTTAAACCCTTGCAATCCAACCGGTCTAATGCCTTCTTCGGCAGAACATTCAGTGAAGACCCAATATCTACCAGCACATGAGCCATAGTGGTGCCCCTGCATTCAATCGAGACATGCAGAGCATCATTATGCTTCCTTCCTTTCGGTGTCAAATCTGCATCTGAAAAACCCAGCCCATTATCAACAGTCAGGCTGGCCACACAATCTTTGAGTTGATCGACTGAAGTCTCTTGTGGCACATGTGCAGTTTTGAGGAATGCAATCAAAGCCTTCGCATGGGCCTCGAAGCACAACAGCAAAGACAACATGGATATCTTTGATGGGGTCTGCCCCAGCTGCTCGACCATATTGTAGTCGCTCTTCTTAATGATTTTCAGTATTTCCTCCATTTCTTGCTTAGAGGCTTCCATAACAATTTTCTTAGGCGCCTCCGTCTGGGCAGGCTCACCTATAATTTCTTTTCCGCGGGTATCAGATGATTCGCCGACAGTGGTAAGAACAGGAACAGTAGTTGATGTACTAGCAGGAATAATGGATGGAATGACAATAGGCTTGTTAACAGTCTTAGGGGAAATCTCGGGAGAGAAAACCCTTCCGCTCCGGGTGATTTTGCTGGTTCCGACAATGTTATCAATATCAGGATCAGCCTCTTCATCTTTCAGATCTTGTTTGATGCCATGATAGTATACATCGGCACCATAATGCCATGGGACAGCTTTATCCGAGACATACGGAACAGGACCAGGAACAGTGATTATCAGCGGAGTAATTCTTGGAGCAGATGTAATCCTAACAGGTCTTCTCGAGGAAACCTTGGAAGGATTGGCGGAAATGGTTATAATGGCAACATCTTCAATTGGAACAACATGAATCATAGTATTCTCAAATAGAATCTCTTTGTCGTCTATCAGGCGTTGAATACCTAACTTCAGCAAATGGCAACTAGCAGGTAGAACCGAGCACATGTGGTAACTTTCACCACAACCCGGAAATAAATCGACCAACAACAAATTCTTCTTGACAGTCATGAGAGGAGTAGAAACTTCATCAATAGAGGTAACAAAAAATCAGTATCAATAGCATTGACTCCATGGTCGTGCTTAGGCATGGGAGCAGTTATGACATTTGGCTTCTCTGGAGCATCAAAATCTATCTCCTTCGCTTCAATTAAGTCTTGTATCTTATTCCTTAGAGCCCAGCAATCATTTGTATCATTGCCATGACTCTCAGAATGATAAGTACATCGGGCATTCGGATTATATCAGGGAGATGTAGTATTTGGATTCTTGGGAGCCTCTCTCAAGGATGCCAAGTTGGACCTCAGCAGGTGAGGCAGGACTTCAGCCAATGTCATGTTGATGTGGGTAAACTACTGTTGTGGTATTTCCACCCTCTGTTGATTGTTGCGTTGTGGGGAAACTACAGGTATAAGTATCATCACATCACTTATTGTCTGACGTTGTTCAGCCCTGTTCTGACCCCTCGGGCTATAGATGGCACTGGATTCCTTCTTACCAGCAAAAGGATTCTTTACTGAACTTGACGAGGCATCCTTCTGTATTTTTCTGCTTCGAAACCAGGCTTCTGCTCTCTCTCCAATTAGAATCAGCTCGATGAAGCCAACTAATGAGCTTTCGATCAAATGATTGAAAAATGGACCAGATAGCGTCCCTAGAAACATATCAACCAACTCCCTATCAGACAACGGGGGTTGAACTCTCTCAGCCAAGTCTCTCCATTTTGTGCATAATCCTTAAAACCTTCACTTGCACCCATGGACATACTCTGGAGTTGAGTACGAGTTGGGAGCAAGGTCAGCATTATACTAATACTGCTTGTAGAAAGCAGCAGCCAGATCTTCTCAATTTCGGACATTGGCTCCCTCCAGCTGGTAGAACCATTCAAGCTGAGCCCCTGACAGACTATCTTGAAAGAAATGAGGGCTTTCAGATCCTCCTGCCCCTTTTCCAGACTGATGAACATTTGTTAGAATTGGGCGTTCTGTGCCTGCAGGTCCTTAATGCTTTGTTTGGAAGACATTTCTGCTGAAATAAACAGCGAAGAAGATGAGAAACCTGTAATGGTACCTGTAATGATGTTTATGATAATGGTATGCGCATGAAATGATTTCAAAGACTTCGGGAAATTTAAATTTGCAAACCAAAAATAAATAAAACTTTATTAGCTGAATTTGAAGTTCAAATGCCTTTTAGGCGTTACAATCAGAAAAACAAATCTAAAACTATAAAAGACATCAAAATTCCCATGGATGCTTCCTCTTTGTGCCAAGGTAGTATTCATTCCTCTTTCTTTATGCAGTTGCTTTATGAGCTCTAAAACTTTCCTCTCCTGAGCATGTAACTGATCCCTGTAAGTGTACCGCTCCTTCATCAGTTGAATCCAAGACCTCTGTAACTTCCCAAGATCAGTGGGCATGTAAGGATAGAGCTCAGTGTAAGGAATACCCTCCTCTGCAGTGGGTTCCATAATCATTGGAAAAATGGACACATAGGGCATCATAAGCTTCTGGGCACGAGCTCGTACCTATTGTAGATAAGGTTCCAAAGGAGTGGAAGTCTTTGGCCCCAAATCCTTGGCGCCAGATCTGTTTACCATGCCCCAAGCTCGTATGAACCTCCGGCGATACCCTTGAATATCATCCTCATAGTTAAATACAATGCCCTCGATAAGCAATTCATAGGGACCATCCCTTCGAGCATGACCAAATTGTCGCAGAGCTAAACAAGGACTGTAGGTTATACCCCCTCTAATACCAAGTAGTGGGACATTAGGGTACTCCCCGCAGCGATCAATGATAGCAATGTTTTCCATAGATCGAGAACACCAAAGAATATCCATATGAGCGAGCGACATTATCTTTTGTGACCAAACCAGACCTTCTTCATTCTTCGGTATGGACTTAGGGAGGTGAGAAATAAACCACCTCAACAACAATGGCGTGCAGCACATAAGAATCCCTCTTCTCCTCATGGTACGAGTATGCAGAGTGTGCAAAATATCTCTGAGCAAAGTAGGCACCGAGTTGCGAGAGAGAAAGATCTTAATAGCATTCACATCTACGAATGAGTCCAGATTAGGTAAGAGAACTAGACCATAGATAAGAAGAGCCAAGACCTCCTCAAAAGCCTGAAAATCCATATCATCCCAAAATAACTGGGCTTTGTCTATCAGAAACTTAGATAGAAAACCATTGACTCCGCTTCTTGTTTTCAAATTGGATACCATGTCGGTCCATTTCAGATGTAGATCTGAAGCAATGACTTTTGGCTTAGGAACTTCTTCTAGACCTGTGAAGGGTACCTGTTCAAGAATGGGTATATCCAATAGCTGAGAGAATTCTTCCAAGGTAGGAACCAACTGATAGTCTGGAAAGGTGAAGCAGTGGTGCTTGGGATCGAAGAACTGAAAAAGTACACTCATAATCTTTTCATCAAAGTTTAAAGTAACCAGGTTGAGAAGTTGACCATGTCTCTTAGTAAACGCGGAAGTTTCAGAAACCCTTGATGCTATCTCTTTGAGTTGGGAAGGTATCTTCACAAAGCTGATTCAGATAGTGTTTCTAGGAACGGAAGCCATGATCTGCAAAACAGAACAAAGATAAATTCCCTTGGTCTTTGAAATGGTTAGTGCAATGGATGCCATGTTATGATGCGTGATGTCATGACAAACCATATGTATAGCAAACACAGGTATAACAAACACAGTCAAGTCACACCAAGTCCTTAGGTTTAAGGCTTGCATGAGGTTAAAGGTGGTACCCTCTTGAAGTTTAGTTGGTTCAAACTTGTCTTAAAAAATAACGGGTTCTAGAGATTCTCAATATCACTAACCATCCTTTATCGGGCATTGTTTAAGCTCTCAATCTTTTCTTGCGGCCAAAATATCCCGAAAGTCTGATCTCAATGAGTGTAGCATCGAGTATCAACCAGTTCTCAGCTCTACACCGAGGCCGGCTATCTCACTACTTTATAATGGCCAAGTTTGTTCAACTAAGTTTCTAAGGTCCGTTAGTGCTTCACGACACCATGCGGCGGCCCCGTATTCTCCTCGTTTCCCCATGAAGTATACTGGTACCAACCAAAGTGCCACACCAACACAACCATCGCTTAAACCATATCGGTCTACGTTGTACAGTCTCCATGATCTATTGTTGTTTACCTAATGAGTGCCCCCAGATCCGGGTGTAGGATATATAGTAACCCCAAACAAACCCTCAAAAGTAAAGCAATCAAGACAATCAAGAGAAGCAATTTAATGATCTAGATACTAAGGTAAACCCCACTTTATTTTAGTCCCCAACAGAGTCGCCATTTCTGTGATACGGTGGCAGAACCAACTATTTTTACTGGTTTACGTTTTGCGTTTTTTGTTTGCAAAATGTCACGGTAAGCAAGAGTCGTCGCCGACTTTTATTTCATCCAATCATGGAAAAGGAAAAAGAACAGAAAAACCTTTTTTCGAGATATTCTGAGTACGGGGGGTAGATTATAGAAAAGGAAGGTGTTAGCACCCTTTCTATCAGTGGTTTTCCACGGGCTCTTAGATACTTGCTCATTTTTCAAATTGTTGGTGTGTGTTTGTCTTAAAAATGTTTTTACTTCGTGATAACCCTTGTGTCCCCAAGGATGTGACGAAGTTTGTTTTGAAAATTTGTTTTGAAAGGTGCCTATGTGAAAAAAATTTATTGAGCAAGTACTTAAGATTCTACCTACTCGAAAAAAGATTATTCGTTATGTTTCCTTTAGATAATGTTATCCTACTATTAAGGAGTAGGTAGCCCCATCGTTGGAGTTGTAAGGGACATTCGAAAGGGACAAGTACAATCACTAAAGCAATAGTTAGAAAACTTTAGTAGTAACCCTAGAGTCTTAAGATCTTTCTGAGGCAACATTTTCGAGGCAACATTTTGATCTTTTAGACTGGAGGGCGACCACTAAAATCTCCTATGCTTAATGATTGTTTACCGAAGGCAACCGAAGTAAGGTAAACCCTAGGAGTCGAATATGTGCATGTGAACTTTTTCAGTTATTTAGTCTTTGCACATTAGGTGATCTACCGTTTTAAATTTCAAGCATTCTTTTCATACAATCCTATTAGCCATGCATCTAGACAGTTAAAGGTTATGGGAATTTAAAGTGCGAGAAAATAAAACCTAGCTATTATAAGGCTTCGGGGAGGGGGATTAATTACATAACCAAAAATCGAGGATTAAACAAGAAATAAAAACCCTAGATTAACTATTACAAACCCTAAACAATTACAAAATAATGGACAAATAATTAACAAACGCGCAGCAAATTAAATGCGAGGACAATTGAAATAATCTAAAACCCTAATTTGAGAGGAAAATATTTTTTGGATTTTATTTGAGAAAATGTTAATTTGCAAATTAATTAAACCTAATTTCTAATTGTTTTTAAAATTATGAAAGAAATTAAATTAACCTAATTTTATAACTAAATTAATTAATTAAAGGAATGAACATCTATAAAAAAATGATCTTTGATGTATTTTAAAGGAAATTAATTGAATTATGTTCAATCTAAAACCCTAATTCTAATTATTATTTATTATAAAAAGAAGATTAAATTGCCCTAAATTAATTAAACTAATTAATTTAAAAAATATTTATTAAGAAAAAGAGATCTTTTTGTGATTTTCTATTTGTTAATTTAATAAAAATAATTTTTGTATATTAAAAAAAAGAAAAGAAATTAAAGCAAATAAAAAAATAACCAAATGGGCCTGCATGCTCGCTAAAATAGGGTGTGGAACTGAATTTTCAAGCCCATTAAGCTCCAAGCCCAGTCAACCATGTTGGATCATGTGTAAGCGTTGACTTGAGGTGTACCAAGGATATTCAGGCAGGAAGCGTTAGATCTGGCCAGCAGTGCATCTAGTGGATGGGCGTTGAGGTTGCATGGAAGCCGTGTGAGGGAGTGGAGTACTGGATCTGTTGCAAGAAAAGAAAATAAATAAAGCGCTGGGATTTGGGATCGAACCCAAGTCCTCACGCCTTGTACTAATGCTACGCTGCCAGCTAAGTTGTTGTTGTTAGTTGTTATTATAGTAACAAGAATATATAATATCTAAAACAAATGCAATGACCCTGGAACAAAAACCGCGTGTGCTGAATTCAAATGGACCAATGGGGTGATAACAAATCCCTTCTTCTACCTCCAGCCCGTCCTTTTAGATAAACCACATATACCTACGGACGTTGTCCGTAGCTAAAATCCAGTGTCATTTAAATATCCAGTACAAGCATGATAAATCCATTGTGATGGTACCAATCAACTCGTCTTGGCCTCACGAGCATCATGGTACTTGATTCATGGCCCAATTTTTCCTGTACACAAAGACCCTAAAATTCGTGTGGAAACCCTAACCATGGTAGATACGTGTAAGGGTCCCAAAAATACAATTAAACTATGTGGTCAGCTTGCAGACATGATGATGATCACAAATATAACAATTAAAGGTGCTAATGATGCGTAAATTGTAATAATCGAATTTGAGAAAGTTTGCAAACCGTGATGTGTCTAGGCGATGCTTCTTGACATTTTGAAGGCTGTAAATGATGTTGTTATCTTCTGGAGATGGCCAGGAAGTGATTAGAGTCCTTCAAACGCCTGGAATCGTCCTCTAGGACAGAAATCGAATGCCTACTTTTTGTCCAAATTTTGAGTTTTCGTTCTTGCTCCCTACGAGTGCAAAACCTTGTCTTTTGATCTGCAATTGTTGTATACATATAGTAGACTGAATTAGGGTTGTAAAATTGCATCATATCTTTGAGAATTATGAAAATGTGATTTGATTTGATTCATGTATGATATCTTTCTAAAACAAGCTTCAATCCAATCTTTTCCAACCCTAATGAGTCTTTCATGAATTGATCCTCATGCGAGTTGTACATAGACTCCAAATGTGCATAAAAATCCCAAGATTTGATTTGTTTTCATTATTTTACCATTTAATTTGATTTATTTTGATTTATTTTGATTTAAAAGAATAAAAAATCAAAATAAATGATAAAAGTAATAAAATAATAGGTGGAAAAGCTCATGGGTCATGGGTCCTATTAGAAACATGTTTCAAGCAAGAAAACATGGGCCCCTTTGGAAAAAATGCAAATTTGATCAATGTTGACTTTTTACAATTTTCCAAAAATTGCCAACTTTGACAATGCACACCTCTCTCAATTTTGACCATAGGAGGGTGTTCTTGGACTTTTTAGAAAGCTTAGGATGTCCTCTAAACAACCCTTTTGGTTTCATCTCAATTGGATCTTCCATGTTCATGTATGAAGCTTTGACCCAAAAGGTGTTTTTGTTGACTTCTCAAAAGAACCTATAATGTAGAAATTCATATCTTTTGATGAGTGCATATTTTGAACTTGAGGGATGAAGAGGAGTTGTAGGGAATTTCATCCTCTTCAAAATGAGCTTTGGATGGAAAATTTCTGATAAAGCATGTAGAAGTTATGCTTGGTCAAATTCGGGTTGACTTTTACTAAGAAACCCTAATTTAGCAACTTTTGGGTTTTGATGAATTTGGAGCATTCCTTGATGAATCATGATCAACCCTTGATCAAATTATGGATATAACTTCCAAATGTTGATGTTGACCAAAAATCTTGAAGTTTTACTGTATGTGGGTCACAGTTAACTTTTGACCTAATGTTCTGTATGTGGGGAAATCCAGAAGTTCTGGGTCCAGATGCACTAATGTTCTGAGGTTGCTGGGAGAAAAGGAAAGCCTAGAAGTTCTGATTGTTGAAAGAGCCCAGAAGTTCTGATGTAGTTGGAAACCTAGAATTTCTAGTGTTACTGGAAGGCTAGAAGTTCTGTGAGATGACAATGTTGTTGGATGAGACTGGCTAGAAGTTCTGGTCCAGAAATATTGTTTGAAAAATAATGGGGTAAAAATGTCAATAGATAAACCTAAAAAGATGCTTCTGGGGCTAGAACCCAGGACCCTTAACACTAATGTATTATGCGCGCTCTCTACCATTGGGGTGGCTGTACGTCCGGTATTATAAGCAAAAACATAAACATGTATCACAAAGTAAGTTCTGATGTTGAACTTCATCTCCTTCTCTATGCCAACCAGATTATCTGCAACTTAGTCATTTCTCAACAAAATAGAAAATGCAAACATAGCAGTTATGGCAGATTTCATCATGGTTTCAGAAATACAAAGTATCAAAACTGTAAACCAGAAGCAAGCATGAATTTTGCTAATCCTAATTCTGAACCCTAATTTCCTCAAGAAGTTCTGATATGAAATTCTCTCTACTTAGGCCATATGCATAAAATCTATAGATATGTACAGAATCAGAGTCATGATATCTATATTGTATCTTTGAAAATGCAAGTCTAACAATGCCTAAGTAATGAGATAAAAATAAAAGGAAACTCACCTTGCAGTTGGAAATTGTTCTGTGAATTAGAGCCTGGTTCAGATTGCTGTGATGTTCTGGTCAGCTTCCTCAAGTTCTCAGAAAGCTGAAGCAAATCTTAGCTTGAGCTATGAATGATGGGAAAGTTCTAGAGCTGTCAAGGTGCAAAGTTCTGGTTTTTTGAATCATAGAGTGGTGAATACTGTTTTACAGTTTGAAAACAGAAGTTGGGAAAGATTTTATGTGTATACTAGAAATTGTATGGCTGGTTTGGTCAGGAAACACACAAGAAAAATTAGAGTTTGAATGCAGAAATCAGAAACTAGCAGGTTTCGTGTTTATGTTTGCAGTTTCAGGTTCTTGGGAATTTTCAGCAAGGTTTCAAGGCTTTTTCCAATGTCTCCCCACTGTTTAACATTTGCAAATGAAGTTTAATTTATAGGCAAAGGATTTATAAGCTTGGAGAAATCAGAAGTACAACCATCATGTGTTGTGGCTCGTTAACTTGTTTTTGAAGCAAGTTTAGACAAGTGAGTTTCAAGGAAAGGTAGGGTAATTAGCAGCTTTAAACACACCTAGTCTGAGTTTGTAGGCATGATTTGTGGGGAAGTACACTCATAAGCAAAGTAAAGTATGGGCTCAAAATGAACTTTGTACAAAAGTTTACTTTTCAAAGACAATAATGGTACTTTTATGCCACACGTGGGAAGATCCTCTAGATAAAGACTCAAAAGTTGGTGTAAGCATTAAATGATGATGAGATTTAACAAGCAAGAAAGCCTGCAACACGAGATTGTGCAGCATAGCTTGAACCTGGATCAGAAGTTCAGCATACACGTAACTCAGATTAAGAACAAATGTCCAATTTCTGATCTTTGAATCTCCCTGCTCTAGCATGATCTGAAGGAGTTCTCAGACTTTCCATAAAGTTTGTAACATGTTTTATGCTCCCTCTTTGAATCACTTTTGCAAACTCTGATTGTACCTATGTGAAAACTGGCCCAGGAGTTCTACTCAAATTCTGACTCGGAAATGTTCAAAATTTACTAAGTGTCTTAATTTCCTGGACGTGTCTTCAAGGGTTTATAACTTGAAATCCCAACATTTTTAGGAGAAGTTATGTTCTGAAATGTTTTATATCTCATTGAGATCTACAACTCTTGTGTCAGAAGTTCTTCCTGAATCAACTTGCATCATGATGAAAATCTGGCCAGAAGTTCTGAACTTATCAACTTTTCTTAGCACTTAGAAAAATTTCTAAGTGTTTAGAATTTTGACTTTTCCAAAGTAATTTTGACTTTTGATTTTCTTAATGAACCAAACTTCATGTCTTGATGAAATGTGATTCTTGAAACTTGATTTTGATCCAAAAGTCAAAGTTTGACTTTTTAGTGTGCATTTTGACCATTTTGCCCTTGTGCCAATTCCAAACCCAAATTGATGTATCAGTACTGCAAACTTGAGCCATGGAAAGTCTTGTGAGAAAATTCTTGAGAAATGAGAGGGAAAATTTTGGGGTACAACAGATGCAGTTGGAATGGTTCTATCAACTAAAAGGAACCAACATATGCAATTGGGAAGATCTGGTTGCTGCTTTTTACAAGCAGTACCAATACAATGCTGACCTCGCTCCAACCCGTACGCAACTTCAAAGCATGTATATGGGTTCTAGTGAGGGTTTCAAATATTATGCCCAAAAATGGAGAGATTTTGCAGGAAGAGTCCATCCTCCTCTGTCTGATAGAGAGTTGGTAGATATGTTCTTGGGTACTTTATCAGGCCCATTTTTCAACCATCTGATCGGCAGCTCTTTAGCTGGATTCACCGAGTTGATATTGACAGGAGAACGAGTAGAAGCTGGCATCAGAAGTGGCAAAATTTAAGTGGTTACATCTTCGAGTGCTGTAAAGAAGCCTTTCAGTGGAAAGAAGGAAGTTATTGCTGCCTATGGCCAGAGAAATCAGGGTAAAGTTGAACGTCGTTCGACGGTAGGATCTGTAATGATCTCCAACCCTGCATCAACTCAATGAAAAAACAATCAGCACAGGCAGGATACGCCTAGAAGACAATTCACCAGACTCAACATGCCTTTATTTCAAGTATTGCAACATCTAATGAAGGCTAGCTTGGTTACTCTGAGGGAGCCTCCTCAAAATCCAAACGTTACATCTCCCAGTTATAACCCAAATGCTTGGTGTTCCTACCACTCCAATAGTCCAGGGCATGATACAAATGATTGTTGGGCTCTTAAGAATAAAGTTCAGGATCTTATTGAGGTAAAGGAGATTGAATTTGACCCTCCTGAAACCCCCAATGTGATAATTGCACTAATGCCCAAGCACGACCAAGGTATCAATGTTATTGATGATGACCTATTCGTTTCTTCTGTTGATGAACTAGCTACTCCTCTTCCAGTGGTTAAGGAGAATCTCTTACAAGCTGATTTATTTTCAGGATGTGGTAAATATTGCTACCATTATGCGTCTCTGACTAATGGTTGTTTGTTACTGAAAATAGGCGTTCAACGTCTGATTAATGAAAATATTGAAAAGGAAATACAAGCTGTAAAGGAAACATCCAAGGCTCATCACTGCTCCCATGGCCTCCTCTTCTTAGTGCGGATATAGTCATTCAAGGTCCGCTCGTTCTCCAATTGCTTTGTCAGCTTCTGGATTTTCCGTTCCTGTTCGTTGAACTTTTCCCGATAAGAATCCCGTTCTTCCTGTAGTTGCGCCCAAGACCTCTTTAGTGTATCAACATCAGTGGGTATCTGAGGAGGGAGAACAGTTGGAGGAACCCCGTCTCTATCAGGAAATTCAAGAATGATAGGCCTGACAGCTTCGTATGGCATACCTAACTTCTGAGCACGGATGCGGACCCATCTGTAGTAGGATTCCATAGGTAGAGAAGTCTTCGGTCCCAACTCATGTGGGCCAGCTTTGTGAATTCTGTCCCAAGCCTTGATGAATCTACGACGTAGCTCGTCACTATCTACCTGAAACTCAAAACTGATGTGAGGAACCAACATCTCATGAGGCCCTTCTCTTCTGGCCCTTCCAAACTGACAGAGAGCTAGACATGGATTATAAGAGATTCCTCCCTGAGTACCGATCAATGGAACATTAGGATATTCACCGCAACGATCAATAACAGCTACCTCATCCATACCTCTGAGAGTCCAAATGATGTCATTATCAGTGAGAGACATTAACCTATGAGCCCAGCCCCTTCCTTCTTTGTTCTTCAGCACGAACTTAGGGAGGTGTGAAATAAACTACCTCACTAACAAAGGAGCACAACACCACAGAGTTCCCCGTCTTCGAGCAGCACGAGCATAGAGTTGTTGTAGGATATCACCCAAGAGAGTGGGCACAGGGTTCCGAGACATGAAGATCCTTATGGCATTGACATTAATAAAGTTATCAGGATTTGGAAACAGAACCAGACCATAGATTAAGAGAGCCAGAATGTCTTTGTACGCCCTGAAGTCTAAGTCATTCCAGAAACTATTAGCCTTACCAATCAGAAACTTAGCCAAAAAGCCCTTGACTCCGCTTCTAGTCACCCAGTTATCCATTACCTCTTTGTTGGTCAAAGGAAGGACTGTAACAATCTCCTCAAGCCTAAGAGTCTTTTCCCAACCAGTGAATGGAGTCTGATCCAAGATAGGGATACCAAGAAAATCAGAGAATTCTTCCAGAGTAGGGACCAGCTGGAAGTCTTGAAAGGTGAAGCAATGATATAGAGGATCATAAAACTAGGTCAGGACACTCATCAGTTGTTGGTCCCACTTTGAAGTGACTTAACCGAGAAGAGAACCATGCCTCTGGATGAAGCAAGTAGTATTTGGAATTCTGTCAACCAACTCTTTAAGCAAATCAGGTGGGTGAACAAAGTTGAGTCGGATAGTATTCCTTCGCACATGCATCATAATGTCCTACAAAACAGAGCAAAGATGAAACCCTCTTGTCTTTGAAATGGGTCAGTCCTTATGCAGGATGCATGCAATGGTATGATGGCATGATGTTATGATAAAGCACACCACAAGTATTCACAAAGGCAAACATGGTAAGTCACACAAGACAGCCCTAGAGTTTAGGCCAGCATGAAGTTTAGGTACTACCCTCTTGAAGTTGGTGAGCTCAAAACCTGTCCTATCAAAAGTAACCGGGTTCTAGAGGATCCCAATATCACTGACTACCCTCAATCGGTCATAACTCCAGCGTCGCAATCTTTTCTTGCAGCCAGAACCATCGCGAGAGTTTAGCCTCAATGGGTGTAGCATACTGCTACTGTTCTATGGCCAAGTTGGGTCAATTTAGGGTTCTAAGATTGGTTGGTGCTTAATGACTCCTCAGAAGACCCATATTCTCCTCGTTGCGACACAAGGGATATCGGTGCAGACCAAGGTGTCACACCAACGTAGCCACTGCTTCACCCGTGTCGGTCTATGCCGGACAGGTCCCTCACAGCTTATGCTACCTAAAAGGGTATTCCCCAGATCCGGGTTAGGATCTATGAAACTCCAAGACAAGCCCATAATATTAAAGCAGACAAAACAAGCAATTGAAAACATAAGTATGATCTAATCCTAAGGTACACCTCACTTTTAAAGTCTCCCCAGCAGAGTCGCCAGTTCTGTGATCGGTGGAAATAGAACTGACTGTTTTGGAATGCTGGGTCGTGAAATGTCGCGGTAAGCAAGAGTCGCCACCGTCTTTTATTTTCTCCAACAAGGAAAGGACAAAAGCACAGCAAAATTCCTTTTCGAGATGTTTCTCGGTTCGGGAGGTAGATTATAGAAAGGGAAGGTGTTAGCACCCTTTCTATCTGTGGTTATCCACGGGCTCTTAGGTACTTGCTCTTATGTTTTCAAAAATGTTTGCTTTTCTTGTGTTTGTGGGTTTTGAAAAAGTTTCGTTTGGAAAATTTCTAAGTAACTCTTGTATCTGTCCTCAAGAGTGTATGAAAAATTTGTTTGAAAACTTTTTGAAAGTGTCAGTGTGAAAAGATGTTTTTGTTTGTTTTGAAAAGAGCAAGTACCCATGAGATCTACCTACTCTAAGGAATTAGGCTGTGTAAAAGTCCTTAAGATAGTGCCATCCCACCATTGAGAGATAGGTAGCACCACCGTTGGAGTTATTCGGGTCAATTCGATTGTAGGGACAGTGTGGTCACCGAAGCAATAGTAGGACACCTAAGAAGTAACCCTAATGTCCTAGATCCTTTTTTATCCGAGGCAACCGTTTCGAGGCAACTGGATCTTAGACAGGAGGGCGACCTCTAAGACACCTTATACTTGACGACCACGTTCGAGGCAACCAGTGAGGCGTACCCTAGGAGTGGCATGTGCATGTGTGTTGTTTTCAGCTTATGTTTATCTTTGAACATGTTATTTGTGAGCTACGGATTGGTTTTATTTGTCATACAATCTTGTCATGCATATTAACAATTAAGAGTGCGGAAAATAAAGCGCGGAAATATGAATCTACGCTATTACAAGGCGCGGGTCTATACATCGCCAAAAACAAAAACCCGTTTTGGAAAATAAATGCGGAAAGTAAAGGAAAGCGGTAAACCTAATTAACTATTAAATCCTTTGAGCAGATACATAAATAGAAAAATAAGAATAAAGTGCGAAAAGAAATAGAATCCGGGACGTCCTAGGGTTTTTGACCCTTTTTGAGAAATATGAGTTTTGTCCTTTTTTGCAATTAATTAAAATTAAAACTAATTACTAATTAATTAATTAATTATAAGAAAAATGTTTTTTTATGTATTTTAAGTTTTTAATGAAAATAAAAAGAAAAGAAATTAAAAGTCAAGAAAAACCCTAGTTCTAGATTTATTTTATTTTTTTGTGAAAGAGTTAAAGTTAACCTAATTTAACTAATTTAATTAATTTACATTTTATTTACAAGAATAATAATTAATAAATAAAAATAATGGTAATAAAAAAAATCATGATTGAAAATTGTCAAACCCTAATTCTACATGACTTTTATTTATTTATGAAAAAAAAAGATTAAAATTGACCTATTAAACTAATTAATTTGTTAGTATTTTATTTACAAAATAATTAATAAATAAAAATAGTAATAATTAATAAAAATATTCACATTTTTTATTCTCTGAATTTATTACAAATATTAATTTGTTAGTTAATTAAACAATAATAATAATTAGTTAAAAGAATTGAAAGGAAAAAGAAAATAAATAGGAAAAAAAAGATAGTAAACCAGGGGGGTTTGATGGACCCAAGGGAGGTGTTGTTCTGGAATTCAGGCCCATGAACACTCAAGCCTGGTTGACTTTTTGGATGGCCTACGCTGGCTTTGACTGGAACGTACCATGGTCTCCATCTTTTGACCATTAGATTGGCCTTGTGAGACACTTGGCAAGCTGATGCCTGGAGCGCATGGTGGGACACTTGGAGAATGCCTGCATATGATTATATTGGAAAAAATATGAACAAGGAATTTGGGGGACCTGGGAATCGAACCCAGGTCCCAATAGTCACCAAGCACGTCATCAACCACCAAGCCACTGCATTGTCTTTGTTAATATAATAAACAACAAATATAATATATCAATAATGGTATTTATGCTAGAAATCCGAAAAAACGCGCGCTACGTTTGAATGCTCCAACCATCGTTAAACACGTCAGTCATCTTCTTCCTTTTCCCTGCAACATAAAATCAAATAGCGGGGGTTTTTAACCCCCACAAAGTGAAACGACCAAAAATATCAACTAGCTCCCTAGGCAATATAAATAGGGCGCGAGGTTTGGTTCAAGTTCGTCTTGTCCTTCTGAGTTCAACCATGGGTATCATTGGTTCTGATTTTACTTGTGCAGCAAAGCCCTAAAATCAAAGCTTCAAAACCCTAGATTTCTTTAATGGCAGTTTTCGTTTCAGGGCACCATAATACAATTAATCTGTACCATTAGCTTCAGAATGATGTTAGTAATGCAAAACAATAATCATAACATGTTAATGATGCATAAAACTTGAGTTTCGATTATGGAAAAGAGTGGGCAAACCGTACGACTGTTCTTGGGATTCTTTGGGTGTTAACACTTGATTTTGATTGCAAAAGGTTCCTTACACCTTCAGCAATGTATTGGAATCACTCTAAGGATTTGAATTGATCTGCAATATGAAAAACAGTTTTAAGCTTTCTTTGAATTTTTTGGAATTTGGCTATGGTTTTTGCAGCAGTTTTGCACGTGAATGAATTTAGGTTTTGCTTCAGTACATATAGTGGAATGAATTAGGTTAAATCTTTTGTCCAAGAATCCATGGAATAATGTTTTGCATCTTTGATTTCCAATCAAATATTTTTGCATCTTTTGATTGAGAAAACTTGCTAAAATTGGATTATTTTGTCTCCTTGATTGATAAACGAAATCTTCAGCATGTGTTGGCCATATTTGCTCCACAAAAGATTTGAAAATAATATCTTTTAAATTTTCCTACAATTAAATGAATTAAATGAATTAATATTAATAAAAATTCAATTAATTAATTAAAAATAAGAAAATAAATCAATTTAAGCTCTATGGGTCGTGCATAGGCCTTGGACAATGTTTCAAGAAAGAATTTGAGGCCCATTAGCAAAAACAATGTGTTTTAGGCAAAGTTGACTTTTGCAAATTCATCAAAATTTCCCAACTTCTCCAATGCATATCTTGCTCAATTTTGATCATATGAACATGTTCTTGGACATTTTGGAAAGTTATTGAAGTCCTCTAACCAATGCCTTTGGTCCCATGTCATTTTGATTTACCAATCTCAAGTTATGGTCTTTGACTTAAAGTGCCTTTTTGTTGACTTTTGAAAATGACCTATAATGTAGAAATTGATAACTTTTTATGAGGGCATTTCTTGGACTTGGAATATGAAGATGAGTTGTAGGAAATGTCATCCCCTTCAAAATGAGAATTGGATGGAATTTTTCTGATGAACCATGAAAAAGTTATGCCTTGGTCAAGTTACAGTTGACTTTTCAACTGTCCCAAAATAGAAACTTTTTGCATCTTAATGATTTTTGAGCCATGCTTGTGGAATCATGATCAAGACTTGATAAAATGATGATTGTGGCCTCAAAATAAGATGTTGACCAAAAATTTTGACTTTTGACTGTAAAATGACCATTTTGCCCCTGCAGTTGATTGTGAAGCAATTAGGGTTTTTGGTTGTGCAACTTGATGTTGTGAGTCTTGAAACTTGACATGTGGATGCTTGACAATGTATATGGGCCTATGGGACTTGATTGAGCCCTTGAAAACCTCAATTCTTTGCAAGAACCAAAACCCTAATTTTGACTGTGTTAGGAGGCAATTGGACTGTGCAACCCTTGAGAGATTTTGAACCATTTGAAGATTGATCTTGACAAATATTGAAGAATATGGGAGGGAAAATTTTGGGGTACAACAGTTTCCCCTGTTCAATCTTCTTAGACCTGAGGATGTAGATTGGCTTGCGTGCCTTTCGTGATCCAAAGGTGGAAGATGATTGAACACTAGAGTGCCCAGAAATTTGCACTCGCATAGTAGAGTATCAGCAGTGTGATGGCGGGAATGGGCTTACAGATGCCATTTGGAGAGATGGTGGATAGGAGGATGGGCTTATAGATGCCATCTGGAGATATGATCGAACCTTGTCGGGAATGGGCTTATAGATGCCATTTAGAAATGTGGTGGATAGTTGTGGAGATGGGCTTATAGATGCCATCGGGGGTGTCGATCGTGTAAGAGATTCCTTAGCGAGAACTTGCGTATTTGAGAAAGAAAGATGGTTTCTTGGCCTGTTACAGGTGTTGATCTTCAAACTCTTCATGCAGATATGCCCTGGATGGATACAGGTATCGAATCTACAATTAATCACTCACAAATATGCCCTGGCTGGATACAGGTATCGAATCTGGAATTAGTCGTCTACAGATATGCCCTGGCTAGATACAGGAATCGAATTCGGAATTGGTCGTCTACAGATATGCCCTGGATGGATACAGGAATCGAATCTGGAACTTCAAAAGGTTGCTTACAGACGTGCCCCGGATGGATACATGAATCGAATCTCTAAACAATCGCTCACAGATGTGCCCTGGCTAGATACAGGAATCGAATCTGGAATTTCAAAAGGTTGCTTACAGACGTGCCCTGGCTGGATACAGGAATCAAATCTCTAAACAATCGCTCACAGATGTGCCCTGGCTAGATATAGGAATCGAATCTGGAACTTCAAAAGGTTTCTTACAGACGTGCCCTGGCTGGATATAGGAATCGAATCTCTAAACAATCGCTCACAGATGTGCCCTGGCTAGATACAGGAATCGAATCTGGAATTAGTCGTCTACAGATATGCCCTGGCTGGATACAGGAATCGAATCTCTAAACTGTTCATGCAGATATGCCCTGGCTAGATACAGGTATTGAATCTACAATCAGTCTCTCACAGATATGCCCTGGCTAGATACAAGAATCGAATCTGGGATTGTGACAGTTGATAGTAATCATATTTGGGTTGACCTTTTCCTGAAAAGGCAAAACATTAGTTGTATGAAATGTCATGATGTATGAAATGCATGATGTCATGATGTTCTCAAAAATAAATGAGATCGTGTCGTATGCACTCTATCATGTATGTAAGCAGGATGTATGAAATGTGAAATGTCTATGAAAGTATTTTCGTCTGGGAAAATAAATCCTTGACGAATGCCGGGAAATTGTATCATGGGCTGATGTTTGAAGAAGAGAGTTCTTCGTTTTCGCTGGGGATGATGATTGCAAGAATAAACCGGTAGGAGGAGATGACTCCGTTGGGGAATAAACTTGTTGGAGAGATTACTCTGCGGGGAGTTACTCTGTGGGAAGAGATACTTCGCTGAGGTTTGATGATAATTCTGCTGGGGATACCGTTGATATGTTATGTTGGGGAATTGATGAACTCTGCTGAGGGATAGGAAGAGCTTCGCCGAGGACAATCCTTCTGCAGTAATTAGCTGAGGATAACCCAGTTATAAGCTCTGGTGGTGAATAACCTTTGAATATGGTCGGGGAGAGACGTATGTACTCTGCAAGGGATAAGCTTCCAGAATCTACTGGGGATAAGCTTCCAGAATCTACTGGGGAGAATGATTCAACTTTCCTGGGGAAACTTTTGAACTGTACTGGGGAATGGCTCCACTGGGGTGTCTTGATTCCGCCGGGGAACAATCTTATACTTCTGTCGGGGATGCTAAGACTGCCGGGGATGCTTGCTTAGGAATATCTGTATACTCCGCTGGGGAATATTGAGATTTTCTGGGGATACCCAACTTCCTTAAGGCTGACTGTAGGCTAACTCTGCTTGGGGAGAGTGTTGCTGACTTGCTAGGGATACTGTGCCTTTTCAGGGCTGATGGGAGACCAACTCTGCTCGGAGGGAGAGTATTGTTGAGTCTTGTCTTACTCTACGGGGAGTGGAGGTAACTTGGTTATGTTCTTCAGCTGAATTTACCTTGGTACCTTGGTGGACAGAGCAACTAGACCGCTTAGACAACTCATTATTGCCCCTGTTTCTAACGTCACCTGTAATTAGTCCTTTGTTTCGCATGCAAGTATTTATGAGTTAGCAATTAGTGTCAAATGCATATATCAAAAATGAACATTGGACGTTCTTTGCAAAACAAAACAGAAAAAGGAAAAACAGTTGGCAATTTTTATGAAAAGTGAATTTGTATTGATTTCTGAATTTGCCTGTAAATAGGCGTTTATGTACAAGAGGCTGACGTCCTAGTAAGAGAACTCCGCCGAACAACAGAGTTTATACAATTTTGAAAAGGAAAACAAAACAGCTATGTGAAAGATAATCCCACTGGGTTTCAACTCTGGTATCGCCTTTATGTCTTCAAGCGTCTCATCACTTTGCTGCTCAGTTGAAGATGAAGCTGATTGATTGATGCCGTCTGAACCTGATAGTTGATACCGGATTCTGGACGCAAGGTGATCCAATGAGACATAGTATTACGCTTATCCCTAACTTTTGACTGGACCGCCCTTTCGGGTTTTCAATCCACCGGGATACCCCTTTTTTCCCAAGCCGCCTTTTCAGGTTTTCGACTTGCCGGGTGTACAGATTTTTCATTTCATCCCTTATTTTTGCCCGAACCCTTTTGGTTCGCCGGGAAGCCCTTATTTTTGCCTAGGTGTGTCAACCTAGCGGGACTTTTATTCATGCGTAGTATCTTTTTACTATGTCTGCATTGGCGGGGTGAGGAAGGTCGTCACCATCCATGGTGGTTAGAATCATAGCTCCTCCTGAGAAGATATGTTTAACCACAAATGTCCCTTCGTACGTAGGGGTCCATTTTCCCCTGGGATCACTTTGAGGAAGAATGATGCGCTTTATTACCAGGTCTCCGACTTGATACTCTTGTCGTCTGACTTTTTTGTTAAATGCCTTGATCATTCGTTTTTGGTACGTCTGACCATGACACACAGCAGTGAGTCTCTTTTCGTCAATTAGGTTTAATTGATCAAGTCGAGTCTGGATCCAGTCATCTTCGCTCAAACCTGCATCCTTCATTATCCGGAGAGAGGGTATCTGGACTTCAATAGGCAAGACTGCCTTCATGCCATAGACCAAGGAAAAAGGTGTTGCCCCTGTTGACGTCCTTGCTGAGGTACGGTACCCATGAAGAGCAAACGGTAACATCTCGTGCCAATCTTTATAGGTCACTGTCATCTTCTGCACAATCTTCTTAATGTTCTTATTAGCTGCTTCTACAGCCCCATTCATCTTTGGCCGGTAGGGAGAAGAGTTGTGGTGCTGTATCTTGAATTGCTCGCAGAGCTCAGTGATCATCTTGTTGTTAATATTGGTACCATTGTCCGTAATGATCCTCTCAGGTACACCGTATCGACAGATCAGGTTGTGTCGAATGAACCGTGCCACGACTTTCTTGGTTACAGTAGCATATGAAGCTGCTTCAACCCACTTTGTGAAATAATCGATTGTTACCAGGATGAAGCGATGCCCGTTGGATGCCGTAGGTCTGATCTCACCGATCATATTAATGCCCCACATTGCAAAAGGCCAAGGTGCTGTCAAGACGTTCAGAGGAACTGGAGGAACGTGCACCTTATCAGCATAGATCTGGCATTTGTGACATGTCCGAGAATGTTGGTAACAGTCGGCTTCTATTATGGACCAAAAATATCCTGCCCGAAGGATCTTCTTTGCCATAGTGTGTCCACTGGAATGTGTTCCGAAGGTACCTTCATGCAGTTCTGCCATGATTCTTTCTGCTTCAGTCTTATCCACACAACGCAGTAAGGTTGAATCATGGTTTCGTTTGTAGAGAATGTTGTTGCTAAGGAAGAACTTTGCTGCGAACCTTCTCAGAAACTTCTTGTCGTTAACGGATGCACCCTCGGGGTATTCTTGAGCTTCCAAGTACCTCTTCACTTCATGATACCAAGGTTTTTCAGTCACCTCTTCAGCCTCAAGATCACAATAATATGCAGGTTCATCCAATTTCCAGATAATGATTCGGGGAGCCTCGTTGTCCCATTTGACTTTGAACATAGAAGACATCATAGCCAGCACGTCCGCCAACTGATTCTCCTCTCTTGGGAAGTGTTCAAAAGTTATCTCTAAAAAATGGGGGATCAATGTCAACACACACTCTTTGTAAGGAATAAGAGTTGGGTGTTTCGTATCCCACTCTCCTTTGATCTGATTGATCACGAGAGCGGAATCTCCGAAGACACTCAGAAACTTGATCCTTAAGTCAATTGCAGCTTGAAGACCCATGATGCATGCCTCATACTCCGCCATGTTGTTGGTGCAGTTGAAACATAGCCGGGCAGTGAGTGGAGTATGAGTGCCTTTAGGGGATATGATCACAGCGCCGATACCATTACCCAAAGCGTTTGAGGCTCCGTCAAAGTGCATAGACCATCGGGATCCTTCCTCAGGTCCTTCATCCGGCCCAGGTACTTCACAATCAGTCACTACCATGATGTTCTCGTCTGGAAATTCAAAGTTCATAGATTGGTAGTCATCCACTGCATGGTGTGCCAAATGGTCTGCCAATACACTTCCTTTGATGGCTTTCTGAGTCGTGTACTGGATGTCATATTCGGTCAAGATCATTTGCCATCTTGCTATTCTTCCGGATAAAGCGGGCTTTTCGAAGATGTACTTGATTGGATCCATTTTTGAAATCAACAGAGTAGTGTGAGTTAACATATACTGTCTCAGCCGGCGAGCAGCCCATACCAAAGCGCAGCAAGTTTTCTCGAGCAGTGAGTATCGGGTCTCACAGTCGGTAAACTTTTTGCTAAGGTAATAAATAGCGTGCTCTTTTCGGCCAGACTCGTCATGCTGTCCCAGCACACACCCCATTGAGCTGTCAAGTACTGTCAAGTATAAGATTAGAGGTCTCTCTTCAACCGGTGGCATAAGAATGGGTGGTTCTTAGAGATACTCTTTGATTATGTCGAAAGCGGCCTGACATTCATCATTCCAACGTACTACTTGATCTTTCTTCAGTAGCTTGAAGATTGGTTCACAGGTAGCAGTTAGATGTGAGATGAATCGGGCAATGTAGTTCAGCCGTCCTAGAAAGCCTCTGACTTCTTTCTCTATCTTGAGAACTGGCATCTCTTGTATGGCTTTCACTTTGGCAGGGTCCACTTGAATACCTTTGTCACTTACGAAGAAGCCTAGCAATTTTCCAGATCTTACCCCGAAGGTGCACTTGTTCGGGTTCAACCTCAGTTTGTATAACTTCAGACGGTCAAATAGCTTCTGTAGATGGTCAAGGTGTTCCTCCTCAGTTTGGGACCTTGCAATCATATCGTCGACATATACTTCGATCTAATGATGGATCATATCATGAAATAAAGCAACCATGGCGCGTTAGTAGGTTGCCCCAGCATTTTTCAACCCAAAAGGCATGACCTTGTAGCAAAAGGTGCCCCACTGAGTAACAAAGGTGGTCTTCTCCCTGTCCTCAGGAGCCATCTTGATTTGGTTATATCCGGAGAAACCGTCCATGAAGGAGAACACCTTGTGCTGAGCAGTATTGTCAACCAGAACGTTGATATGAGGCAGAGGGAAATCATCCTTAGGGCTCGCCCTGTTCAAATCCCTGTAATCAACACACATTCGGACCTTACCATCCTTCTTCGGCACTGGAACCACGTTGGCAACCCACTGAGGGTAAGAAGTCACTGCTAGAAAACCGGCGTCAAATTGTTTCATAACCTCAGCTTTAATTTTCTCGGACATCTCCGGACGCATACGGCGGACTTTCTGTTTTACCGGAGGACAGTCTTCCTTGGTAGGCAAATGATGAACCACAATGTCGGTATCCAACCCAGGCATGTCTTCGTAAGACCAGGCAAAGATTTCCACATAGTTACGCAGCATCTGAATCAGCCGTTGTTTCACACTGAGCTCTAGATTGGCACCAATCTTGACTTCCTTTCTGTCTGTCTCAGTACCCAGATTTACCGTTTCCACTGGCTCTTCATGTGGCTGAATGGCCCTCTCTTCCTGGAGTAACAGTCTTGCAAGCTCACCAGGCACTTCGCAATCATCTTCACCTTCGTCTTCGGCTAAGTTGATCGGATTTTCGAAGTCATAACTGGCAGTAGCAGAGTCGTTACCAGTGAGATCCAGAGTGGATTGGAACCTGTATAGGTGAGTGTGTGTAAATATAGCTGTTTTGCAATATATAAAGAAAGAAAGGGAGCACAAGATTTGAAATGCGAAAAACGTCCAATGTTTTTATTCATGATATATGAAAATGACAAATAATAAGCCCTCACAAATGAAGCCATGGTACCCCGGGTAAGACACCGAGCCATAATGTTTTAAATTATTGTTCGTTACAAATTTAAAACAAAGGAGTTCATTACTGAGTGACAAAAGTAATAAGTATGTAATCTTTCGCTGTCCAGTTGCTTGGTCCACCATTGGTTGTTGGGTAGATCCAGCTGTCGAACTCAGATTCTTCCGCTTCGTCTTCAATAGCATTCACTCCCGGGTTGGTGATGAACACAGGAGGTCTTCCAATCCTTGCCTTACGCACAGCCCTCTGAGCCTCTGCAGTGAAACCCAAGCCAAATTTGTCAGTCTTCGGAGTAAAATTAGGAAGTCGGCCCCAGTTTGCGCACTCACCCTTCTCAACCACAGCCCGGGCATCCTTCAAGGAAGCCATCTTTAAAGGAGAGTCTTCTTCCGTCACAGTTTCTGCTGATGCCAGTGTCTGAGGCACCTCTTCAAAATGTTGAAAGGGGGTCTCAATGAATTCCCCATCCATTTCTATGTACCGGAACGATTTGAGGTGACTGACCATGTATTCTTCCTCCCCCTGCACTGTCACAATTTTCCCTCTGACCGGGTATTTAAGCTTCTGATGTAATGTGGAGGTCACAGCTCCAGCCTTGTGGATCCATGGACGACCCAGCAAACAAGAATAGGATGGTCGGATGTCCATCACATAGAATGTAGAGTCAAAGACCTGTGAACCAACCCTGATTGGAATGTCAACTTCACCATGCACCATCCTCTTCGACCCGTCAAAGGCCCGGACAATAATGTTACTAGGCTTGAGCTCTAAACCCTCACAGTCCAGCCTGTCTAGAGCTTTCTTGGGCAATACATTTAATGAAGAACCAGTGTCAACCAGCACATGGGCAAGAGTAGTGCCCCTGCATTCAATGGAGACATGCAGGGCATCATTGTGGTTCTTTCCCTTGGCAGTCAAATCAGCGTCAGAGAAACCCAACCCATTATCAGCAGTCAAGTTGGCCACACAATCGGTAAATTGATCAACAGACGTTTCTTGTGGCACATGGGCAGTCTTCAGGAAGGAGATCAGAGCCTTGGCACGGGCCTCTGAACACAACAACAGTGATAGCATATAGATCTTAGAGGGGGTGTGCCCCAGCTTCTCAACTACATTGAAGTCACTCTTCTTGATAATCTTGAGAATCTCTTCCATCTCTTGCTGGGAAGCTTCAACAGTGGTTGTCCTTGGTGCCTCCGTCCGGGCAGGCACATCAGTAGCAATCCCTTTGCCCCGTGTGTCAGATGACTCGGCAACAGGGGTAGAAACTTGATCAGGAGGGGAAACAGGCACACTGGCAGGTGTGATAACAAGAGGTCTCTGAATGACTGGAGGTGCAATGTCTGGTGAGAAGAGTCTACCACTACGAGTAACCTTAGCAGGCCCGGTGATGTTGCTGACACCGGTACTAGTATCAAACTTTTGTTTTACTCCAAGCACATAAACATCTGCCCCATAGTGCCACGGTACAGCTTTGTCAGATGTATAAGGGAGGGGCCCTGGAACAGTAATGATGATAGGAGCAATCTTCTGAGTAGACATGATTTGGACAGACTTCTTTGAGGGAGCCTTAGGAGAGTAAATAGTAACAATAGACACTTCTTCAGCAGGGACAGCAGGAACAGCAATTTTCTTGAACAAGATCTCTTTGCTATCCATCAGGTTTTGGACGCCTGACTTCAGCAAAGGACAACCAGCAGGTGAAACAGCACAAAGAAGGCAACCTTTACTACATCCCGGAAATAAACCGGCTAGTAACAGGTTCCTCTTGATAGTCAACAACGAAGTAACAATATCTTCCACAGAGGCTACATACCGGTCTTCTTCCACAGCACTTACTCATGTTGGGGCATGGGAGCAGTCACAACATTGGGCCTCTCGGGCGCCTCAAACTGTATTTCTTTAGTATCAATAAGGTCCTGAACCTTATTCCTTAGAGCCCAACAATCATCCGTAGAATTCCCCGGGCTATCAGAGTGATAAGCGCAACAGGCGTTGGGGTTGTACTTTGGAGAGGTTGTATTCACAACCTTTGGAGCTTCTTTGATGGTTACCAGATTGGTTGACAGCAGTTGCGGCAATATCTGGGAGAGGGTCATACTAAGCCGAGTGTACTCTCTTCTAGGTCTCTCACCCCTTGGTTGGTTATATTGCTGAGGAGCGGCAGCAGGCTTTGAAATTACCACCGCGTTGACAGCTTGGCGGCGTTCTGGTTTATTCTGTTTCCTCGACCCATAAACAGCACTAGATTCCTTTTTGAAGGGCTTCTTTTCAGAACTTGAGGATGCCCCTTTCTGTATCTTCCCCGACTTAATACCAGCTTCTATCCTCTCACCAGTCAGAATGAGGTCTGTAAACCCTGCAGAAGAATTACCGATCAGGTGGTTGAAGAACGGACCAGACAGGGTCCCCAAGAACATGTCCACGAGTTCACGGTCAGTCAACGGTGGCCGCACCCTGCCAGCCAGGTCTCTCCACTTATGTGCGTACTCCTTAAAACCTTCTCCCGATCCTAGTGACATACCCTGGAGTTGGGTACGTGTAGGAGCGAGGTCAGCATTATACTGATATTGCTTATAAAATGCAGTAGCCAAGTCCTCCCAGTTACAAATACTGGTTCCATCCAGCTGATAGAACCACTCGAGTTGAGCCCCTGAAAGGCTATCCTGGAAGAAATGGATCCATAGATTCTTGTCTGCAGTGTAAGGTTGGATCTTCCTTACGTATGATCTAAGATGCAGCTTAGGGCAGGAAGCTCCGTCATACTTCGCAAAAGAAGGTGCCTTGAACTTGTGTGGGATCACCACCCCAGAAGATAAACCTAGATCTCCAAAATCCAACCCAGGCACCTGTTGAATCTCCATGGCACTCAGTCGGTCCTCTAATTGCTTGTACCTGTCCTCAGCAGGAGGGTACTGTTCATCATTGAAATCGTCTCGTTGTCGAAGACCACAGGACTAGGAACCCTTCCCCCTTGGGGACTATCTTTCCCTACAGAGGAAGTAGCTTGATCAGCCTCATTTTGCAGTGCATTCCCAAACCTCCGTCCGGTGTTAAACAGCACAGTCCTCTTCTTCTTCTTCTTCTTCAAAAGCAGAGTCTTCAGTTCCTGTTGACCCTGGGCTAAGCTCATAACCAACTCCTGGAACTGGACGTTCTGGGCCTGGAGGGCCTTGATAGCTTGTTCATTGGATGATTCAGGATTCATGATGACTGCTGAAATAAACAGCGAAGAAGATTAAGCAACCTGTAGAAAAAGGGTACTTGTTATGCATATGATGCATGGAATGCGTATGATTTATGTTTTCAAAGATAATCGGGGTTCAACTTTGTAAACAAAAAGGAAACACACTTAATTAGATTAAACTTTGAATTGTTCAAGAAATTGCCCTTAGGCGTTACAAGAATGAAAATACTGAAAAGGAAATACAAGCTGTAAAGGAAACATCCAAGGCTCATCACTGCTCCCATGGCCTCCTCTTCTCAGTGCAGATATAGTCATTCAAGGTCCGCTCGTTCTCCAATTGCTTTGTCAGCTTCTGGATTTTCCGTTCCTGTTCGTTGAACTTTTCCCGATAAGAATCCCGTTCTTCCTGTAGTTGCGCCCAAGACCTCTTTAGTGTATCAACATCAGTGGGTATCTGAGGAGGGAGAACAGTTGGAGGAACCTCGTCTCTATCAGGAAATTCAAGAATGATAGGCCTGACAGCTTCGTATAGCATACCTAACTTCTGAGCACGGATGCGGACCCATCTGTAGTAGGATTCCATAGGTAGAGAAGTCTTCGGTCCCAACTCATGTGGGCCAGCTTTGTGAATTCTGTCCCAAGCCTTGATGAATCTACGACGTAGCTCGTCACTATCTACCTGAAACTCAAAACTGATGTGAGGAACCAACATCTCATGAGGCCCTGCTCCTCTGGCCCTTCCAAACTGACGGAGAGCTAGACATGGATTATAAGAGATTCCTCCCTGAGTACCGATCAATGGAACATTAGGATATTCACCGCAACGATCAATAACAGCTACCTCATCCATACCTCTGAGAGTCCAAATGATGTCATTATCAGTGAGAGACATTAACCTATGAGCCCAGCCCCTTCCTTCTTTGTTCTTCAGCACGAACTTAGGGAGGTGTGAAATAAACCACCTCACTAACAAAGGAGCACAACACCACAGAGTTCCCCGTCTTCGAGCAGCACGAGCATAGAGTTGTTGCAGGATATCACCCAAGAGAGTGGGTACAGGGTTCCGAGACATGAAAATCCTTATGGCATTGACATTAATAAAGTTATCAGGATTTGGAAACAGAACCAGACCATAGATTAAGAGAGCCAGAATGTCTTTGTACGCCCTGAAGTCTAAGTCATTCCAGAAACTATTAGCCTTACCAATCAGAAACTTAGCCAAAAAGCCCTTGACTCCGCTTCTAGTCACCCAGTTATCTATTACCTTTTTGTTGGTCAAAGGAAGGACTGCAGCAATCTCCTCAAGCCTAAGAGTCTTTTCCCAACCAGTGAATGAAGTCTGATCCAAGATAGGGATACCAAGCAAATCAGAGAATTCTTCCAGGGTAGGGACCAGCTGGAAGTCTTGAAAGGTGAAGCAATGATATAAAGGATCATAAAACTGGGTCAGGACACTCATCAGTTGTTGGTCCCACTTTGAAGTGACTAAACCGAGAAGAGAACCATGCCTTTGGATGAAGGAAGTAGTATTTGGAATTCTGTCAACCAACTCTTTAAGCAAATCAGGTGGGTGAACAAAGTTGAGCCGGATAGTATTCCTTCGCACAGGCATCATAATGTCCTACAAAACAGAGCAAAGATGAAACTCTCTTGTCTTTGAAATGGGTCAGTCCTTATGCAGGATGCATGCAATGGTATGATGGCATGATGTTATGATAAAGCACACCACAAGTATTCACAAAGGCAAACATGGTAAGGCACACAAGTCACACAAGACAGCCCTTAGAGTTTAGGCCAGCATGAAGTTTAGGTACTACCCTCTTGAAGTTGGTGAGCTCAAAACCTGTCCTATCAAAAGTAATCGGGTTCTAGAGGATCCCAATATCACTGACTACCCTCAATCGGTCATAACTCCAGCGTCGCAATCTTTTCTTGCAGCCAGAACCATCGCGAGAGTTTAGCCTTAATGGGTGTAGCATACTGCTACTGTTCTATGGCCAAGTTGGGTCAATTTAGGGTTCTAAGGTCGGTTGGTGCTTAATGATTCCTCAGAAGACCCATATTCTCCTCGTTGCGACACAAGGGATATCGGTACAGACCAAGGTGTCACACCAACGTAGCCACTGCTTCACCCGTGTCGGTCTACGCCGGACAGGTCCCTCACAGCTTATGCTACCTAAAAGGGTATTCCCCAGATCTGGGTTAGGATCTATGAAACTCCAAGACAAGCCCATAATATTAAAGCAGACAAAACAAGCAATTGAAAACATAAGTATGATCTAATCCTAAGGTACACCTCACTTTTAAAGTCTCCCCAGCAGAGTCGCCAGTTCTGTGATCGGTGGAAATAGAACTGACTGTTTTAGAATGCTGGTTCGCGAAATGTTGCGGTAAGCAAGAGTCGCCACCGTCTTTTATTTTCTCCAACAAGGAAAGGACAAAAGCACAGCAAAATTCCTTTTCGAGATGTTTCTCAGTTCGGGAGGTAGATTATAGAAAGGGAAGGTGTTAGCACATTTTCTATCCGTGGTTATCCACAGGCTCTTAGGTACTTGCTCTTATGTTTTCAAAAATGTTTGCTTTTCTTGTGTTTGTGGGTTTTGAAAAAGTTTCGTTTGGAAAATTTCTAAGTAACTCTTGTATCTGTCCTCAAGAGTGTATGAGAAATTTGTTTGAAAACTTTTTGAAAGTGTCAGTGTGAAAAGATGTTTTTGTTTGTTTTGAAAAGAGCAAGTACCCATGAGATCTACCTACTCTAAGGAATTAGGCTGTGTAAAAGTCCTTAAGATAGTGCCATCCCACCATTGAGAGATAGGTAGCACCACCGTTGGAGTTATTCGGGTCAATTCGATTGTAGGGACAGTGTGGTCACCGAAGCAATAGTAGGACACCTTAGAAGTAACCCTAATGTCCTAGATCCTTTTTTATCCGAAGCAACCGTTTCGAGGCAACTGGATCTTAGACAGGAGGGTGACCTCTAAGACACCCTATACTTGACGACCACGTTCGAGGCAACCAGTGAGGCGTATCCTAGGAGTGGCATGTGCATGTGTGTTGTTTTCAGCTTATGTTTATCTTTGAACATGTTATTTGTGAGCTACGGATTGGTTTTATTTGTCATACAATCTTGTCATGCATATTAACAATTAAGAGTGCAGAAAATAAAGCGCGGAAATATGAATCTACGCTATTACAAGGCGCGGGTCTATACATCGTCAAAAACAAAAACCCGTGTTGGAAAATAAATGTGGAAAGTAAAGGAAAGCGGTAAACCTAATTAACTATTACATCCTTTGAGCAGATACATAAATAGAAAAATAAGAATAAAGTGCGAGAAGAAATAGAATCGGGACATCCTAGGGTTTTTTACCCTTTTTGAGAAATATGAGTTTTGTCCTTTTTTGCAATTAATTAAAATTAAAACTAATTACTAATTAATTAATTAATTATAAGAAAAATGTTTTTTTATGTATTTTAAGTTTTTAATGAAAATAAAAAGAAAAGAAATTAAAAGTCAAGAAAAACCCTAGTTCTAGATTTATTTTATTTTTTTGTGAAAGAGTTAAAGTTAACCTAATTTAACTAATTTAATTAATTTACATTTTATTTACAAGAATAATAATTAATAAATAAAAATAATGGTAATAAAAAAAATCATGATTGAAAATTGTCAAACCCTAATTCTACATGACTTTTATTTATTTATGAAAAAAAGATTAAAATTGACCTATTAAACTAATTAATTTGTTAGTATTTTATTTACAAAATAATTAATAAATAAAAATAGTAATAATTAATAAAAATATTCACATTTTTTATTCTCTGAATTTATTACAAATATTAATTTGTTAGTTAATTAAATAATAATAATAATTAGTTAAAAGAATTGAAAGGAAAAAGAAAATAAATAGAAAAAAAAAGATAGTAAATCAGGGGGGTTTGATGGACCCAAGGGAGGTGTTGTTCTGGAATTCAGGCCCATGAACACTCAAGCCTGGTTGACTTTTTGGATGGCCTACGCTGGCTTTGACTGGAACGTACCATGGTCTCCATCTTTTGACCATTAGATTGGCCTTGTGAGACACTTGGCAAGCTGATGCCTGGAGCGCATGGTGGGACACTTGGAGAATGCCTGCATATGATTATATTGGAAAAAATATGAACAAGGAATTTGGGGGACCTGGGAATCGAACCCAGGTCCCAATAGTCACCAAGCACGTCATCAACCACCAAGACACTGCATTGTCTTTATTAATATAATAAACAACAAATATAATATATCAATAATGGTATTTATGCTGGAAATCAGAAAAAACGCGCGCTACGTTTGAATGCTCCAACCATCGTTCAACACGTCAGTCATCTTCTTCCTTTTCCCTGCAACATAAAATCAAATAGCGGGGGTTTTTAACCCCCACAAAGTGAAACGATCAAAAATAGCGACTAGCTCCCTAGGCAATATAAATAGGGCGCGAGGGTTGGTTCAAGTTCGTCTTGTCCTTCTGAGTTTAACCATGGGTATCATTGGTTCTGATTTTACTTGTGCAGCAAAGCCCTAAAATCAAAGCTTCAAAACCCTAGATTTCTTTAATGGCAGTTTTCGTTTCAGGGCACCATAATACAATTAATCTGTACCATTAGCTTCAAAATGATGTTAGCAATGCAAAACAATAATCATAACATGTTAATGATGCATAAAACTTGAGTTTCGATTATGGAAAAGAGTGGGCAAACCGTACGACTGTTCTTGGGATTCTTTGGGTGTTAACACTTGATTTTGACTGCAAAAGGTTCCTTACACCTCCAGCAATGTATTGGAATCACTCTAAGGCTTTGAATTGATCTGCAATATGAAAAACAGTTTTAAGCTTTCTTTGAATTTTTTGGAATTTGGCTATGGTTCTTGCAGCAGTTTTGCACGTGAATGAATTTAGGTTTTGCTTCAGTACATATAGTGGAATGAATTAGGTTAAATCTTTTGTCCAAGAATCCATGGAATAATGTTTTGCATCTTTGATTTCCAATCAAATATTTTTGCATCTTTTGATTGAGAAAACTTGCTAAAATTGGATGATTTTGTCTCCTTGATTGATAAACGAAATCTTCAGCATGTGTTGGCCATATTTGCTCCACAAAAGATTTGAAAATAATATCTTTTGAATTTTCCTACAATTAAATGAATTAATATTAATAAAAATTCAATTAATTAATTAAAAATAATAAAATAAATCAATTTAAGCTCAATGGGTCGTGCATAGGCCTTGGACAATGTTTCAAGAAAGAATTTGAGGTCCATTAGCAAAAACAAGGTGTTTTAGGCAAAGTTGACTTTTGCAAATTCATCAAAATTTCCCAACTTCTCCAATGCATATCTTGCTCAATTTTGATCATATGAACATGTTCTTGGACACTTTGGAAAGTTCTTGAAGTCCTATAACCAATGCCTTTGGTCCCATGTCATTTTGATTTACCAATCTCAAGTTATGGTCTTTGACTTAAAGTGCCTTTTTGTTGACTTTTGAAAATGACCTATAATGTAGAAATTGATAACTTTTTGTGAGGGAATTTCTTGGACTTGGAATGTGAAGACGAGTTGTAGGAAATGTCCTCCCCTTCAAAATGAGAATTGGATGGAATTTTTCTGATGAACCATGAAAAAGTTATGCCTTGGTCAAGTTACAGTTAACTTTTCAATTGTCCCAAAATAGAAACTTTTTGCATCTTAATGATTTTTGAGCCATGCTTGTGGAATCATGATCAAGACTTGATAAAATGATGATTGTGGCCTCAAAATAAGATGTTGACCAAATTTTTTGACTTTTGACTATAAAATGACCATTTTGCCCCTGCAGTTGATTGTGAAGCAATTAGGGTTTTTGGCTGTGCAACTTGATGCTGTGAGTCTTGAAACTTGACATGTGGATGCTTGACAATGTATATGGGCCTATGGGACTTGATTGAGCCCTTGAAAACCTCAATTCTTTGCAAGAACCAAAACCCTAATTTTGACTGTGTTAGGAGGCAATTGGACTGTGCAACCCTTGAGAGATTTTGAACCATTTGAAGATTGATCTTGACAAATCTTGAAGAATATGGGAGGGAAATTTTGGGGTACAACAATTATATCCACTCCTAAGGTTACTCTTTTGATTATTACTTCTCATGGGCCAATACCATATTCCTTCGACAAAGTTGTTCCTTGGAACTATGGAGTTGACGTTTATTACCATGGCGTCAAGCAAGACCTATTGATTGTAAAAAATGAAGTTGCTGGAGATATTGATCCTAACGTTGACAACATTGTTGGGACTAGTAAAATTACCAGAAGCGGAAGGATTTTCTCTCCTGAAATCTCTCCAAAGACTGTTGCCCCTCCTATTATTATTCCTGCTAATACTCTTATGGTTACTCCTGTTGTTATTCTTGCTACTGAGTCAGCTGAGACTCGGGGAAAAGAAGTATCGGTTGAGCCTGCCCAAATGGAGACACCTAAAGAAGCCATTCTCGAGGCCTCCAAGCAAGAAATGGAGGAAATGTTGAAAATTATACATAAAAGTGACTACAATATTGTGGAACAATTGGGGCAGACCCCCTAAAAAATTTCAATGTTGGCCTTGTTGTTATGCTCCGAAGCCCATGTTAAGGCTTTAGTGAAGTTCCTAAAGTCTTCTCATGTGCTGCAAGAGACTTTTGCCAACCCGAGAGTTGTGTTGCTAGTTTGACTGCTGACAACAGAATCAGTTTCTCCAATGTTGATTTGAGGCCCAAGGGAAGGAAGCATAATGATGCCCTGCATGTCTCTATCGAGTACAGGGGAAATACTCTAGCTTATATGTTGGTGGACACTGGCTCATCTCTGAATGTTCTACCTAAAAATTCCCTAGACAGATCGGATTGCGAAGGACATACATTGAAGCTCAACAATATTGTGGTGAGGGCTTTTGATGGTTCCAAGAGAATGGTACACGAGGAGGTGGACTCATATTAAAGTTGGTTCCCAGAATTTAGATTCTACTTTATATGTGATGGATATCCGCCCGTCTTATTTTTGCTTATTGAGACACCCTTGGATTCATGGGGCCGGTGTTTTCACTTCCATTTTACATCAGATGTTAAAGTATCCAGTTAATAGGAAGATTGTCACAATCCATGGCGAAGAAGAGTATATGGTAAGCCACTTGAACTCTTTCAGATATGTCGAGATGGACGACGAGTTCATTGAGATCCCCTGTCAGAATTTTGAAGAGGTTCCTCAGACGATTGATGTTACCAAAGCTCCTACCGATGTTCCAAAGATTACCAGACCTCCACTAAAAATGGCTTCTTTAAAAGATGCTAAGGCTATAGTTGAAGAAGGTGGGTGTACTATTTGGGGTCAACTTCCTGACATCCCCTATATGTCTGACAAATTTGGTTTGGGTTTCACTTCAGGAGCTCAAAAAGATGTTTGTCGTGCTCGCGCTAGAGGACCACCACTACGCATCAGCAACCATGGAGTCAATGTTGTGGAAGACACTAACGGTGAGTGTGACCTGGACAATTGGATCTTCCCTACTACCAGCGATGGACTCAATAATTGGACGGCTAGAGACTTTGTGCTTATTTCTTTTATCCAGGAGTAATTGTTTTTCTGTTTTTAAGGATATGTAATTTATGAACAATTTAAACTCTAAAAGCCTTGTGTCTTACCCGAGACACAACAGTCTATTTGTGAGGGTTATCACACTTAATATTCATATGTCATTAATAAATCATTGGATGTTTTGCATATAAATTTTATGCTCTCTGTCTTTCTTTATTTTTGTCAAAATAATTATGCTCTCTTACACACACTCACATATCAAATTGCAGATCCACATCCACCCTGGATCCCGTTGATAACGGTTCTGCTATTGGCAGTTATGACTTTGAAAATATAATCTACCAAGCCGAGGACGAAGGTGAGGAAGATTGTGAAGTACCAAGAGAAATTGCTAAACTATTATAGCAAGAGGAAAGAGCAATACAACCTTATGAAGAGTTGGTCGAGACAATAAACTTAGGTACTGAGGAAAGTAAAAAGGAAGTCAAGATAGGTGCCAACTTGGAAAACGATGTTAAAGAACGATTAATTTAGATGTTGTATGAGCACGTTAAGATATTTGCCTGGTCATACAAATACATGCCAGGGCTTGATACTGATATTGTGATTCATCGTCTGCCAATGAAAGAAGACTGCCCTCCAGTGAAGCAAAAGACTTGTCGTATGCGTCCCGAGATATAAAAAAAGATCAAGGCTGAAGTCATGAAACAGTTTAATGCCAGATTCTTAGTTGTTACTTCTTATCCACAATGGATTGTGAATGTGGTATCGATACCTAAAAAGGACGGTTAAGTGCATATGTGTATGGATTACAGAGATTTGAATGGGGCAAGCCCCAAGGATGACTTTCCGCTTCCCCATATTGATGTTCTAGTTGACAACACCGCACAACATAAGGTATTCTCCTTCATAGATGGTTTCTCTGGTTATAATCAGATCAAAATGACACTTGAAGACATGGATAAAATAACTTTGTCACACAGTGAGGCACCTTCTGTTACAAGGTCATGACATTTGGGTTGAAGAACGCCGAGGCAACCTATCAGCGTGATATGGTAGTATTTTTCCGTGATATGATCCATCACGAGATAGAGGTCTACGTCAATGATATGATAGCCAGGTCTCAAACTGAAGAAGAGCACCTTGGTCATCTGCAAAAGCTGTTTGAAAGATTGAAGAAGTACAAGTTAAGACTGAACCCGAAAAAGTACACCTTTGGGGTAAGACCTGGTAAGCTCTTAGGTTTCATTTTCAGTGGCAAAGATATTAAAGTAGACCCTACAAAGGTTAAATCTATATAAGAAATGCCAACTCCCCGCACTGAGAAGGAAGTTAGGGGATTCTTGGGACGTCTAAACTACATTGCCAGATTCATTTCAAACCTAACCGCTACTTGTGAGCCAATCTCCAAATTACTGAAGAAAGATCAAATAGTTAAGTGGAATGACGATTGCCATACTGCCTTTGACAGAATCAAGGAATATCTTCAAGAACCTATAATTTTGATGCCGCTGTTAAAGGAGGACCTCTGATCATGTACTTAATAGTATTAGAGAATTCACTAGGGTGTGTGTTGGGGCAGCATGACGAGTCTGTTTGAAAAGAGCATGCAATATACCTTAGCAAAAAGTTTACCGACTATGAAACTAGATACTCACTGCTAGAGAAAACTTGTCGCGCTTTGGCATGGGCTGCTCGCCAACTAAGACAATATATGTTAACTCACACTACCTTATTAATATCTAAAATGGATCATATCAAATACATATTCGAGAAGCCCACTCTCTCTGGAAGAATAGCAAGATGGCAGATGGTCCTAACCGAATATAACATTCAATACACTACCCAAAAAGCAATCAAAGGGAGTGTACTAGCTGATCATTTGGATCATCAGGCTGTAGACGACTACAGTCAATGAATTTTGAGTTCTCGGACGAGAATATTATGCTAGTAACTGATTGTGAAGAACCTGGACCAGATGAAGGACCTGAAAAAGTATCCCGGTGGACTATGGTCTTTTACAGATCTTCTAACGCACTCAGCAATGGCATTGGTGCTGTGATTATCTCCCTAGAAGGCTGCCATACACCCTTCACCGCGAGACTATGCTTTAACTGTACCAACAATATGGCTGAATATGAGGCATGTATTATGGGTATCAAAGCTGCTATCGATATGAGGATTAAGTTCTTACAAGTATATAGAGACTCAGCCTTGGTGATCAGTCAGGTTAAAGGAGAATGGGACACAAAGCATCCTAATCTCATCCCTTACCGCGAGCATGTGTTGACATTGATTCCATACTTTGAAGAGATTACCTTTTAACATATTCCACGAGAAGAAAATCAGTTAGCGGACGCGCTAGCCACCATGTCATCCATATTTAAAGTCGGATGGGATGACAAAGCTCCTCTAATCACTATCGAAAGATTAGACGAACCGGCTCACTGTTATGAGAATGATGTTGAGGAAGTAGAAGAAAAGCCTTGGTTCCACGAAGTGAAAAGGTATCTCGAAGATCAAGAGTACCCTGAGGGAGCATCTGTTAATGACAAAAAGTTCTTAAGGAGGTTCTTTGCCAAGTTCTTTTTGAGTAACGAAATTCTCTACAAGCACAACTATGTTCTACCTTACTGCGGTGTATGGATAAGAGAGAAGCAGAGAAAATTATGGAGGATATGCACGAAGGTACCTTTGGCACCCATTCTAGTGGGCATACAATGGCTAAAAAGATCCTACGGGAAGGATACTATTGGTCTACTATGGAAGCAGATTATCATCATCACTCCCAAACTTGTAACAAATGCCAAATATATGCTGAAAAAATACACATGCCTCCGCTTCCGCTAAATGTCTTGACTGTTCCTTGGCCATTCGCAGTGTGGGGTATTGATATGATCGGAGAGATTAGATCTACCGCTTCCAATGGACACCGTTTCATCCTTGTTTCCATTGATTACTTCACAAAGTGGGTCGAGGCGGCCTCATTTGCTTCTGTTACTAAGAATGTTGTGGCACAGTTCATCAAACATAATCTTATATGTCGGTACGGTATCCAAGAAATAATTATCACAAATAACAGTATCAACTTAAATAATACTATTATGATCGGTGGATCTGGAACTAACTGTTTAACGCTGGTTCGCGAAATGTCGCGGAAGCAAGAGTCGCCACCGTCTTTTATTTTCTCCAAATGGAAAGGACAAAAGCACAGAAAAATTCCTTATAGAGATTGCTCTCGGTTCGGGAGGTAGATTATAGAAAGGGAAGGTGTTAGCACCCTTTCTATCCATGGTTATCCATGGGCTCTTAGATACTTGCTCATTTGTGTTTTCAACATGTTTATTTGCTTTTCAACTGTGGGTTTTAAAAAGTTTCTTTGAAAATTTCAGTTCGACTCTTGTATCGGTCCTCAAGAGTGTTTGAAAAATGCTTTCGAAAGCTTTTTGAAAATGTGTTGGTGTGAAAAGTATTTTTGATTTGTTTTGTTTTGAATTAGAGAAAGTATCCACGAGTCGTCTACCTACCCTAAGGAATTCGTCTGTGTAAATGTCCTTTAAAGCAGTGCCATCCCACCATTGAGAGGTAGGTAGCACCACCGTTGGAGGTGTTCGGGTCAATTCGAGGTTCGGGACATGGTGATCACCAGAGCAATGGGAAGACACCTTAGAAGCTACCCTCATGCCAGGTTCCCGGATCATGAGGACTTACTAAGACATCCTCTACTCGACGATCACCTTTCGAGGCAAGGCAACAGTGAGGCGTACCCTAGGGGTGGTGTGTGATTTGTGTGTCGTTTTCATTTATTTTTGTCTTTTGTCAAAGTGATCTATGCGTTTGTTTTTATTTTATCATTCATTCTTGCATGTCATTATTAATAGTTAAAAATTGCGAGAAATATAAAGTTCCTAAACTATTACAAAGGCGCGGGTCCACATCGCCAAATTAAACCAGGACCCGATTTGACATAAAATAAAGAAATAAAATGCGGGAAATATAAAATGTCTGAGTTACATGGCTTGAGCAATTACATAATATTTGAAAGAAAATAAATGTGCGAAAGAAATAAAAATAGAACGTTCGAGGGCGTTGGACCCTTTAAAAAAATTAAATGAAATTAAAAAGCTAATTAATTATTTAATAAAAGGAAAGAAATGTTTTTTAGTTTTTTTTTGTTTGGTATTTATGATTTTTTAATGAGAACTAAATGAAATTAATTAATTAACCCTAATTCTAGTTATTTTTAATTTATTAAGAAAAGCATTAAAATTTAATCTAAAATTAACCTAATTAATTAATACAATTTTATTTACAAAAATATATAATTAATAATTAATAATGATGAAAGAAAAGAAAAAGATAAAAGTAATTAACCTAATTCTACAAATTTTAAATTTTATTAAGAAAATGTTAAAGTTAACCCTAGAATAAAAAACTAATTAATTAATAAAGGTTTTATTTACAAAATAAATTAATAGTGAAATAATAATAATTAAATATATTTTAGTTTCTGGTTTTTTATCTTATGAAAATTAATTTATGAAATTAAAGAAAACAATTGAAAACAATTAAAAGAATAAAAAGGAAAATCAAATAAAAAAATAAAAATGTGCAAACCATGGAGGGTATTCAGACCCAAAGGGAGGTTTTTTGTGAGAAATCTGGCCCATTAGACAAAAAGCCTTGTTTGACTTTCTGGCATCACGTGCGTGTTCATTGACTCCTGAGTACCGTGGTCTGCATTCTTTGGCCATTGGATTGGGTTTCATGGCCATTTGTATTCTGGCTGTTGGCCATTTATGTTCTGGCCTCAACGTTCCTTAATCTTCTAGGATGTCTGTCTCGCCATGTATTAGTGTCATGCATAAGTTTTTCTACTTTGGCCATTTGGCTTTTGGCTTTTGGCCATTTGGCTTTTGGCCTCAACGTTCCTTAATGAACCTGCATGGGATCCTGTCTAAATCTGCAGTGTTGGATCTCACGAACACATTAAATAAAATCATAAAATGCAAATAAAGTCAATATATGAAGAAATTTAATGTTTAGGCACAATATGGCATGTATGAATGATTATACCCTTTTGATCATGGAGATCAAATCAACCTTACCCTTACTGGAAAAGTAGTGACATGAATGCTTTTATGCCCTTTGGATCATGGAGATCAAGCCAGCCTTACCCTTACTGAAGAAGTAATAAGATGTTGGTTTGTAACTGAGATGGCTTGTTTGTAGTGAGAGAGGGATTTGTAATAAGGATTTCAAGGTTTTAGGGTTCTTGAAAGAGTTTGATATTCTAATAGTGTTGTGGCAAGGTTTTTTTCTCTCTTCTTTTCTCCTCTTTTTTTCTTCTGATTTGTGTGAAAAGAAGGTGATTATATAATAGAAATTAGGGTAAAGCAAATGGGCTTTGAATGTGCAATTGGGCCTCCAATATTCACTTGAATTCGTCACTTTCCAGGCTAAATCGCAGGGACTTAAGTGCATTTTTTGAAGTTGAAATGTGAAAACAAAATGTAGTTGACATCGATAAATAACTCCTGTCCGAAAATAGGCTCAATCGGATAAACGGTGAATTAGTTATGAATTTTTGAAGTTTCAGCTCAGACAAACTTATTTTGGGCTCCAGTGTCGACTCTGACACGTTCTTCAATAAAAAACTGGTATTGATCGGTGCATAATTTGGTCTCTACTTTTGAAGCAAAGTTGTAGATCTATGAGTCAGTGACCTTGTGTAAAAATATGAGCCCAATCCGATAAAAATTGACCGAGTTATGAATTTTTGAAGTTTCGGCCCAGATGAAATAATATTCAGCATTCAGGATTTTCAGTGTGTCACGCACTCTGAGCAAAAAACGAAGGCCTTTTGAATACCGTTTGAACTCAATACCTTCTGTGAAAATGTAGCCAACTCAATTTGTGAAATTTTGGCGCCAGAACCAGCTCGATACGATGAAAATCGACCAAGTTATGATTTTTTGAACATGACGCAAATAAACTTCTGTCACAAATTTTCTGCACGAAAATACTTGATAAATCCACATTTTTGAAGACCTTCTGATCGAAATTGGCTTCCAGCCGTGAGAGATGAAAACGTAGATAATTTCAAGACGGAATTTTGGCCATCGGAACAGGTTCAAAACGAGTCACGATCTTCAAGTTATGAATTTTTTTAGCGCGTAAAAACTGCACTTTCAGCACACTTTTTCACTATATTTCTTCAAGAAAACTCACACATTCGGATACCTTCTTTAAAGAATTGACTCTTGAGCCGAACCTGAATTTGAGAATATGTTATCAGAGATATCTTGGCGAAAGAACACCTGAATATAACGCGCCAGGTTGGACTTGTGAATTTTCTTGAAATGTTTTGAGAAATATGGGAGGGCAAATTTTGGGGTACAACAGTTGCCCCTGTTCAATCTTCTTAGACCTGAGGATGCAGATTGGCTGACGTGCCTTTCGTAATCCGAGGGTGGAAGATGATTGAACACTAGAGTGCCCAGAAATTTGCGCTCACATAGTAGCGGTGTGATGGTGGAATGGGCTTATAGATGCCATTTGGAGATTGATGGATAGGATGATGGGCTTATAGATGCCATGCTGAGAGATGATGGATGGTGGATGGGCTTATAGATGCCATCTGGATGTTGATCGCGTAAGAGATTCCATAGCGAGAACTTGTGTACCTGCAAAAGGAAAAAGATTACCTGACCTGTTACAGGAGTTGTCTTCAAACTCTTGCGTAGATGTGTCCTGGCTGGTTACAGGAGCTGAATCTGGAGCTTCAAACGGTGATGAATGAACTAGGGATGGTTACTACCTCAACAGGAATGGTGAGAGAACCTTGGATGACTACTACCTCAACAGAAATCATTGAGCAAATCTTGGGACGATTACTACCTCCGCAGTATCGGGGAGAGAACCATAGGCGACTACAACCTCAATAGCAATCATTGAGAGAATCTTGGATAACTTCAACTTCAACAGCAATCGTTGAGCGAATCTTGGGATTACCACCTCCGCAGTATCGGGGAGAGAACCATAGGCGACTACAACCTCAATAGCAATCATTGAGAGAATCTTGGATAACTTCACTTCAACAGCAATCATTGAGCGAAATCTGGGATTACCACCTCCGCAGTATCGGGGAGAGAACCATAGGCGACTACAACCTCAACAGCAATCATTGAGAGAATCTTGGATAACTTCAACTTCAACAGCAATCGTTGAGCGAATCTTGGGATTACCACCTCCGCAGTATCGGGGAGAGAACCATAGGCGACTACAACCTCAATAGCAATCATTGAGAGAATCTTGGATAACTTCACTTCAACAGCAATCATTGAGCGAAATCTGGGATTACCACCTCCACAGTATCGGGGAGAGAACCATAGGCGACTACAACCTCAATAGCAATCATTGAGAGAATCTTGGATAACTTCACTTCAACAGCAATCATTGAGCGAAATCTGGGATTACCACCTCCGCAGTATCGGGGAGAGAACCATAGGCGACTACAACCTCAATAGCAATCATTGAGAGAATCTTGGATAACTTCACTTCAACAGCAATCATTGAGCAAGATCTGGGATTACCACCTCCGCAGTATCGGGGAGAGAACCATAGGCGACTACAACCTCAATAGCAATCATTGAGAGAATCTTGGATAACTTCACTTCAACAGCAATCATTGAGCGAAATCTGGGATTACCACCTCCACAGTATCGGGGAGAGAACCATAGGCGACTACAACCTCAATAGCAATCATTGAGAGAATCTTGGATAACTTCACTTCAACAGCAATCATTGAGCGAAATCTGGGATTACCACCTCCGCAGTATCGGGGAGAGAACCATAGGCGACTACAACCTCAATAGCAATCATTGAGAGAATCTTGGATAACTTCACTTCAACAGCAATCATTGAGCAAGATCTGGGATTACCACCTCCGCAGTATCGGGGAGAGAACCATAGGCGACTACAACCTCAATAGCAATCATTGAGAGAATCTTGGATAACTTCACTTCAACAGCAATCATTGAGCGAAATCTGGGATTACCACCTCCACAGTATCGGGGAGAGAACCATAGGCGACTACAACCTCAATAGCAATCATTGAGCGAAATCTGGGATTACCACCTCCGCAGTATCGGGGAGAGAACCATAGGCGACTACAACCTCAATAGAAATCATTGAGAGAATCTTGGATAACTTCACTTCAACAGCAATCATTGAGCGAAATCTGGGATTACCACCTCCGCAGTATCGGGGAGAGAACCATAGGCGACTACAACCTCAATAGCAATCATTGAGAGAATCTTGGATAACTTCACTTTAACAACAATCATTGAGCGAAATCTGGGATTACCACCTCCGCAGTATCAGGGAGAGAACCATAGGCGACTACAACCTCAATAGCAATCATTAAGAGAATCTTGGATAACTTCACTTCAACAACAATCATTGAGCGAAATCTGGGATTACCACCTCCGCAGTATCGGGGAGAGAACCATAGGCGACTACAACCTCAATAGCAATCATTGAGAGAATCTTGGATAACTTCACTTCAACAGCAATCATTGAGCGAAATCTGGGGATGATTACTACCTCCGCAGTATCGGGGAGAGAACCATAGGCGACTACAACCTCAACAGCAAACATTGAGAGAATCTTGGATATCTTCTACTGAGTCTTCAAAAGAAAAACCTTTAGGAGTCGGTTTAACTAGACCAGAGAAAGCCTTTGACTGGATAATAACCAGGAAAATCTTTGGGAGTCGATTTAACTGAACCAGACAAGGTCTTGGAGTCTTCAACTGAGTCTTCAAAAGAAAAACCTTTAGGAGTCGGTTTAACTAGACCAGAGAAGGCCTTTGACTGGATAATAACCAGGAAAATCTTTGGGAGTCGATTTAACTGAACCAGACAAGGTCTTGGAATGTAGCTTGAGAACTCAACTGGATCTTTCCTGAAAGGTAAAGGTCAGTCATATGCAATGCATGATATGGGTCAAGCAATGATGTTCTCAACATAAATGAGATTTGTAAGATACGATGCGTATATGCATGCTATAATGTATGGAAGTGTGATGTTTATGAATGTATGTCGTCTAGGAAAGTAAATCCTTGACGGGTGCCGGGAAGTCGCTCCTGGGCTGATATTGAAGAATTAGATCTTTGCTCCCGTTGGGGATGATAATTGCAAGAATACCGGTAGGAGAAGATAACTCCGTTGGGGAACAAACTTGGCGAATAGATTACTCTGCGGGGAGAAAAAGTACTCTAGCGATCTTGCTGGGAAGCAATACTCTGTGGAGAGAGAGGCACTTTGCTGAGTTGTTGATAATAACTTGCTGGGGATACCCTTGTTGTGTTGGAAGTGTTGATAGACTTCGCTGGGGATAAGAGGACTTCGTCAGGGACGATCTTTCCGTGGCTTTTGGCTGAGGATAACCCAGTTATATCCTGGTAGGGACATAACTCTTGAATAAAGCCGGGAGACGCGTTCGTGCTCTGCGAGGGATAAGCTTCCAGAATCTACTGGGGATAAGCTTACTGCTTGGGGAGATGGATTCCAACTTTCCTGAGGAAACTGGATTGGACTCTCCTGGGGAAGTTTTGAGCTGTATCGGAAGTAACTCCACTGAATGTTTGATATACCGCCGGGGAACAATCTTTAGACCAAGACTACCGGGGATGCTTGTTTAAGAATGATGTGCTGGGGAATGTTGAGATCTGCTGGAGGACACCCAACTTCCTTAAGTTTGATACTATAGCTTCGCTTGGGGAGAGTGCACTGACTTGCTGGCTCACTCTCTGGGGGATTAAGATATCTGGTTACGTTCTTCCGCTGAACCCATCTTGGTACCCCGGAGGACATAACAATTAGATTGCTTTTAGACAATTCTTTATTGCCCCTGTTTCTGAGGTGGGAGAGGAAGACCTGTGAGGCGCTGATAGTGGTTGATGGACAAACCTTCTTCTGGTAGGCAAGTGACAAGATGCCGGGACATAGTCGTACGCTTTGATCCCTAATTTTTGCCTGGACCGCCCTTTCGGGTTTTCGGTCCACCGGGATACCCATTTTTTCCCAAGCCGCCTTTTCAGGTTTTCGACTTGCCGGGTGTACAGATTTTTTTCATTTCATCCCTTCATTTTGCCCGAACCCTTTTGGTTCGTCGGGAAGCCCTTATTTTTGCCTAGGTGTGTCAACCTAGCGGGTCTTTGATTATGCGTATTTTTTTTCCGATTATGTCCATGCTCTCAGAATGTAGGGAGTTGCCCCTGTTAGAAGTGTTTTGCCATGCCACCAGAAGATGTTTGATCAGGCAAGATTTATTATTGAAATGCCCCAAGTGACTCAGGCGGCGATTTGCCCCAGGCTATTTGGTGTTTTGAGAGATTCTCCGAATCTTGATTGGATTGCCCCAGATAATAGACCATGATCATATCATGCCCCTTGATTATGAGTGCTTCTGTTCATTAGGCATTCGTCGTGCGAATTTCCCTGTTGTTCAAACAAATAGTCATATGCAAACAAAGTTATGTTAAAAATGCAAAGCCTATGTCTGTCTTGAAGATTTTGAAAATGCATTCTTTTTCATAAAACAAGTGAATGTTTGTAAAACGTGATGTCAACTCCGTATTTACCGTAGGCCTTAAGGAGTCAGGATACCTTTCGTAACAGTATGCTTTCGAACTAACTCATGCTTCAGCTAGGACTTTTAAGGGTTATAACGTGGCCTGGTTCACGGTTTAAGAAACAAAGGATAAAGGCTCAAATTTTATTTGTACCCACCCGCTCTTCGTGATGTTCTCCAAACCTAAACTCAGTTGATCATACGTTAGACCTTGTTTGAGTCTTTGCTCTGATTTTCCGGTGATGATTCGGATGTGATAACTTATTTTGAATAGGTAGTCATTCCTTTTGAGGGTTTGTAAGACCTCTTTCTTTTCTGATTTTTTTGTTATCCCTTTCTTTTTTTGCCTGAACTATTTCCTTTTTTGGAATCACAGTCAGCGGGATGCCCCAGTTTTGTAAGTCTCCTTCATGGGTTTTGACTTAATGGTTTTTTTATTTTGAGAAGTAATGACTGTCTGTCTTTATTGATTATTCGGAACCATCATTGTCTTTTGTTTTGTAAGGACCTCTTTGGTGCCATTCGTTATGCACTTGGATCAACTGAGAGACTACCCTGCCCCAGATTATGATTAAGGGTTTTAAATTTCGAAAAGAAAAACTCCTACTTCTTTGGCTCAGAGGGGTTGACGAGGGATTATCATCCTTATAACTCCAGTGTTTAGGGATTTGAAACAATGCCTGTACCTCATCAGCGGGGTCTGTTCAAAAGCATACTGTAAAGATCGTGGTATCGTTTTCGTCATCCTCCCTCAAGAGGCTTAGAATTATTAATTAAGAGTTGATCATCAGAAAAAATATGAAAATAATTTGCATTTAGTGAATACGAATATATTGTTTTAGAACAGACATATGCGATGCATTAATGAAATAACAATGTTTGATATGAATGGAATGTTTGAACAATCAAACGAAAATTACAACTTGAAAGATTCTAATGAACAAAAATTTCTCAATCCTAGCCATGTTTTGGCAAGGGAGCAATGATCACATTGGGAGTCTCGGCGGGCTCGAACTCGATCTCTTTAGCATCGATCATATTCTGAATCTTGTACTTCAATGCCCAACAGTCCTCAGTATCGTGCCCCGGGCTACCAGAATGGTAAGCGCACCTTGCTTCTGGGTTGTAATTTGGAGAGGAAGTCTTTGGATTTGCAGGAGGGTTGATCACCGCAATCAGGTTCATCCTTAACATGTGCTGTAAAGCTTGTGACCATGACATGTTGATGTAGGTGAATTGTCTCTTAGGCTCGTCCGACCTGTTCTGATCAACCCGCTGTTCTTGGCGAGGTCGTTGTTGGACCTGGGAAGTAGTAGCAACTCGGAGAGGTCTATTCATTGGACCCGACCTTTGCCCTCTTGGAAGCTGTTCCATGACCTGGTCCCTGATTTGGGCTGGTTGCTTCATGCCTTGAGGAAGCTGGCTGATCATGGCCCTCAGCTCTCCTTGCTCTTGAGCTAAACCTTGAATAAGGGCCCTTTGCCCCAGCATCTGGGTTTTCAATGTGTCTACCTCAGCTTGTAGACGCTTCAGCTGCTCGTCCTTGTCATCTTCAGGACTCTTTCTGATCAGATTCCCCATGAGGAGTGTCCTCAACTCTTCCTGCCCCTTGGATAGGCCTAGGAAAATTTCCTTGAACTGATTCTCTTGAGCGGGAAGGTCCTGGTTACCTTGTTGTGAAGCCATTGCTGAAATAAACAGCGAGAAAGGTAAGTGACCTGCAACAAGGATACCTGTTATGCAATGATGAGTATGACATGCATGTAATGTTTTCAAGGACCTCGCGGGGTAAACAAGAAAATTCGTTAGCATTTGGATCCGGTAGCTTGATTGAAAGAACTTCATATTTGTTGAGAGTCTTTCTTCCAAGGGTCAAAGGCTCACCATATCAAGTGGGTCATAGCCCCTGACAACCTTGGCTAGAGGAAAATAAATCCTCTTTGCCCCTTGCTAGATGTTTGATTTATCATGACCTGCATCACAAGCCCTTGAGATCCTTGAAATGGGTTAAGATGTATGCAATGATATGATGTCATGCTATGCATGGGGTGATGTAGGTAAACCTTGTTATGAGTCCCAAATAAGGACTATAAACAAACCCTGCAAGAAATTCAGTATACTTTGTTATGAGCCCCAATTAAGGACTATAAACAAAACCTGCAAGAAACTTAGTAAACCCTGTTATGAGTCCGGATTAAGGACTGCAAACCAAAACCTGTAAGGAACTTAGTAAACCATGTTATGAGTCCCAATTAAGGACTATAAACAAAACCTGCGAGAAAACTCAGTAAACCCGGTTATGAGTCCCAATTAAGGACTATGAACAGAACCTACAAGTAGTTCATGTGTCAGATAACAAGCATGCGAGTAGTCAAGTACGAAGGCACACAAGTCACACAAGAGAAGCCCTTAGAGTTCAGGCCAGCATGAGGTCTAGGTATTACCCTATTTCAGTTTGTTGGTTCATACCTGTCCTATCAAAGTAACCGGGTTCTTAGAGGATCCCAATATCATTGACTACCCTCAATCGGTCATAACTCCAGCATCACAATCTTTTCTTGCGGCCAGAACCATCACGAGAGTTTAGCCTCAATGGGCGTAGCATACTGCTACTGTTCTAATGGCCAAGTTGGGTCATTTAAGGTTCTAAGGTCTGTTGGTGCTTAATGACTCCTTGGAAGACCCATATTCTCCCCGTTTCAACACGAGGGATATCGGTACAGACCAAGGCGCCACACCAACGTAGCGACTGCTTCACCCATGTCGGTATACGCCGGACAGGTCCCTCACAGCTTATGCTACCTAAACAGGGTATCCCCAGATCCGGGTTAGGATCTATGTAACTCCCATGCAACCCACAAATTTAAAGCAGACAAGTCAATACAATTGAAAACACAGTTATGAACTAACCCTAAGGTATACCTCACTTTAAGTTTAAATCCCCAACAGAGTCGCCAGTTCTGTGATCGGTGGATCTGGAACTAACTGTTTAACGCTGGTTCGCGAAATGTCGCGGAAGCAAGAGTCTCCACCGTCTTTTATTTTCTCCAAATGGAAAGGACAAAAGCACAGAAAAATTCCTTATAGAGATTGCTCTCGGTTCGGGAGGTAGATTATAGAAAGGGAAGGTGTTAGCACCCTTTCTATCCATGGTTATCCATGGGCTCTTAGATACTTGCTCATTTGTGTTTTCAACATGTTTATTTGCTTTTCAACTGTGGGTTTTAAAAAGTTTCTTTGAAAATTTCAGTTCGACTCTTGTATCGGTCCTCAAGAGTGTTTGAAAAATGCTTTCGAAAGCTTTTTGAAAATGTGTTGGTGTGAAAAGTATTTTTGATTTGTTTTGTTTTGAATTAGAGAAAGTATCCACGAGTCGTCTACCTACCCTAAGGAATTCGTCTGTGTAAATGTCCTTTAAAGCAGTGCCATCCCACCATTGAGAGGTAGGTAGCACCACCGTTGGAGGTGTTCGGGTCAATTCGAGGTTCGGGACATGGTGATCACCAGAGCAATGGGAAGACACCTTAGAAGCTACCCTCATGCCAGGTTCCCGGATCATGAGGACTTACTAAGACATCCTCTACTCGACGATCACCTTTCGAGGCAAGGCAACAGTGAGGCGTACCCTAGGGGTGGTGTGTGATTTGTGTGTCGTTTTCATTTATTTTTGTCTTTTGTCAAAGTGATCTATGTGTTTGTTTTTATTTTATCATTCATTCTTGCATGTCATTATTAATAGTTAAAAATTGCGAGAAATATAAAGTTCCTAAACTATTACAAAGGCGCGGGTCCACATCGCCAAATTAAACCAGGACCCGATTTGACATAAAATAAAGAAATAAAATGCGGGAAATATAAAATGTCCGAGTTACATGACTTGAGCAATTACATAATATTTGAAAGAAAATAAATGTGCGAAAGAAATAAAAATAGAACGTTCGAGGGCGTTGGACCCTTTAAAGAAATTAAATGAAATTAAAAAGCTAATTAATTATTTAATAAAAGGAAAGAAATGTTTTTTAGTTTTTTTTTTGTTGGTATTTATGATTTTTTAATGAGAACTAAATGAAATTAATTAATTAACCCTAATTCTAGTTATTTTTAATTTATTAAGAAAAACATTAAAATTTAATCTAAAATTAACCTAATTAATTAATACAATTTTATTTACAAAAATATATAATTAATAATTAATAATGATGAAAGAAAAGAAAAAGATAAAAGTAATTAACCTAATTCTACAAATTTTAAATTTTATTAAGAAAATGTTAAAGTTAACCCTAGAATAAAAAACTAATTAATTAATAAAGGTTTTATTTACAAAATAAATTAATAGTGAAATAATAATAATTAAATATATTTTAGTTTCTGATTTTTTATCTTATGAAAATTAATTTATGAAATTAAAGAAAACAATTGAAAACAATTAAAAGAATAAAAAGGAAAATCAAATAAAAAAATAAAAATGTGCAAACCATGGAGGGTATTCAGACCCAAAGGGAGGTTTTTTGTGAGAAATCTGGCCCATTAGACAAAAAGTCTTGTTTGACTTTCTGGCATCACGTGCGTGTTCATTGACTCCTGAGTACCGTGGTCTACATTCTTTGTCCATTGGATTGGGTTTCATGGCCATTTGTATTCTGGTTGTTGGCCATTTATGTTCTGGCCTCAATGTTCCTTAATCTTCTAGGATGTTTGTCTCGCCATGTATTAGTGTCATGCATAAGTTTTTCTACTTTGGCCATTTGGCTTTTGGCTTTTGGCCATTTGGCTTTTGGCCTCAACGTTCCTTAATGAACCTGCATGGGATCCTGTCTAAATCTGCAGTGTTGAATCTCACGAACACATTAAATAAAATCATAAAATGCAAATAAAGTCAATATATGAAGAAATTTAATGTTTAGACACAATATGGCATGTATGAATGATTATACCCTTTTGATCATGGAGATCAAATCAACCTTACCCTTACTGGAAAAGTAGTGACATGAATGCTTTTATGCCCTTTGGATCATGGAGATCAAGCCAGCCTTACCCTTACTGAAGAAGTAATAAGATGTTGGTTTGTAACTGAGATGGCTTGTTTGTAGTGAGAGAGGGATTTGTAATAAGGATTTCAAGGTTTTAGGGTTCTTGAAAGAGTTTGATATTCTAACAGTGTTGTGGCAAGGTTTTTATCTCTCTTCTTTTCTCCTCTTTTTTTTTCTTCTGGTTTGTGTGAAAAGAAGGTGATTATATAATAGAAATTAGGGTAAAGCAAATGGGCTTTGAATGTGCAATTGGGCCTCCAATATTCACTTGAATTCGTCACTTTCCAGGCTAAATCGCAGGGACTAAAGTGCATTTTTTGAAGTTGAAATGTGAAAACAAAATGTAGCTGACATCGATAACTAACTCCTGTCCGAAAATCGGCTCAATCGGATAAACGGTGAATTAGTTATGAATTTTTGAAGTTTCAGCTCAGACAAACTTATTTTGGGCTCCAGTGTCGACTCTGACACGTTCTTCAATAAAAAACTGGTATTGATCGGTGCATAATTTGGTCTCGACTTTTGAAGCAAAGTTGTAGATCTATGAGTCAGTGACCTTGTGTAAAAATATGAGCCCAATCCGATAAAAATTGACCGAGTTATGAATTTTCGAAGTTTCGGCCCATATGAAATAATATTCAGCATTCAGGATTTTCAGCGTGTCACGCACTCTGAGCAAAAAACGAAGGCCTTTTGAATACCGTTTGAACTCAATACCTTCTGTGAAAATGTAGCCAACTCAATTTGTGAAATTTTGGCGCCAGAACCCGCTCGATACGATGAAAATCGACCAAGTTATGATTTTTTGAACATGACGCAAATAAACTTCTGTCACAAATTTTCTGCACGAAAATACTTGATAAATCCACATTTTTGAAGACCTTCTGATCGAAATTGGCTTCCAGCCGTGAGAGATGAAAACGTAGATAATTTCAAGACGGAATTTTGGCCATCGGAACGGGTTCAAAACGAGTCACGATCTTCAAGTTATGAATTTTTTTAGCGCGTAAAAACTGCACTTTCAGCACACTTTTTCACTATATTTCTTCAAGAAAACTCACACATTCGGATACCTTCTTTAAAGAATTGACTCTTGAGTCGAACCTGAATTTGAGAATATGTTATCAGAGATATCTTGGCGAAAGAACACCTGAATATAACGCGCCAGGTTGGACTTGTGAATTTTCTTGAAATGTTTTGAGAAATATGGGAGGGCAAATTTTGGGGTACAACAGTTGCCCCTGTTCAATCTTCTTAGACCTGAGGATGCAGATTGGCTGACGTGCCTTTCGTAATCCGAGGGTGGAAGATGATTGAACACTAGAGTGCCCAGAAATTTGCGCTCACATAGTAGCGGTGTGATGGTGGAATGGGCTTATAGATGCCATTTGGAGATTGATGGATAGGATGATGGGCTTATAGATGCCATGCTGAGAGATGATGGATGGTGGATGGGCTTATAGATGCCATCTGGATGTTGATCGCGTAAGAGATTCCATAGCGAGAACTTGTGTACCTGCAAAAGGAAAAAGATTACCTGACCTGTTACAGGAGTTGTCTTCAAACTCTTGCGTAGATGTGTCCTGGCTGGTTACAGGAGCTGAATCTGGAGCTTCAAACGGTGATGAATGAACCAGGGATGGTTACTACCTCAACAGGAATGGTGAGAGAACCTTGGATGACTACTACCTCAACAGGAATCATTGAGCGAATCTTGGGACGATTACTACCTCCACAGTATCGGGGAGAGAACCATAGGCAACTACAACCTCAATAGTAATCATTGAGAGAATCTTGGATAACTTCAACTTCAACAGCAATCGTTGAGCGAATCTTGGGATTACCACCTCCGTAGTATCGGGGAGAGAACCATAGGCGACTACAACCTCAATAGCAATCATTGAGAGAATCTTGGATAACTTCACTTCAACATCAATCATTGAGCGAAATCTGGGATTACCACCTCCGCAGTATCGGGGAGAGAACCATAGGCGACTACAACCTCAACAGCAATCATTGAGAGAATCTTGGATAACTTCAACTTCAACAGCAATCGTTGAGCGAATCTTGGGATTACCACCTCCGCAGTATCGGGGAGAGAACCATAGGCGACTACAACCTCAATAGCAATCATTGAGAGAATCTTGGATAACTTCACTTCAACAGCAATCATTGAGCGAAATCTGGGATTACCACCTCCACAGTATCGGGGAGAGAACCATAGGCGACTACAACCTCAATAGCAATCATTGAGAGAATCTTGGATAACTTCACTTCAACAGCACAATCCAGTCAGCTTCTTCTAAGCAGCAAAGTGATGAGACACTCAAAGATATAAAGGCAATAGCAGAATTGAAACCTAATGGGATTATTTCACATAGTTGTTTTTTCTTTGTATACCCCTTTGCATAGTTTTCATTTTTACGACGACATTCTCTTATTAGGATGTCTATCTCCTTGTACAAAGACGCCTATTGTTGGCAAATTTATTCAAATTAATACAAAACTATCCCTTTGAAAGTGCAAAACTACTTGTTATTTTATTTTATTTTTCTGTTTTGTTTGCAAAAACCTCCAGTGATTATTTTTGAACATATGCATTTGAATGCGATTACCATTTACAAATACACGCATAAAAACAGAAAAATAGTTGCTAAGGGTTTTAAGACTCGGGATAATGTCGAAAAGCCATCTGTAAATCCCCACAGAACACCCATAGGGGATCATTTTCACAAAATTCATTATCAGCAAGGGTACATTCCTTAGTAGGTACCGAAACGGGGGCATCTTCCTGTAGGTCATCGCCATATTTTCAGCATATATCCTAATGATTTCAGATATTCCGGCATCTCTTAAACAGATCAAGAGTTTCAATCATCTCTCCAGCATCTCGGAGCATTCCTTAGCTTGGTCTATAAGTTTCTTGGGTTCCCAACAGGGTTTCATAAAATCCCCAAAACAATTTACGAAGTTTTCTTTCCCCAATGGAGTTTATTTCTCTGGTTACGGAAATCCATCTCCTAGTAAACTTAACTTCAACTACATTCTTCATCCCCAGCAGCAGTCATGGATTTATTTTCCCCAAGTCAACGACACTGCAAAGAACAACTGATACATTCACATATTGTATTCATACATCATTTTACAAGCGTCATATCATATACATACAAAATGAATATAGCACAATCTCATTTATTTTGAGAACATCATTACCCAAATGCATTTCACGCATCATGACATTGCATACAGCTAACTTTTTACCTTTTTAGGAAAGATCAATAGACGAATATCATCAACAATTTTCAACAGTTCTAGATTAATTCCTGAAACCAGACAGGGCACCCATCTCAACAACCAACAAAAATAGGTTCCAGATTAATTCCTGAAACAAGACAGGGCAACTATCTGAGATAACAAGCTCAAGTTACTGTGAAGCCTGGATTTTGACCAAATAACAGTGTAAGTTGTTGCGAAGCCTGGAATACGACCAGATAACAATTTAACTTCTTCAATTACTATGAAGCCTGGACCCGACCAGATAGTATTTTAATTTCATCTAAAACACTGTGAAGCCTGGAATCTGACCAGATAACGTCTCAAATACTATGAAGCCTGGAATCTGACCAGATAACAGTACAAGCTACTATGAAGCCTGGATTTCGATCAGATAACAATTTAAGTTGTTGCGAAGCCTGGAATACGACCAGATAACAGTTTAACTTCTTTAATTACTGTGAAGCCTGAACCCGACCAGATAGCATTTTAATTTCATCTAAAACACTGTGAAGCCTGGAATCCGACCAGATAACAGTTCAAACACTGTGAAGCCTGGAATCCGACCAGATAACAGTTCAAGCTACTGTGAAGCTTGTATTTTGACCAGATAACAGTTCAAGCTACTGTGAAGCCTGGAATGCGACCAGATAATAGTTTAACTTTGTTTTACTGCGAAGCCTAGAAACCGACTAGATAATAGTTAATCTCATATTTCCCAGTAAGTCGCTGTAAAGCCTGGAATACAACCAGATAACAATCAACTTTATTATCCTCATCAAGTTACTGTAAGGTCTGGATTTCTACCAGATAACAACTAACTTTCATCTCCTCAGTCAAGAGATGACTCCCCAGTAGAGTAATGGACAACTAAAGCTCCTAGATTCTATTCCCCAAATAGAAATCAGCATTCCCCATCAGAGTCTTTCTCAAACAACAAGAATAGGATTCCCCACAAAGAGACCTCTTATGGCTCAAAGTAAATCGATCAAAGATTTATTCTGATGTTTCTTCTAGTTCGAAGTCATCATTTATTTTGGATGGCATCTATAAGCCCATCTCCGACGACTCTATGTCATCTTCTCCAAATGGAATCTGTAAGCCAATTCCCGATATCACTAACCAACAACGTCACTTTATACACAGACTAGTGCAAATTTTTGGGCACTCTAGTGTTCAATCATCTTCCATATTCAGATCACAAAAGGCAGACAAGCCAATCTAAATCCTGGAGTTTAAGAAGATTGAACAGGGGAATCTGTTGTACCCCAAAATTTTCCCTCCCATTTTACTTAAGACATGCTCATTGAGGTCCTCAATTGCTCAAGGTTGACCAAGAATTGACCAGACAAATTCTCCTCTGAAGCAATGGACTTCCAACTAGGGTTTTCACTTCTCACAAAGAATTTTGGGTTGAAAAGGATTCAAGTTATTTCCATGGTCCCTAATATGTCCTCAAGAATTTTCATGCCAAGTTTCATGCCTTGCACTACAAGTTTGCCCAGTCAATTTCTCAAATGCTTGAAAATCAACTACACTAGGTCAAAAGTCAATTGTGGCCAATATACAGTCAAACTTCAAGATTTTTGGTCAACATCAACATTTTGAAGTGATATTCATCATTTTATCAAGGGTTGATCATGATTCCTCAAGGAATTCTCTCAAATCATCAAGAATCCAAAAGTGCAAAATTAGGGTTTCCTAGGAAAAGTCAACTAAACTTTGACCAGGCATAACTTTCATATGCTTTATCCATTTTGCCCAAACCAAAGGTCATTGTGAAGAAAGTTCAATTACCTAAAACTTTTTTCTTACCCTCAATTCCAAGAAATGCATCATTGGAAAGATACGAGCCAATACATTACAAGTCTTTTTGAAAGTCAACAAAAAGGCATTTTTTGTCAAGGTAAGTTACATAAAGATAAATCCTCCAAATGCAAAAATGGTAACATAGATATTGTAGGGGACATCTTTAGATTTCTAAAAAGTTCAAGATCATCTCCAAAAGATAAAAATTAGGCAAGTTATGATTTTCACAAGTTGGGGAATTTTGAGGATTTTCAAAAAGTACACATTGAGAAAATTGTATTTTTCGACCAATGTGCCTACATTTTGGACTTCAAACATGCTCATAGTATCTTAAAGGACCTCTAAGTCCATTTTTGCATGGCTTTGATTTTATTTGCATTTATTTTGACTTTTTATTTAATTTAAAATTAAATAAATGAAAATAAAATGCAAGAATTAAGGGCCGTGACATTTGGGCCTGACTTGACCCATCAAGAGGACCCAAAATTCGTGCAAAGCATGTGGAAAAGGACCAAGTTCATCATGTTTCAAAAATGGCAAGAAAATTCAAAAAAATGACATATTTTCAATATGTGATTTTTTTATTCAAAGCATGGTTAATGATAATGATTCTTTCCATGTTTGCTTGTCCTCACATCCCTATATAAATATAGAGCAAGAGTGAAAGTAAGGGACACACATACATAGCCTGAGAAGAACTCTACAAAATTTGCAAAAAAATTCAAAATTGTCAAAAGTGGCATTTGCATTTCCAGCCATCATTGGTCCAAACCAAGGGCATAAACCATTCCCTGAGAGTCCAAGGAGTCACTTCTAACCTTCATACGAGCCTGAAACGAGTCAGAATGCAATATCTCCATCTCACCGATCAACAAAACTTTTCTCAATCGAACCTCTAAATTTATGCATTGTTAATTCATTTTGTTTGTGTAAATCATGTAGTATAATTATTTAGAACATATTTGATATATTTCTTTTGAGATTTGACACAGGGATGGCAAAGCACCATTGTTAGGGTTCCAAAACAGTTAATTTCCAAACTGAGTGATACCATGAGTTTTAGGACAAACAAATGGTGCCATTGAACTCACGGCCCCCGAATTAGGGGGGCTATGACCTTTTTTTCCTTTAACTCATCGTGTTTTGCAGATTACGATTTTGGCTAGCCGGAGAGGAAGGAGGTCAACCACCGTGTATGGTGGTTTGACCCTCTCAGTGCTGGTGTGTCTGAATCTCGCGTTTTGATTCGTCCATTTAAAATGATAGGGCCCACTCAGCATGCGTGTTTTAATTTAAATATTTTTCTGATTGGTTTTCACATATAATGTTATTGGTTCAGTTGTAATAACAAATGAACATGTTGGCTGGTTGGTGAAGTGTGTGTTTGCAATAGCGAAGGACTTGGGTTCGATACTCAGGTCTTGAGTTTTGTTTTTTCTAATACATTTCTTACAGATCTAGTATGACCATGTCAAGCGTGTGCACCATACGCTACCATGACATCATGTGATCCAGATCCAGTGCCTCAGATGCGTGCCTCACCATGGATCCTCAACGGGCATCCCTCACTGAAGCCAGCGCCAGCCTGAGCCTTCTCTTAGTTTGGGCCTAACAAAATACAAATCCCACCCCCATTTACTTTAACACCAGGCCCATCTTTCTTAATTTTTATTATTTATTTTGTTTTATATCATTTTCAAAAATCATTTTTGTTTAATCATAAAATCAGAAAAAATATAAAAAATCTAGATTTAGGTTTTATTTTATTTTTAATTTTAGTTAATTATTTTGACTTCTTTTCATAAATTAAAACCAATTTAGAATTAGGTTAATTTTTTAATATTTCCTAAACTAAAATGCCAAAAATATTAGATTTATTTTAGAATTAATTTTAATTAATAATTTTCTTTTATTTTATTTTAATTAGTTAATGTTAGATTTAATTTAATTTAATATTTCCCCAAATAAACAAAACAACAAAAAGATCTTTTTTTACTTAGAAGTATTTTAGGGTTTTAGACATCCTTTTCAAGTCGCGCGCGTTTATTATTTTAGAATTATTACTTTTATTTTATTATTAATGTATCTGCTTACGAGATGTAATACAATAACTAGGACTTTATATACTTTTTTTATTTCCCCATTTTTAGACTTGTAAATTCCCCCTCCCCGAAGCCATATAATAACTAGGTTTAATTTCCGCATTTTAAATTCTCGCACTAATATTTGAACTGTTTAGATGTACGGTAATAGGATTGTATGACAAGAGATTAAAAACAAAATGTTAGCAAACCTAAGATCAAGATAAATAACTGAAACACAATGCATTTGCACATGGCACCTCTAGGGTACCCTCACTTCGGTTGCCTTCGGAATAAAACAGTCACAACTCTCAAAACGTGAGAAATTTTAGTGGCTACCCTCCGGTTTAAAGATCTAAAAAATGACCCTCTCGATGTTGCCTCGGTATGATCTTAAAACCCTAGGGTGGTTAATAAAGTATCTTGCCCAGTTGCCTTTGTGATTGTAACGATGACCCTTCGAATGTCCCTAAAAAATCCAACGATGGGGCTACCTACTCACTAATAGTAGGATATCACTGTCTAAAGGAAAAGAGGAAAAGAACAAACCTTTCGAGTAAAGTACATAGTTCTTAGATGCTTGCTCAAAAACAATTTTTCACATACATAAAACTCTTTCCAAACATATTTCTAAAACCCTTCGTATACGTTCTCAACAATACGAGAAACATTACGAAGTTCGCCGCGCTAAGGCGTCTTTTCAAATACTTTTTTTAAAAACACACAAACACAAGGTATTTTCAAATGAGATAGCATCTAAAAGCCCGTAGATAACTACGGATGGAAAGGGTGCTAATACCTTCCCTTTCCATAATCTACCCCCTTAATCAGAAATAATCTTGAAAGGTATTTTTCTGTTATTTTTACCCATTCCTTTGTTGGATAAAAGAAAAGTCGGTGGCGACTCTTGCTTACCGCAACATTTGCGAATACAAATGCAAAACCAGTATAACAGTCGGTTCTGCCACTGTATTACACACACACACTTCATCAGATTTTTCTCAACCAAAGATCATTTTGAAAGAAATTCAATTCTCTACAACTTTGCCTCTCTAATCTCAAATCCAAAATATGCTTCATTTGAGAGATATGAGCTAAAACATTATAGGTCATTTCAAAAGTCAACAAAAAGACACTTTTTGTCAAGGCAAATTACATCAAGATAAATTCTTCAAATGAAGAAATAATCAACATAGAGATTGTAGGAGACATCATGAGCTTTTCAAAAAGTCCAAGATTACCTTCATATGATAAAAATTGAGAGAGTTATGATTGGCACATGTTGGGAAATTTCGAGAAAATGCATAAAACCCAAATTGATCAAACTTGAATTTTTGGGCTAACGGGCTTGTGTTTCAAGGTCTAAACGT